>CM023449.1:194348671-194371595 GCA_013339765.2 Haemaphysalis longicornis
TGAACGATCAGACTAAGGATACCACGAGGCAGGTGGACCCTGAGGGAGAGCGCGGTGCCCGGTATTTCTCCTTACCTACCTGAGCACCTCTCGAAAAGAAGACGCCAATGTCATTCAAAAAAGCACCCAAAGGGTGTTTTGCGTCCTGCCGAAATGATGGGCCTTTGTGCGACAAAACTCAAGCAAGTGACTGTAGGGTTGGTGTAGAAAGCGCCGAGAGTAGCAAGGAAGGAGCAGCAAACGACGCGCCGAGAGCGATCTCAACGCTACCGCAGCGCCACCGCCTGGTCGGCGGCTGTACCGGCGCGCTCCGTGGAAGGCCGCGCTCTCAGCCAACCGACCTAATCTCAAAACGCTTCACGGCACCATTACAACATTGCCGCGGCGCTACCATCACGCACTTTCGGAGTTCCGAAGTGAAACTTCTGTTGTAAGCACAGTGATGATGGTGATGGCATTTTTTGGCGGATGGTCTCTCCGACTCGCTCGCGGATTGTTGTAGCCAGTTCAGTAGCAAAGCCTGGCCAAGACTCATCAAAAGCCAAAATGGCGGTGCCCAAGCGGCTTTGGAGTGTCAGGTTGCGACGCATCATACGGCAACGGAACCAAAGTTGCGCAGTTAGGGCGGGGTTCGCAATACATTATATCCTATGGGAGCTATGCCGCCACCGATGACAAGCGACGTAACAGCCTGGAAAACACAACACTGAGGAACGTAACAGCGGTGTTCCAGTGTATAATGTCAAGGTGTAAAACCGGACCCGGAGCCGAACTGCACTCTCTCCCTTTTTCTCTCTCAAGAGAGAGAGGGAGAGAAAAAGAGTGAAATAGTGAGGGAAAAGCAACTGCCCTCACTCAAAACGCTATGATCATGATCGCGCGTACAAGACATTAACAAAGATAAGAGGGTGATCGATGCGCGCATGTTTTAAGGAATGCCAAGGAAAGCAAACGGGGAGGATGCGTTAGGTCAGGAAACAGATAAAGAATTTTCGAAAGAAAGAAAGAAAGTGGAGGAAAATTGCTTCCCGGGTGAGATCCGAACCCAAGACCTCCAGAATACGCGTCTGGTGCGATGAACACTGCGCTACCGGCGGGGCTGTTTTTCCCCTCCACTTTATCGTTTATTTATGTCAAGGGATTTGTTGCTTGCGCTTGGGGGTGGTAACCAGCGCCACTCGGACTACTCGGGGTGAAGGGGACCTGCTTTATTACCCCCGGGCCGTGAATCGAGCGTCTACAACATGTCCAGAGTGGTCGACCAGGGTTCAACCCTCTTAAGCTACCTATAGTAGTGGTATATATATATATATATATATATATATATATATATATATTATATATATAATATATATATATATATATAATATATATGCATACTCCCAATACTCCCAAACCAATCTGGTTCGCACCATCCACTTCGTTCTCTCTTCGCTCATGGGCACCTACCCCTATATACAGCCTGCCATCCAGGCGACAACCAGGCAAGGATTTCCCCTGACGAAGGCAAGTCTCTTTGCTGAAACGTTGTCAACCAAGCGTGGTCGCTTCCTATTTCGAAGTTTCTGTTCGTATATATTATATGTATGTAGATAGTATACATCTACATACAGATGTATACTTATCTACGCACAGTAGATAAGTATACATCTAGCATGTAATGTATATACATATGTACGTATATATATATATATATATATTATAGATATATATATATATATATATTATATATATATATATAGATTATATATATATAATATATATATACGTACATATGTATATACATGCTAGATGGTATACTTATCTACTGTGCGCTTCTTTTAGAAAACTGTGCTCCCTGTCACCATGTTTTGTGTTCTAACCAGTTCTCTGCGAAGGGACATTAACACTGATTTTTGTTCTCCTCCCCATACCACTCCCCCCTGTCACCCATCCATTCTTTCAGCCGTAAATCGTCATGTCATCCACCAGCAAGTTTGGCAAAAAGGAGGATGAAAAGCACGGCTACTTCATGCTATATGAACCCTGCACACTTCCGTACAATTAAGGAACCTGAAGGTTCGGGCCGGCTCGATGCTCTTTAAATTCGTCCAATTCAAACTTCCGAACAGCGAGCAACACCAGTACCTGGACGTAGGCTGCGGGCCCGGTAACTTCACCGAGGACACCCTACTGGCGATTGCGAGTCCCTGCCGCCGAATAGTGGGTGTGGATCGGGCGGCCGCCATGGTGGACTGTGCCCGCGAGCACTCCAGTCATCCGAGCATCAGCTACGAACGCCTGGACATCGAGCTGGACGATCCGCAATTCCTGGTTGACAAATACGGGCAGTTCGACCGCGCGTACTCGTTCATGGTGATGCAGTGCGTTCGAGACTTGCCGAGAGCCTATCGAAACCTCTTCCAATTGCTGAAGGAAGGCGGAGAATGCGCGCTCGTGTCCGTTGCTGGAACCGTGATAACGGATGTGATGTACCTACTCAGCTGCATGGACCAATGGAAGGACTTCGTGCCGGTGAGTTTCTCAGTGTAGCTGCAACAAAGGGAAGGAGGCACGGAGGGATAGTTGTTTGAATGAAGAGGAGTTGTCTCCCACATACGACATTTCAGCAGCAGTATTCCGAGCCCGCCCAATTTCGAATACACCCCCTTTTTATGAGTTCATAACCTTATAAATGTTGCTGGAGGGAAACAGGAAGCGTGCGGCGCGCTCTCCCGTTTCATGTGCGCCCTCTCGCTGAGTTGTACATATTACGCTATACTTCTTTCTTTTTCTCAGCACCAACGAGCTTGCTCCTACAATCAACACTAAATATGCTAGCGAATTCTGTAGCTTTTATGCTTGTTTATATTGCAATGTGTGTTGCCAGGCGCCGCAGTGTACATGGTTACAAAAACATCTCATATCGTTGGCAAACTACCGTAAGCCACAGACAAACCAACGTACTGGTAGAAAAATAAAAGAGGTAGCTTTGTCAAATGCGACAGCGAGAGGACTCCTTAGTCTCTAGAAAGAAAACAAGGGGAAAATGGTACGTTTCCCTGACGCATATCCAAAGGTATAGAAGCTAAAAAGAGCCTACGTGTTGACACCCAGATGCAGCTTCGATTGTGAGCTTTTGTATTCGTAGAAAACACTAAATAGAACAATTCATAAAACGTCGTTAAGACGAACTTTGTAATAAAAACATAAAAAACACTACAAAAAATATACCCAGCCAATTTGCATTTTGTGTAAGACGAATTCATGAGGCGACAGTGCCTTACAATTCGTCTCCGTAACATTGGAAGACAATGCGCTTCATTTCGTCGTTTACGGATAAAAAGAAAAAGATATTCAGAGTATCACTTTTTTGCTGCGCGATACACTATTCCTTGGTTCAACATCACCAAAATGCAGCGAAAAATAAAATTTCAGTGAATGAATATGTCGAGCAAAGAATTTAACTGAAATATTTGGTCAGCGCTGTGCGTCACACGATGAAAACATGACGTCCTCGCGAATTTATGCGGAGGCGTCAGATTGTGGCGTGGAAATGGCCATGCAGACAAAATACAAGTTTGGTTTCATTCGAGAGATTTCGTGTTTTATAGTGCTCTTAGCACTTGTCCGAAAGGAAATGGTGCTTTGTTCAATGATACATTAATCATTTTAGGTAATTCCCCCACCAGATCGTGTGTTTTAGGGGCGAAGCTCCTTAAGGCGTGGGTCTGTCCATCCTCGACGTATGTATGTAGCCACCTCTAGTTTAGTTCTTGGATTGTATACTAGATGGCGTGGCTACCTCTAGCTTAGTTCTTGGATTGTTTACTAGATGGCGGTACTTGTATATGATGAAAAGATGCGCTTGGATTGTTTACTAGATGGCGTGGCTACCTCTAGTTTAGTTCTTAGATTGTTTACTAGATGGCGGGGAGCGTTGTAATAAAATCCGTTCGCTGTTGGCGCGCGCTCGGAGTCGCCCGATGGATAAGGCTGCAGATGTGCGAGCCCGCGAGGCAGAAGCGCTCCGTGAAGCTGCGCGACGCCGCCGCCAAGATCCTGCCGTACGAGAGCGGGAGGCCGAAGCGTGTCGTCTGGCTGCGCGACGACGCCGCCAAGATCCCAGCGTTCGAGAACGAGAGGCCCAAGCGTCACGGCAACGACGCGAGGACCCTGCCGTACGCGAAGCGGCACGGCTGCGGTGCGAAGAGGATCTCCAAAACGTCAGAGAACTGGAAGCGGCGAGAAAGCGCGCGTATCGGCAGGCAGACCCCGATGCAGTGAGAGCTCGTAAGGCGTCTGCAAAACGCATCAGGCGAGCTCAGCCCCAAGGTGCCGACGCGCGGTTTAAGCGAGACTTTCTAGACGTTACGTTCGGACACAGATGTAGTGGGCGAACTTTCACTGAAGAGTCACGGTTTTACCGATGATTTCCCCTCAGGAGCTTCGCCCACTCATCATCATTCACCCTGTGGATATGCTGTGAATTTTTTATGACGTCTGCTGCGGAGACTTATTTATCGTTAGCCAACCTAGAGGGCGCCACCCTACCGCAGCGAGTCATTTTCTGCCTTTACTTTGCTTTTAAGCGTATTTGTACTTGGCTTATTTTTGTTAAGGTAGAAAATACTCGTTTCGTGAAACATGGTTCTCGCTCGACAAGTATGGTCACGTCAGACACCGTCGCTTATCCAATCGGCCAGTGTCGCCGAAACAATCTCAAAGACAGGCAGTGCTGTGCAGCTAAAACAAGCATAACGCGCGCAGTCCCAACAGCAGTACGCATCGGTACTTCTAGGCTTACGTGTAGTTTCGTAACTTCTACGGCTTACCCACCCTTCTTACTGCTATAATAAGAATGCACCCTAAATTTGAGCCCTAATACCTCGTTCGGGAAGCTTATAATCCTTAACTTGTAAGCCATGTTCAGATTACTGACGCAAAAGCCGCATCGTGAGCTACGGACGTAAAAACACGGCGTGGCACGTAGTTCAGTTGGCTGAGAACTGAACTGACGTCATTCTTCAAAGATATTACGGCAGTTGCGGCAATAGTCTGAACCCGGCCTTACTTGCGTTTGCTTTTCCCGGCTTCAGCCAATCGCAGAACTGGCACATATGAAACCATAGCTTCGGTTGCGGGAAATGAACTAGTGGGTCGCATGGCCAGTTCCTTTTTAAAGCGAATCTTTTTACCTCTACCCCCCAAGGGTTCTTTCGCGACCGTTGGCGTCAACACAGAAGTCTCGCGATGAAATTAAAGAATTTAATGGCACCGCGTGGAATCGAACCTTGAACGCATAGAAAAAATTAGTAGTGGCTTAGCTCTGCTATGCCAGGATATACGCAGCGTCAGCTAAAGTTCAGCAATCCAGTCCAATCCAGTTCAGTCTTGTCCAATTCAGTCTAATCCAGTCCAGTCCAGTCCAGTATGTCCTGTAACTGCTCCGCGCGCATGCTCAGCACGGCTCTTCACGAGCCACGCGAAACGGCCATCAAGCGGCTCCGGTGCAGCGTCAGACTTGGCTACTGCGCAATTGAGGCGCACACCAGGGCACGCGCCGGCGCCAGTGCGTCGGCCACGGCTGTGACACAACACAATCCAACAAAATCCACATTAATCCAATCCAATCCAAATCTAATCCAATCCAACCAATCCAACCCAATTCAATCTCCCTCCATGTACCAATGTTGCTCCAATGTCCCTCGCGCAAGCGCGAGGGATATTGGAGCAACAGTTTATTGTCTTACCGATTGAGCTACGAGCCCATGCGGCGACAAGGGGGGAGGGGGGGGGCGCGGAAGGTCATCGACCACATATGCGGGATTACGCCCCCCCTCCCCCTCGCAGTTCTCGCAGAATGTCACGTGATAGAGCCACGCGAAGTCTCATGCCCCTATGCGCTCCGCCCCCGGCACGTGCAGCGACCATGTGCTGCGCGTCGTGCGCATGTGCTAGGAGTTGTAAAAAGTAAAGGAAGCTCACACCAACACACGACATCGCACTGCTCCTCCGCGGCGGCAGAGACGCAGGAGAAGTGAGATCGTCTTACACCGCGTTTTAGCTTCCTTTAATTTTATAGGGTAAAGAGTTTTTACTGATGTGCTTCACCAATACAACTCAACCAACCGCCCTTCATGAATCATGCATTGATTTAACTTAGGAAAAGATAACTCTTTGAAGTAATAGATGGTGTGGTTAAGTGCATTTCACTTGTCTCTGGTTTCATCTTTTGTAGAGCCAAGTGTGTGTGTGATTCAAGTGAATCGCATGGGAAATAGTTGGGTGGGTTCATTTAAAGCTTCGATTTGTGATCCCACTCTTCACAGGGTGGGATTGGGCCCGCCCTATCTTTTCCCCTAATTCTTTAGCTTATTTCAACGAAGTTTACAATAAAGGTGGTGTCAGTATGATTCTACCGACGCAATCTTTCGAATTAATCCAGCATGTGTTTTGTCTACATGGCCCCTTAAGGCGCGTTCGCGACCCTTCATCTAAGCGGTACGATGAATTAAAAAACAAATCATTGGCTGTAGTTCACAAACATTCTGGCTGGTAATGATTATTTCTTAAACGACACAGTTTCCTTGGCGCCAACAAAGCCCTTCGTTTCACGTGCAATGCAAACATACCTCTACACATTTTTCAAGCCAAGCAACGCCGTATCAGAGTTTTAAAAAAGAACTGTCCGGACGTCGTGTTGGCAGCGGTTAACATGAAATAAATACAACCTATTGGCTCATGCCTACTCATGGTGCTGTGGAGGAAATTTTTGCCTTTGCAGGCTGACGGAGGTCGGTGAGTGATCATGAACTATGTAACGAGCGCGAAGGTTTACAAATCGGACGAGAGCTTCTACGCCGTCTTTTAAATCACGATATGTTTTAGAGCGGCTGTTTCATCTATGTTTTAGACAGCGATAATACCAACGACTGCTTTATTTATCGTGGAGAAAATACTCACACAATTTCTTCTTGCTCTTTTTGCCAGGATCCTCGAGAGGTGTACGCGGAGCGCTACTCTTACAGCGGAAAAGTTGTTGAAAAAGGATGTTTGGCTGCAGAGAAGGCAGCAGTAGCCGCTGCGGGTCTCGAGCTTGTTAGTTGCAAAGTTTACGACAGCCTCTGGACGCTGCCGGTCGTAGACGCGTGGATTGGTGAGTACCGGGTTCCGGATTGATGGAGTTTCGCCACTAGAAGGACCCTGTAAAAATGCAGTGCTCAGCCAGGATTTGTCCTAAAGTTGCACTTTCTGGAGTTGCACATTTGATGCGGTGATACGGGCGTCGCTCCAAATATAAAAATTGCGTTCCCACACCAGCCGTAGTTACCCTACCAGGGCTGAGAACTTAAGTTTGGTTTAGCATTTAGCAGTTTGAAAGTATCTAGCAGATATTGGTCGCTACATGTGGTAAAATAACGGCAACTGTTACAAAATCGCTCTTTCGCAAGGAACACAGAAAATTTTTTATATGCAACGTAATGCAAAATAAATTAATATGAAAGTGGAAATTTTTTCTCCACTTGCTTTTTTTCTTTACGAATTCTTTATCTGTTTCAATGACCTACCACATCCTCCCCTTTGCTTTCCGAGGTTTTTTTGACTGCAAACCCTTATTTCTGACTCATATATATATATATATATATTATATATATATATATCTGGGGTGTCGGTCCCCTTCACCACAAGTAGTATTGAGAGAGTGGAAGGAGAGAGATGGGGAAAAGTATAACGTCCTACCCGAAGGATATTTACTCAAACTAATAGGCATATGGAGGTGGCGTCACTATAGTTTGTAATACAGCACGGGGTAGAAGAACAAAAAATGCCGAAACGTTTGGTTCCGTTTGCAGATTACTACGTGCCCATCTTCAAATTGGACGCCAAGATTCCCGAGCACAAGCGCAGTGCTTTCCGGGACGAGCTGCGCTCCCTGCTACTAGAACGCTCAACCTGCACAGAGAAGGGCTGCTCAATGAAACGCACAATGGTTGTCGTTCACGCGCAAAAGCCTGCCCGCGACTAATGCCAAGAGAACGAAATAAATATTCACCGGAACTTCCGAGGATTCATTGTCTCTTTGAATTTTCAATACGCACTGACTTTTGATGCATCGTAACCACCGTCACATTTCCATCAGCCTTTAAAATGTTCGAAAATTTGAAAAAGTTCAATGTTTGAAAATTCAAAAGCCACTATGATATGGGCGCCTCGAGGGTGCATTTGCCGTTAAAGACAAAAGACAACCATAAAAGATATGTAATACATATCCATCATTAAATAAAGCGCAGCACGACCACATGCTTTTTTTGCAAGTTGTGAGTGCAAGAACCAGCCATAGGCGACCAATTCAACTCTCTTCCATTGCACCTAAACCATAATGTAGTGTAACGACTCTGCACATCGCACTCGCTCCAGATAATTTCCAAAGATGTGTTGTTTCGCGCCAGCGTAAGAGTTTGGGCTAATCACTGGTTTAAAAACTGTGGTTGATCCCTCTTTCACAGGAATAGGTAAAACATGAAAGTGAAATGTGCCTTCACAGGAGCAGTTAAATCTCAAAACAACCTCCTCCATGTGCGAAGGGTTCGCGAGCCTGACCCCGCCAGACGAAGTGACGCCGACACGCAAGAAAAAAAAAAATCGGTTTATTCCGGACAGCCAAACCAAAAATTACATGCACAGAAACAGCAGCTTGAAACACATAACAGTCATGGTTGGTTTGTTGTTTTAGGGTTTTAACGCGCCTACGCAACGCAGGCCATGAGGCGCACCGTAGTGGAGGGCTCCGGATGAATTTTGACCACCTGGGGATCTTTAACGTTGCCGCCGAATCTCCTACACACGGCGTTTTTGCTTTTTGCCTCCATTAGAAAAGCGGCCGCTGCGGCCGGGCCGCCGGGCATCGAACCCGTGACCTTGGGCTCAGCAGCGCAACACCTTAACAACTTAGCCACCACGGCGGGTCACATAACAGTCATGGGAACAACGTGTCAGTGGAGGGTTCCTCAATTCATGCGCGTCCCCCGTACACAAGGCGCTGGCATCGAGACGCCATCTGCTTGCACTTATTAGCGTCACGATGCGCTACTTCGCTTCGCCTCTCCTAGACGGCCGTAACATCTGAATGAGTCATGAGGAAGGACATTAGGCGCGTTCGTAGATCTGCTCACGTCGGGGCTCATAGCGCAGTCGGTAGGGCGCCACGTACTTCCCATTGAGGCGAGACGGCATGGGGTGATTCCGGACGCCGTAGCGCCAATGACACTTATTCTAGCGACGTCACTTCCATGACGGATATGAAGTGAGTAAGATCTCGGTGTACCCGGGCATAAAATACTTTCGTGTGTAAAAAACCACTACGAACACGGGCAGGAAAGGAGACAACACAGGCGGTGTTCCCGTTTTTGCGCTGTTTTGCTCCGGATAAAATCAACCATTTTTATTAACTCACTACACATTTCAAAATTACTAATGCCTAACCAATTCTGTAACATCAGTCTACGTTCCTTAGGATAGAACATTACACACACCTCCTTCACATCGAGAAGCCTCCTGCTTGATTGTAGGGTTTAAGGCGCCAACGCAACGCAGGCGATGAGGCGCGCTGTAGGGGAGGACTCCGGATTAATTTTGCCCCCCTGGGGATCTTTAACGTGCCCCGAAATCTCTCACAGACAGGCGTTTTTGCTGTTCGCCTCTATCATAAAAGCGGCCGCCGTGGCCGGGAATCGAACCCGCGACCTCGTGCTCAGCAGCAGAACGCCTTAGCCACCGAGCCACAGCAGCGGGTATCGACAAGCCACCTCCACATCAACAGTTTAGGTTGCTGGGGTTTATATGTTTGAATGATGAAGCCATGTCCTGTAGATATGCCTGTAGACGGAATTGAGAAAAAACTGACTTCACGCCAAGTATGTTTCGTTCCACTGGGCTGCCTCCGAATACGACGTTTCACGTAGCGGTTTTAGCCTTGTCAACTAGCAGACAAAAGTCCCGAAGACAATGTGTATCCTTTAAAAGATAATCATCCCTCACGTGGTAGCTCAGACCTTGCTTTTAAGTGCGAATGCACTTCTTAAGCGAGCCTGAATCGTCCGTCGCCGTCGTCCGCATAGCAACAGCTGCGGGTGCGCGCGCTCCTCGTCTTCCTCCTCGCCTTCCCTAGCAACGGGGGGAGATGGGCGCGTGCTACTCTCCTCCTCCTCTCTCCGCTCAGTGACTGCGGGTGTTGGGCGCCTCCTCTCCACTTCGGGCGGGAGAGCTCTCGCTCGCGTAGCGGGCGCTCCGCATTCCGACACGTGAGGGCGCTCGTGTAGCCCTCGCCGTAACGGCGGGCGCTACTCTCCTCCTCTTCTCTCTGCTCACTGACTGCGGGTGTTGGGCGCCTCCTCTCCACTCCAAGATCACGATATCCACCGTAATCGCGCAATCAACAACCGTGCATTCGCACTTACACACTCTCCCCCTCGGGGAAGTGCGAGGGAATTTTTTTTATGTTCACGAATGCATCACGCGGAGAAAATCATCTGCCTGGCCGGAGCAGCTTCATAAACATCAGGAGCTGGAGAAGTTACGTTTAATAGGTGAAATCCCAACTTGAAGACGTTTTTAAGCGATTCTACAATTCCGTGCACTTTTAAGCACAAGTAGTTTAAAGGAAAGCTTTTACCCTCTACCCCTCAAGGTTCTTTTGCGATTGCTGGTGTCAACAGAAAACTCCCGCGAACAAATAAAAGAATTTACTGGCACCGCCAGGAAGTGAACCTGGAACTAATACAGTGACAAATCCAGACTCCGTCGTCTTACCGATTTAGCTACGAGCCCACGACGACACTGGGAAGACAAATGATGACCTCACCAAGCACATCTTACGGGTTTAACGCCTGAATTCTCGCTGAAGGCCACGTAAGCGATTAAAGGAAGCACACACCAACCCACAACATCTCACTTCTAGAACGCAAATGGGCTAGAGCCTGTGGCTTCTAGTGTTCACGTAAAAATCTCAGCTCCTAGTCGTCCGCCCTCACGCCAAACGACACCTCAAGGAACACATTCAAAAACACCTTAATGGCCAGGCCATCACTCCAAGCCCCAGCATCAAGATCCCGGGCCTACATCTTCAGGCAAATACCAAGAGTGACGTATCCTTGCAGCGCCTAAACACAGCATCAATAAAATCATACACATGATCAGGCGAGTTGCCACCAAGAAGCGAGGCCTCAAGGAATCCGATACCTTTCGATTAGTTCAAGCTTCTGTCCTATCGAGAATCGCTTACGTCAACCCCCTGCCTTCTTCTCGGCAAGGAGGACATAAACATGCGTTATATAATGATTAGAAAGGCGATTGATCAAGCCATTGGTCTTCCCATGAGTGCGTCCACAGACAGGCTGCTTAGCACGGGGCTCTAAAACACGGTGGAAGAGCTGATAGAGGACCATCTTTCTATCCAGAAGCTCCGAATCAGCACAACTGCGGCGGGTCGCCGCATCCTTCACCAGATTGGCTGGGCAGCACAGAATGTCACTCCACTTGATGTACTCCTGGACTTTTGGTGACAAGAACCAAAGATGCTCCCTTTGCTTAGAAATAAGAACCCGTCACACGACGAGGGTCGCCCACAAGCACGGGCTCAAGCGCTCAACACCACCCTCGGTGGGGATCGTGCAGTTATCTATACAAAAGCCTCCCAACATTGAGGGCAGCAGTACGCCATCACCGTGGCTACCTCCAGAACCAACCTCCTTGCTTGTGCCTCACTGAAGACCGAAGGTATGACGGCAGCAGAAGAGGCAGCCGTCGCCTTGGCTCTCACTCAACCAAGGGTTCGTAAGGTAGTCACCGATTCCCAACAAGCCTACCGGAATTTCCAGTTGGGTTTGGTGTCCCGACCTGCACTGCGTGTGCTAAAAAACCACTCCCCAAAGGGTTCCATTCAGCTCATCTGGACATCCGCTCACGCTTCCATGGAGGGCAACGAATACGCCCACCAAGCCTGCACTGCAAGCCACCAAGTCCGTGCTATGGAGCTGCACGAGGACAGTCACCCGCTTCTCTCGTTCAGGGACATAACACAGCATTATCGCCTTCTGAGACAGACCCTACCTTCGGCTCTCCCTGACCTTTCCAGAGAACAACAAACTACCCTACGGCTCATACAATCCGTCTCCTTCCCACGGCCGACGCGTCTTCACTTAGTGCACCCGAATCGCTACGACGCTGGATGTAAATTTTGCTCAGAAGTAGGAACACTCGGCCCCGTAATCGGGGTGGGCGACTTTAGCACTGAGCACCGTCGTCTCTTTACGTCAACTACCGAAGAAGAGCAATGGGAGATGCAATGGGAGATGTCCAGCCCCTCTCTGCCTACGCAGCTTCAGCTGGTGGACAGAGCACAGGCGGCGCGGATTGAATATGGGCTACTGTGAAGAAGGAACCACTCCCCTGGGTCGCACTCTGGGCTGTTCAGAAATCTGAATAGAAGTATTTCCTCCTCCTTCTCCTCCTCCTTTACCTGCTCCTCACTGTCTCGGCCGCCGACCTCGTCGCCTCCGTCCGCGACGGCAGAGGTGGAGAAGGGAGATCGTCTAACACCGGGTTTGAGCTTTAATTTTATATAAAAAAAAGAGTTTCCACTCATATGCTACACCAATACAACTCAACCAACCACAGTTCATGCATCATGTATTAATTTAACCTTACCAACAATATGTCTTCGAAGTGTTAGAGGGTGTGGTTAAGTGCATTTCACTTCTCTCTGGTTTCACTATTTGTAGAGCGACGTGAGTGAATTTATGTGACGCCGCATGGGTAATCGTTGTGGGTGCCGTTTCCAGCTTTTCTTTCCAAACACATTCATAGGGTGGATTGTCGCTATTTTTTTTTATTCTGGGATGTTTTTTTTTCCTCTAGATAAAAGGCAAAGCTGAACAACCAATTCAATAGGTCACAAATCTTCAGCACATACTTATCTTTTTCTGTTTACATCCTTCATTTTTCTTACTTCTTGATTTGAAACACTTACACGCCCTACAGTGACTCTTCTGAGCACTGCAACCGATGTCCCCGTCTCATTTACTTTGTGTGATTTGCCATTGAAGAATGTAGGGAGCAAAGTGCATTTTTGAGGGATGGCAAATTGTTCGTACAAGCCCACCGTGAAAATTGAAAGCCTGGTTCAGAATATTTAAAACAAAATATGTTTAGTGTTCATGTTCCCTGAAATGTAAAAATCCGTCCCCTTTTTTGCATGCTTCGCTACAAACTTCGTTCAAAAAACAACCATATGGGTCACAGGCCTACGCGAATACTGTTCACCCCACAGGCGCTTTTGTAAGGTTGGGGAGCGGACGTCCTCCTTTTATCGCCGCGGCCGTTCCTCAAGGCACACTGTGAGGGAACTAGCCACCGGCTACGTCCCTCCCCATAGCAAGCACCTAACGCCATAATGGCGTCACTTAGAGGGAGGGAGAGTCAGACGCGCGAAACAATGCAAAATGTGAGAATGAACATGGTCGCCGAGAGGAGCCAATGTTTGTGGCTCCTGAAGCGGCTATCTCTCATGGTCTTGATATCGACAGCAGGAGCTTTCAATGGGAGTTTTCGTGAAGTTCGACGCCGGGAATTATAGTTTGCGGTTGAGGCTCGCCTTTGTAATCCATTACGACAAACCCGAGTTTCTGCTGTCAAACACGGATCCACACTTCCACAGCTCTCTTTGTTTCATCTATCCAACACCCGCCGCGCCGAATGCCGCTTCTCCAACAACCCCTGCCGCCACCCCAGTCGCATCTGTCGGGTCCGCGTCAGCTGCCGGCATCTCGCCCGCTCTCCGCCAGCCGCGCGTTCACAAGCCCGTCACCCCAAGCCTCCCAGATTCTGAGTACGTCATCGTCTACCGTCCCCACGCCGCAGGCACTGTCGCGCGCTGCTCAACCAAAGACATTGTGACCGCGCTCGCTGCAGCAACCAAGCTTCCTCCAGAACAGTTCTACGCGTCCATAACACTGCAAATACAACCCGCACAAAATCTGTTGGTGGCCTCAACTGCAAAGGAAGACCACGCCCTTCTGGTGAGCACCATGGATCAACTTGCCCTCACGACCAGCATTCTAGTACTGTCGCCCTACCTGAACCCCCCCCCCCCCCCACTTTTCGCGGCGTCATAAACGGCAAGGCATTTCCAACGAAGCCCTAAACGACCTCCTGGAAGCCGATGGACCCAGCCTACTCCACGCCAGACTGCTGGGACGAACATCATCAGCTCTCCTGACGTTCCAGGCACCCCACGTGCCCTTTTACGTCAAGGTGGGCTGTCTTCTGACCAGGTGCCGCCCCTACCGACGAGCAGTGCAGCTTTGCCGCATTTGCCGCGACGTGGGCCACAGACAGGACATTTGCCCGCGGTCAGACAAGCCGAAGTGTATCGCTTGCGGCACCCCGACCCCCTCCTCCGACCACAACTGCCAACCAGCTGCAAGCTGTGTTCCCTTCCACACATCACAGCTGGCAAAGACTGTCCCAAGCGTTTTCTTCCCAGAACAACATCGAAACCCAAGACTTCGGCCGGCCTCGCCGCACAGAAGTTCAACACTCCACCAGCCAAGCCGTCCCAACACGTCACCAAGGCAAGATGGTCGCAAGTGGCTGCGCCTTTTCCCACTGCTCAGCATACCGATTTCCCCCCTCTACCTACTCCTGTCAACACTCCCCTTTCCCCACCTTCTTCCCCATCTGAACTGACACTCTCCCAAGCCCAAGCTGAATTTCAACGACAACACAATCTCTTGATGGAACGAGTTGACAAGCTTGAACGTCAAACACACGAACACCTAGTTCAGACAGAGACTCAGAATGCGCTACTAATACTAAAGTTCAGCTCACTCCCACTCTTCCAATCGCCAGAGGAAACAACCGCCCTCATCGATCGCCAAATCACAGAAGCCCAAACCACAACGACCAACCTCAACCTCCGAATAGAGGACGCCCTCACCACACGGACAAATGCCATTGAACAACAAATCACGGCAGTGAACTCAGCACTCGTGAAACTGACTAAACAAGTCTCGGAACTTGCAAATCGAGAACACACACCATACCCAAAGAAACAGAAGACCTACCCTCAACGAGACGTGGAAATGGCAGCAGCTCTTGGTGCACTCCAACATGAATAATAATCCGCAAGCCCTACAACGTCCCTTAACCTTGTGGTAATAGAACTGTCGTCCATTTCAAAGCAAACGTATCTCCCTTTTACATCTCGGTCATGACAAAAAACCAGATGTCATTGCCCTCCAAGAAGTTCATACCGCCCCTGCCACCCTACGAAACTACGAAACATACGTTTCGCCAGCCTCTCCTTGCACTGCAATCCTGGTGGCACGCCATCTCACGGCGCAGATTATCGACATTCACTCCCTACATTTATCGAAATTCTTCCTACTTCGCCTACCACGCCTAGTATATTCGTGCTGAACGTGTACAGCCCCCACAAGAATCACTCGCTTCGCTCGACCACCTCGTCCAACGTGCCCTCTGTCACTCTCAGAGACACCCTTTTCTACTTTTGGGGACCTCAATGCCCCCCACACCACATGGGGATACTCTTCGGACAGACGGAAAGGCCAGGATTTGTTCACAACCGCGAATCACCACCAACTATCTCTGTGGAATGACTTGACCACTCCCACTCGAATTGGCAACAGCGTCACCCGTGATACAAACCCTGACATCACCTTATCACGCAACATCCCCCACCCCGTGTGGGTACGCCTCGCCGAAACCCTGGGAAGTGACCACCACATCAGTCAAGTGACTGTCCCTCAACATAAAGCAAAAACGCGCATTGGACAAGCCACCCTTACCGACTGGAAAGCCTTTCGCGAAGATCCTAACCCGCTCCCCACAACCATCACGGACCTTAATCAATGGGTCTCTCAAATTCAAGAAACCGTATCACGACACAGCAAAACTCTCCCTTTTACCTCCGAAAACCCAGTCAAGGATGCCCACCTTCTCCACTTGTTAGACGCCCGCAAGAGCCTACTTCGCCAATAGAAAAAACAAAAGCACAACAATAAACTCCCCTGCCGGATTAATGAGATCACCCAAGAGGCAGCCCAATAGGCCCTCACGCTACATCAGCAAAACTAGGCTACCTTTTGCAACAGCTTGAAAGGAACGCTTGGAACTACAAAGACATGGCACATACTGTGATCGCTTCACGGGGACAAACCCTCCAAATCTACTACGGCACATCACCTCAAACGTTTGCTTCACAACTACCCCGGATCCCAAGACCAGCTACTCTGACATCAAAACCACCCCATTTGGGCCTTCCCCTTCTACAATAGGTCATCCAGACTACTCAGGGGCCCCAAATCCCACTCTCGGCGCCCCTTTTACAATGCAAGAACTTTAAGACGCCCTGGCCAAGCTCACTCGCAACACCACTCCCGGCCATGACCGCATCAATATCAAAACCCTGCGTAACCTTGACAACGACTCTCTCCAAGCCCTACTCGACTTTTTCAACTCGCAATGGACCCAAGGCACTGTTCCGGCCCAGTGGCGACATTCGAATATAACACTTGTCCCGAAACCTCACAAACCGCTCTCCATTAATAATCTCCGCGCGATCTCCCTGTCGTGGGTCGTGGGTCGTGAGTCCGGATCCTACCCGGCGAGAATTTTTTCACCACTTTCTTTCCGACTCAAAACATTCATCTGTTTCTATGACCTACCGCATTCCCCCCTTTGCTTTCCGAGGTTTTCTTGACTGCGAACCCTTATTCCGTCTTAATTCACCGAGCCCCCCATTTTCCCATTTCTGATTCGCTACATGCACAGCGAGGGCCTCTGTTCTGGTAGTCTTGGTGCCAAAGGTAGCTTAAGAGGGTTCAACGCTGGTCGACCACTCTCGACATGTCGTAGACACTCGAGTCACGGCCCGGGGGTTAAAAAGAAGGTCCCCTTCACCCCGAGTAGTCCGAGTGGCGCTGGCTACCACCCCCAAGAGCAGGAAACAAAAAAATACCTTAAAATAAATACCCGGGAAAGTGGTGGGGAAACAGCCCCGCCGGTAGCGTAGTGCTTATCGCACCAGACCGATATTCTGGAGGTCGTGGATTCGGATCCCACCCGGCGGGCATTGTTTCACCACTTTCTCACTCAAAAATTTCTTCATCTGTTTCTATGAACCACCACAACCTCGCCTTTGCTTTCCGAGGTTTTCTTGACTGCCAACCCTTATTTTCTGTGTTATTTCACCCAGCCCCTCATTTCCCATTTTCTGATTGATTGATTGTAGGGTTTAACGCGCCGACGCAACGCAGGCGATGAGGCGCGCCGTCGTGGAGGGCTCCGGATTAATTTTGACCACCTGGGGATCTTTAACGTGCGCCGAAATCTCGCACACAAGGGCATTTTTGCTTTTCGCCTCCATCAGAAAAGCGGCCGCCGCGGCCGGGAATCGAACCCGCGACCTTGTGCTCAGAAGCGTACCGCCTGAGCCACTGAGCCACCGCGGCGGGTATTTCAATTTCCCATTTTCTGATATGCTATATATATATATATATATACCAAAGATGCAGTCCTTAATGCCAGTGCTATTCGGCTACTTGACTGTGCTTTTAGCGCAGAATGAGGTGACTGTCATTTTTTATGATAAAAGAATGAAGAAATCAAAGTCGAAAAAAATCCGCCGTGAAAAATTGCAGGTTCGGTTACGCTTCGAGTTCTGGTGAATTCATTTCCGGTTCAGTTCAGATTCGACTATATCATCTGCCTAACCGGTCGGCAAACCGGCTCGGAAGTTTCGAACCGGTTCATGAACCGGTTCGACGAGTTCAATTATCAGTAAAGTGAAAAAAAAAATGCCTATAGTTTAAAGCACCCATAAAAACAAAATGAAAAAGAAAATTCAAAGTACCGCTTTTTAGCGATTACAGTGGTGCAAACGGAAGGCAAGAGCATGATAGGTTGGCGGGGCACGGAAGAGATGCGGTTACATGGCAGAGGCGGCATAATGCTGTCGTTTTTCGGCGACATTTGCAGCGAAATGAGTTGATACGCGGCCATTTTTTTTAATATTGCTATGAATGCGGATGTAGCGTTCAACTAGGTGGTGTGTGCGAACCCTCACATAATTCTTAGTCACAACAAATCGCGCATACAATTTCTTTGAGCGGTGTTTTGACTGGCCTCCGTCGTAGATATCTAGTTACACGCGCTTCGTGCAAAATGAAGCTGCCCGACGGCTTTATTCTGTTTTTACTTACTCTCTTAGAACAGCAAAGCATAAAGACTGTAACACTATGTAATATGACACGAAGTCTGCACGTGTAATGAGTTTGCGAAGCTTGTTTTGAAACCTTTGTTTCGAGCACACGCTAAAATAGTTGGCTGTGGACTCGCGATTATATAAATTCGGAGAGCTGTAACACGAATTAACTGTGGATGGGTGTGGAGGTTTTGTTTCTCCTTGACCGCCTCACCATGCTTGGGCGTGCGATGTATAACCAGCAGCGCTCGGTGTTAATTTGTCACGCGACTTACGACCGTCGCGGGAAACCCTGTGTTACATTTCCGCTTGATCATGTTGCCTTTTCGGCGTGCGCTAATTTGCGGATATTGAACAAGCATGTTGAAACTGCCACAAGGCGCATACAGTGCACTCAAAAATCGCATGTGTGTGGCAACTAACCTGAAGCGGGGTCGTGCACAAATCGCAAAAAAAAATGCTTACCGCTTACAGTTAAGTTTCCAAACATTCAAATTTTATGATGAAATAAAAAAGCTAATGCAATTTTTTTCCTTAGTTGGCACATAAGGCTGTTGACGTGATCATTTTTTTTTGCCTTTTTATATCATGCATTAAAGAATTGCTTTGGCAGAATATATGTGACATGACAATTTTTGCCACCATAACCTGATATTCGAACTTATCTATTCCCGTAGAAGTTGTCGTTATATTTGATGCTGTAACTTTCATGTATTCGTGGCTTAATGGCTCCACTTTGGTAATCATGCAATGCGTCGATTAGAACCCTATCCGTAGGATTTAACCACTGAAAGTTGAAGTGACGAACTCAACTTTTGTGACAGCCTTTCAGTTGTGGCGTTATGTCAGGACGCTGAAATGTAATATTAGGATAACCTACTTCAACCTTAACAAGACTTGCGAAACGGAATTTCTCGCTCAAGATTTCACGGATATCCTGGGGTTCCGAACCTCAGTTCTTATCGATAAATGCGTACGTTTTCTTTCCTCTGCTTTCCCCCGCTTCATCTGGTTTACCTGCCGTAATAAATGCCAGACGCCGGGCCTATGGCGGGCACCTCAAGTGCTGGGACCGGTCGATTGAATGGCGCTGTGGTGACAGCCCGCCAGAGACTTCAGACGTTTCCGTACGTTGGAGGCCTTCCGCGTACTTTATTTCCATTTCGCAACGACCAACATGCGCTCTGACTGCGACGACAATATTAAATTATGACTTTTCTTCAGACATAACCCGTATTGCTAACGCGTAGTTCACAGCGAACGATGGCAGTGAGACGGCGGACACCGAAACAGGCAAAGGGGTGGCGGGTGCGGCGCTGGCGCCACCTTTTTTAGGAGATCCTAACTGCTCTCTGTAAACGGTCTGCAACCGTGCAGAAAAGCCCCCATTACGGCCACGCCGCTACGGAAACACCGTGGCTCAGGCAATCACACAGGCAGGCCGTGGCTGTGCCCCGCTTTGGTGGCCGCGCCACACATGTGGCAGCCAACCTCAAGCGTGAGCAACAGCTGCAGCAGCATGCACCACGTTTTCACGCGCTTTTTCATTGTTGTTGTGTGCGTGCACGCTGTTTGGTGTCTGATAGTACTCGTGCTGCACGCGCGAGCATCGCGCTGGTCTCACCACCTCCGGCCTTTGTGCTGCTTGCGGTGAAACAGAAACAATTGATCCTTTTAAATGCAGAGCATTTCTTTAACTCACATGTAGCGTCCGCCGTCCGTCCGCAACAGCTCAGCGCGCAGGTGCGCCCTCTCCCCCACTCCTCTCCCGCATCACGCTACCCTCCTCGCTCTCAACAACAGGTCCGCACCCCTCCCCCTACACTATATAAAAAAATAATACTTACCGGCGCCAGGTTTCGGTCCCACGACCCTGTGGGCGGAACGCGAGGTACATGGTGCTCTTCCCACTGCGCCACAAAAGCGACACAGAACCAAAGGGTACGAACGCGCCTTATATCCTTGACTCATTCAAACTACGTCAAGAAGCTGCTGATACACGGCAGCAGTTGCATCGATCTCGTCTTCACCAGTTGCTGCAACGCACGACCACTGCTTAAAGACCCCTTAACAGTACACTTTAGCGACCACGAAGCCGTCGTTCTCAGCGTCCAATACAACGACAACAGCAACAAATAAATAAATAACGACTTACAAGAACCTACTCCTTGCCTTCACTTCTTGCGTCACAAAAAAAAGAAAAACCCATCTCTCCACGAGGGGGGACTCGAGTAGCAAAATCACGAAAGTAATAATTAATATATGAAAGAAATAATAATAATTAATAGTAATAAACAATAATAGTCAACACATTCGCTACCACCCCACCACCAACCCCCAAACACTAACGTTAACGCAATACACCCACCCCCTACGCGACGCATTTACTCGAGTCCCCCCTCGTGGGGAGATGGGCCCAATTTTTTTTCTTCATTGCCGCAGTTTTTCTTTTTCAGTCGAAAACGTTATCTAGCAGCACCTATTCAATGATTTGGCCTTCCTTGTCGATGCCTGTCCCCATTTCGTTCGGAGCAATATCACTAGTGTTCTGTCACAGAGGGGTGGTTGCGGTCATTCATGCGTATATTTCAGAGGCCAGACGCCTGTCTCTTTGGCCCGTTCAGAAACTGGTTTTAGGGGCGAAGCTCCTAAAGCCATGGGTCTGTCCATCTTTTGTGTCTTGGGGGTACGTGACCGCCGCATGGTTTCGGAGATGTCGCAAAGTGGGCCGCGTTGCACGCGCAAGAACCGGCTGCAACCGGCAGCGCAAACTCGGCACCGGGAGCGCGAGCTTGTCTGTGTTCGCCAACGGAGGCGCGAGCGCACGTGCACTGCGAGGGGGATATCACGCAAGAGATAACGCCACGAACGCAGGCAGTCGTTCTCGGAGATCGAACGAGACGCAAGGACCTTTGCTCGTTTCCTCTCGTCTTGTTCGGGCACAAGTGCGCCCTAAATAAAAGTTCTTTCTTTACCGTTGTGTCCCATCCTACGTGACAAATTGTGGTGGAGGCGCGGGGTAGTCCTCGATGGCGCGGGGTCTTTCACCAGGTCTGGGCCTGGGAGCATTGACTCCGAAAATAAAAGTTGATTTGTACAATGTACGCACACAGTCTTACGTCTTTCTTAATGATGTAATGGGCGAACTTTCACGGGAGAGTTACGGTTACCGATGATCTCCCCCTCTCGAGCTTCGCCCCACTTATCATCATTCATTCCGTGGATATGGCGTGATTTTTTTTCTCCTTGTTTCCTAAAAATGGCATCAATCTATAGTTCTTCCCCAATTCTATTGTGTAATTCTGCAGCCGTTTCCCAAATTCAATTCTACAGGCTGACTTTATAGTGATATGAGGTGGGCGTGTTAGCCCCAAAAAGCAACTCGGTTTCTTTGTCAATCCCTTACGTGAGTATGTGCCACCAGTGAAGGAGCAACAACAACAACAACCATGCTTCTATGTGCGGCAAGCAAAAATCGCCTGCAGTCGCTTAAAATCGCCGGCTGAACATCCAGTGATCCACCGAACGGGTGTGTATACTCCCAAGGACCTTCAGCGACACTGGTAACGGGAAACTGACCGCCCAACAACCCGGAAGTGCAATATTTTGACCAAGACATGCCGCGCCGTCATCTAAGCCTAACAGGCCAACCGAGCATAGCGCTGGGTTGCCCGGGCGCGGGATGGCTCTTTATTCTTATGGGTGCACAGACAGCGCGCTCCGCGGTTCGACCTCATCGAACTACAATCCGCCAGACTCCTTCGTGAGATCACTACCCCTGGACAGAACAGCGGAGTCACCGACATGCCCTGGCCACAGATAAGATACCGCCACACTACTACCCAAGCCGCATGCAGCAGTCGTGCCCCACTGGCTAATGACGTCGCTGATAGCAGGCCATGGATCACACCCCCCAAAAGTAATCCGAGCCGACCACACCAGAAAATATCATCTTCAAGCCCTCATGCGGCCTGAATCTCTCGGAAATGACGACTACTTAATTAGGTCACGCCGTCACATCAGTCGCAGACCTCACAGCAGAGGAGAACCTCCAGTCTTACATCAAAATCCGCCATAAACAAAACGCACTCGCCGTAGACACCCCCTGCCCAACCGCTGTCTGAAAGTTCCTCGAAATCATGAAAATTTATCTCAGAAGAAGAAAACACGCCGTACAGACCTACCTTGCCACCAGAGTAGACCAAGTCAAAGGAGTTATCCAAGGCGTCTCCGGCTATACAAGACAAGATTGCGCACCAAGCCTTCACGCAGGACACCGAAAAATGCTTCACGTCCGCATGATGGGGCAAAGCAATAGCGCAGTCATCACCTTCGAAGATGAGTACCCCCCCCCCTCACATCACAGCCCACAAAGCGGCGGGTCGCGCCCATCCTAACCGGCCACGCAGTATACTATGGCTCAACTGCTTTGAAATCGGCCACAAGACTGAAGTGTGTCCTCGGGAGCACAGGCACCGATACTGCAATCTATGCAGCACCCATCTCACTATCGACTCTAAAGACGAATCCCTGCACAACTGCTTCCCCCATTGCATAAGCTGTGACGGGGATCATGCATTCACCAACCCCAAGTGCCCGTCCCGCCTTCAAAAGGATCAAGACCTCACTGAAAGCATGCAGGCTCGTCAACAACGGGCC
>CM023449.1:196961695-197293721 GCA_013339765.2 Haemaphysalis longicornis
GCCACGTCGTGTCTAAGGATGGAATTCTGCCGGCAGAGCAAAGTTGCGTGGCTGTGGCCGAGTTCCCGAAGCCGACAACTATGAAGGCTTTACGGAGTTTATCGGCCTCTGCTCTTACTTCCGCTGCTTTGTACATACTTCGCGTCCATCATATCCCCGCTTACACGGCTTCTCGCTGACGGCGTTAGTGAACTATTGGCCTGGTCGCCAGCGTGCGATGGCGCATTTCCGACCTTGCGGCGCATCCTCACTTCACCGCCTATTCTTCGGCACTTCGATCCGGGCGCTCCCACGGAGATCCACACTGACGCCAGTGGAGTAGGCCTCGGCGCAGTTCTGGCAAAACGGAAACCTGGGTTTAGCGTAGTACGTTGTCGCGTATGTGAGTCGCTCGTTGACAAAGCGGAATGCAACTACTCCGTGACGGAAAAGGCGTGTCTGGCCATTGTATGGGCGCTGGAAAGTTTCGACCTTATTTGTACGGCCCACCTTTCGACGTCGTCACGGACCACCATGGGCTCTGCTGGCTGTCCTCTTTAAAAGATCTATGCGGGCGCCTTGAGCGATGGGCTCTGCGGCTTCAAGAGTTCGACATACGCGTCATTTATCGGTCGGGCCGTAAACATCAAGACGCTGACGCTCTGTCCCGATCGCCGCTTCCTCCTGAGGTTGCCTGTGTTTTGACTGAGGACAGCGTTCTTTCTGCTCTCTCCTTGGAAGATTTATGCACTGAGCAACGCAAGGATCCATGGATCTCTTCCATTATTTCCGTCCTCTCTGAGCCGTTCCCTCACCAAGGATCCCGTGAGCTTCGCAGACAAGCTCCTCACTTCGCACTGCGTGACGGCCTCCTTTACCGCCGCAACTACCTCGATGAAGGACGTAAAAGGCTACTTGTTATCCCGCGCCATCACCGTGTGGACATTTGTGCTTCTCTTCATGCCGACCCAACCTGCGCTCACGCGGGTGTGTTCAAAACGTACCATCGGGTCCGTTTGCGTTATTACTGGCGTGGCATGTACAACTTCGTTAGGAAGTACGTCCAGTGATCTGACATGTGCCAGTGCCGCACGTCTCCTCCCGCTACTTCAGTCGGTCCCTTACAACCGTTGCCGTGTCCAGCGAAACCCTTCGACCGTGTTGGTATTGACTTCTATGGACCTCTGCCATGTACGCCCACTGGCAACCGCTGGATTATTGCTGGTGTCGACCACCTGACGCGCTTGCCGACACGGCTGCATTGCCAACGGCTGCAGCAGGAGACGTCGCTTTTTTATTCTCAGTCACTTCATTTTGTGACATGGAGCGCCTCGCGAGATCCTTAGTGATCGCGGACGCGTGTTCTTGTCCCAAGTTGTTGTAGCATTGCTCAAGGCATGTCGCGCCGTGCATCGCACAACTACTGCCTACCACCCACAAACAAACGGCCTGACAGAACACTTCAAGCGCACGCTAGGGTATATGCTCGCCAAGTACGTCGCACGATCACCAGGACTGGGACCTCCTGCTACCGTATGTCACCTACTCATATAATACCTGTACCCAAGCCACAACGGGTTTCTATCCCTATTTTCTGCTGTACGAACGTGAGCCCTCATGTTCTCTGGACACCATCCTGCCCTACCGACACGATCCTTCAGAGTGTACGCCCCTTTGTGATGCCACAAAGCGCGCGGAAGACTGCCGACAACTGGCGCGACGTTTCACTGCCGAAGAACACAGGAGACAAACGTCTCGTCATGATGACGTTGCTGCAGACCCCACCTATTTACCTGTCTCCCTGGTGTGGCTTTGGGTGCCCTCTACTACACCGGGATTATCCAGCAAGCTCCTGTCAAAATATCACGGACCTTACCGCGTCATTGAACGGGTTCCGCCAGTCAATTACGTTGTGGAGCCTATGACCCCTTCTGCGGACCTCCGTGGTCGTGAAGCTCCGTGGTCGTGGACCTCCGTGGTCCATGCAGCGTTTGAAGCCTTACTAGGAACCGATCGTTTCTTCGGCGCCATGACGCAACACCCAGGAGCGCCCTCTCTTTTCCGGGGGGGGGTAATGTATGAGAAAATGGTGCAAAAACTGGCCAACCCCCCCGTATGGCTGGTTCACGAATCATCGCCAGCCGCGGCCAGCGAGACAGAAGAAGCAGAAGACTAGTCTGCCCGACATAGCTGGACTACCGTTTCTGTGACTGCGCTTCGCTACCAATAAACCCTTTCAATATATCTATGTATAAATCTAGAGAAAGATAAAAGTCACAAAGCGCGCAGAAATAGTATAAGTAAAGAGTCGGATACACAGCAAGAATAATAACAAAGAATGTTCACTTACGTAGCGGCAACGGGACTTGCCTTCATCAGAGTACAGTTACATGATTTTGTTGTCACCGACATTTGGAACACATTTCTTATATAGATTTGCAGAAAACTGTGAGAAGGATCGGAAGATGTTTCGAAAACGGAGAGGATGCATTCAGTCGGGCTAAGCCTGTGTTACAACAACAACAACAAAAGGTAGAAAGGAAAGAGGGAGACAGAGAGGAAAGGGTCTTGTAAATACGGCATGTGTAAAGAAGGGCAACTCACCCTCAAGCTAGAAAATTATTTTTTAGAAATCAATTATTTGCGCCGAATTTCTGTAGAAGTCATGTTCGATGAGGCAGTAGAGTAAAAACTAACCTCCCACCACAACGCAGGAATGCAATTTTCCCATCATCTGAATAATTCTCTCAAAGCGCTGAAAGCCGTTAGTGCAGACGATTTGTATGTTCCGAGAGCTCATCAACGCGAGGCTACCGCCTTAGAGCCTAATGCGTGTTTCCATCAGCATTACCATTACGCATTTACCAAGGCCTCAAGGATGTTCCCCTCTAACTTTAAGCACGGAACCACGTGAGCGACAATGGTCATATATATTATTAAACTATGCGCCCGCTCGCCTCTCGACAGCCGTGTTATTTCCTCAACAATGGCAACGTGCTGTTTCTTACGCATAAGCCAGTGCTGAAAATAAATCCGCAAATCAACAAAAAAGGCTCGGAGCATTCCTGAAAAACTAAGAAGAAGAAACTGCAGCACACAAAAGCAGGTGACTGCCAAGGCGGAGTAATACGAGGATGAAGTATTCATTCGCACACCTGCGATAGAGTTTTGCCAACGGCAATTTTATTCTTATTTTTATTTAGAGTTATTTTACACTGCTGAATGAAACAAGGACATCTTCATACCTTATTCGTGCTTCTACATGCCGGTGTTTGTATAAATATTACAGGAAGGCTGATGTCGTATAACCTTCATGTCGGGATATGTAAACGCGAATGAGGGATCTCAATAAATAACCGCAGCTACCACAGACATCGCGAATTCATAGCCTTATTTTACCACCCATAATGCAAACGTTGCGTTCTTACTTCTAAACAGGAGCTAAAACATAATTTGCGTTTAATATATGCAAGTTTATAAAAAGCAAATTCATTGCACAGGCACTTTCACGCCGAAGCTGGTAAGTGAATGTCGCTGAGAATCTCGGGGCTACAGTCGATTTAGAGAGAAATGAGAAATACCTAATAAGTACATAATGATTCCTCCCTCTTCTTACAATAAATTCGGTGAGGGCGGTTTCGATTTCATTTCTTAAGATTGGCAGTTGTGTCTCTGTCTAGTCCACTGCCCAGTTGTCTTTAACTATCATCAATAAGGAGGGACATGACGCATAGGTTACCTTCACCACCACCACCACAATTTTCATATTACCAGCAGTATATTTTGAGTCAATAAATATATTCACACGGCCATGATTCCGAAGACATCACTACGCACAATTTCCATCACATATTTCAGAGGGTGCGCTGGATAGTTACTGAATTTAAATCCTCACATAGACGTTTGTGCATTCAAAAACAGCGCGACCCGCCACCGCATTCAGAGCATAGCAAAGCCGTGCCTATTGTCGAGGGGAGGTCATATAATGTTACACATTTTCGTGCGAAAGCAGTAGTTTACTGTGTCGATCAAACATCCGGCTTACATCGCCCGAAAAGGCCGACGAATGGCACGCAGAATGCTAGGAAAACAGCCTAAAAAATATTGCCTGCAGATCAAACGACAAAAAGAACCAGTAAATGCACGAAACGGCGCTACATTTCTACGTTAGTTTCTATACAAAGTAACTTAGTTGGACAAAAACATATGTACATTTTACACTGGGTGGATTCCAACTAGCATACCCCGGAATGCGTGCTGGAAACGGAACCACTGGACATCCAGCGTTTGATGATTTCAGCTGAATAAAAGTGGACCCGTTGAATGGGTTGGGACCTTATACTTAGATACGAGAGTTCGAAGCATGTACTCAGCGCCACAGGACAAAGTTAAGCATTGTAATTGCAAAGTACCAATTAGGTGAGACTAAAATCAGCGTATATGTGGAGATAGCAAGGTTGATTGGCCAAGTAACCGAAAAAGAATGAAAATTAAGTCGCAAAAGTGAAGAGGTGATGAGAATATTGCGAGGACACTTGGCATGAGCCACCGTAGCTGCAGCTTCATTGCTGGGCGTAGCATGAACGCGCTGTCTCGCACGTGACACTTGTTTCAAAAATTTCATCGGTGTCGTGTATACGGCGACAGACTCTAAAGCGTCTCCATCCGCAACAGCTGTGAAACATGACAATCTTAAGTTATGCGTCATATCCGTTCCATAGTTCAGAGCTAAAACTTTCGCAATTAATGAAGAAGTGGTTAGGTGTCGTAGAAATTTAGCGCTGTGCATTGCGGAACATTGAGTCCAGAGTTTGAATAAAAAAGTCTGAGTTCATTTTCTTCGTAGTTTTATGTTTAGACAACAGCAGAAATAACCTTGGAGGCCGCCGTACGTAAAAATATACTAACCTTCGCTAAACTCCTCGAGGCGAGGTTCGTATTTGGCGAATCGTAAATGTGTCACGTTGAGAAATTACTTCTTGGATGATTATTCGTGGCATTCTTAGAAAACTTAGGTTATGTCGTTAGAGTATTTATTTATTTATTTATTTATTTATTTATTTATTTATTTAGGCTTCTGCACACTAAAGGCCATTTTACCTGCGGGTGTACAAATATAAGAGGTTCAAATGCTTAGGTTATTTAGGCACAATTCAAATCACCTCACATCGCGAATAGACGAACTAAACGCTGCATCAGTTTCAGATTCAGCAATGTGATTGGACATCTTATTCACAACAGAAATACCATGTTGAAAAATTTGGTACAAAAACATTTGTGCGAAACTTGATTTCACAAAATGCAAAACCTTAGTCGCAGCATGCGTGCAAAAAGTATGGCGGGTGAACGCGGAAACTCCTATTGTTTCCGCTATTAGTAAAATGTCGGATAATAGCTTCAATGTCCTGCGCAGCCGTCTTACTTCTTACATCTACAAACAAAAAACCGAGAATCCCAACATTGTGCTGAATAATCATGGGCAACCAAGCATGCCGCTGGGTTCTGTACGCGTTCTAGAGCATCCCATAGCGGAACTGTGCATGGGTCCCATGCATTGATAACACGTGAAAGACATATAAGGGCTCTGTAACGTTTCCAGGCAGCTAAAATTCTTCTCCTGAAAAAAGTTTTGTTTTCAATGCTTCGCATGTTGCAAATATCATGTTCATCTACCGTAAATTACCTGTAAATACACAGCAAAGTTGATGAAATCAGAAACCATCAATAGGAACCGAATTCAAGTAGTACCAGAATGTATCAAGGAACAGTTTCGCATACAGCACACATATTACATTGCGGGGTACTCAATGGCATGTAGATTTCTCAAACCAACATGAAATTTTATTCCATTCATGCTGTAGGTAATTAACATAACGCAAGCAATTATGTTGTACATTGCGCTTCTATCTGCATACAGAAGAAGTTTTCCCGTGACCTCCTTCACAATATTGTTAACATAGACAAAAAATAACAAAGTCCGATATACCAAGCCTTGGCGCACTACTGACGGAACGTGAACCCGCCTCATTTAGGGCTATTTTCACTAAACACGGTGACCTTGCCGGCCGATAAGAGGTGATCTGTGCATATGCAATAAATAGACAGTTTGCAAAGACGGAGATTATGTCTTACGGACTCAAACGTGCTTTTAAAACCAAAAAAAATAATTAACTTGTGTGCCAAGGTAAAAACTCTTGAAGTAATGATGGCGGAGTTCCGGTAATTGCATTAGGAAAGACCGGACCTAAAGCCATACTTAGACTGCGTAAATTAGTCATTCCCGGGTACGTCATATTAAATCTGTAAATGATGGGTTCTAAAGTGCTGCACAACACGCTTGTGAGCAATGTCAGCGTTAAATTAAGAACAATAGTTTTCGCTACAGTTTGTATAGATTAATACTTTGCTCTTAATTTTGCATTTGGAGTCAGGGAACCCTTGTTTAAGGACTTTCTAAAAACAAAAACCAGGTAATGCGCCATTACCTCGGTGCAATCGTTCAATGCGTGGGAGGTAGTTCCGTTATGAGCGTGTGCCGATCGAGTCTAAATCCCGTGAAGACTTACTTGTATTCACCACCGAGTGGTCTTGCAAACAGAGACAAAGAAGCTGTAAAATAGTTTCGGCTCTACCATTTATTCTACTGAAGTTTCAGCATATTCAAAATAGCACGACTGAAAAGAATGGAATAAAAAGCAGACAGGACACCTTATTCCTGATTGCAGGCTGTTCTAATACATCACTAGGAGCAGCCCATGACATAATGACTGAGCAAAACATGGTGAGCTGGAATAACGGATAGACAAGTCTCAATAATAGGAATCATGCAAGACAGACAAATAATAGAGCGGAGCAAGCGTTTTAAAGTGCCTGTATATTACACAGTTGTACGGCTCACCTGGGCTGCCACCGAGAGGCAGCCTAAAATTTTACCTGTTATGATGGTAAAACCACCCGCTACATTTCTCCCGTTACCCATTTTTTCTCCTCCGGTAGTAATCATACCCCTGTATAGCGTAAAGGCCGCTGTCAAATGGGAATCCCAGTAAAGTCCTTATGTTCAGCCTCTCTCAAGCGCCATTTTTTATCTTTTTTGAATAACTGAGCCCTTTACCCCAAACATTTGCTTTTGTCCTGGGAAACACGCACTTTCATGACTTAACCAGACTGCATGCTCACCGTAACGCGTTGAAGGTCAAAGGTGTACTCACTGTTACACAGGTAGGTTTCATTTTGTATCATCATCCCGAGGGAAAGACAAACTATGGAAGGCAAAGCGCGTTGGCTAAGAAGCTGCGTTACCTACAAACTTTTTTTGTGCCCTGTTCCTCAGAGAATTCAGACAAGCCATTTACTACTAAGAAAACAATCACGCTGCACAATGTTCCGGCATAATATGCGAATTTTCGATCACCTCAACAAAGATAAGTGGAGACCTCTCTGCTGGACAAACGCCCTGAATAATGTAGCCACTTGTTGAAATGGTTGCTGTATGGTAATGTTTATTCATCATTAAGACTTAACTTACAACACAAAGCTAGAGCGGAGCCTTAAAATACTTGTTAATCAACAGATGCAATTTTTGGCCTACCCCCGAAGCCCCACAGTAAAACTTCTAGGTGCATAATTCCAGCAATGACTTGGTGATACAAATCGACCATTTTCAACGAACTTTTAGTGTCATAAACGGCTTACAAAGTGATTGAATAGCTCAAGTCAGTTTCTTCACTTAAGCTGATTTGGTAATTGCGCATTTGAGTTTACAAGCAATAACAATTATTGAAGAATTTCGAGGGAACGCACGGCCCTCTGGCTGAAAGAAAATGTTCCTCCTCAATCGCCAACATTTCGGCAGCGCCCGTATGAATTTGGCGTTATGACCGGCTGGGACGGATTACAAGCACACATTCAAACTCTCACGCTTACTTGGCGGCTCTGCAATGCGTCTTCTAAATCATGCTAACCCTATTATTCTGCCGCCGCGAGCTGCTTAGTGGCGCGTTTGTCATTTCCTGCTGTTCAGGACGCCTGCTGATGCCTCACCTTACTTAATCACTTCCTTGCTCGATTAATGGCATGTTCGCTTGTGTAAAGCCTAGACCTTGTCTTTCTACCCGGCTTGTTTCTTCGGTAGGGAGAAAAATAAAATCGTTATTCTTATGAACTCAGTAGCCTTTTGGAAATGTAGCTCTTCTTTCGTCTGGATCTAAGCGGTAAAAGGTAAAATCAGCGTACTGCTTTGAAATCAGACGAAAGATATGTGGAATGAAACCGTACCCTCTCACCAGATGACACGCTAACACACTTTGGCGAGCAGCGGCCGCCTCTGGCGCTTACTTTCCGCCTATAGACGAAGGGGCCACCAGTGACAACAGCAGTAATATAGCCACAGAAATCAGACCTAAGTAAACGGTAGGCCTTTTTTCCGCTGAAACCACGTCTTCCTTTTGTTCACACCTAAATTTCAAACAACCATGTGTACGCTGTTATATGCCTATTTTCACTATAAAAAATACAGACCCTATAGCACAGCTTTCAATTAAACATTCCATAACCAGAGCAATAATAAAATCACTGTAACGCGTGAAGGAAACGTTCTGATTCAATAGCAACCAAAGTAATACCAACGCAAACACGTGATTCGATTTAGGCATCGATAGTTGCTGAACCGGTGGCATTGCATGCCGATTACTTCTCTTCAGGGGAAAAAGGAACGTGCTGTTACCATCTGAAGCAATTTTTCAAATTCAGAAAGAAAAAAAAAACACAGCCCAAAAATGCTGTATTTTTAAGGTGGGAATAAAGCAAAACGACCGCAGACCAATCATATCGAAGGTCTTTACGCCTACATCGAAATGAGCTTCCTCCAGAAGAACTTGTTTTTGGTCGAGTTGTTGCATCTTGGAGAAAAACACGGGCTTTGCGCGAAAAAGACAACACACACAGGAAGGGCGAGTCGAGCGCAAACTCTCAACCGAGCTTTATTGGACGGGTCGCACAAATATAAGTACACATTATTATCTGGTCGCTCATGCGCATTCCTAAAATTATAGCAATCTTTAAAACCAGCCCTATCCCAACTCTAGAGACACGTGTCAAGATATAAATATCTAGTTTATGAAGGAACACCAATGTGTCACTCCTGCATCCTTATCTTTCTTTCTTATTGGTAGGCCTCTCATATTTCCAGTGCCTTCGTGTCGCAGCAGCTGCGCAGAACCTTAACTTCTTTGAACAGCGGGTCACACTCGCCACTCGTGCAGGCGAGCAGCGGAAAAGTGGGCACTAGTTTTTTTTTTTGACAGAGAGGCCATGCTCACGCTTGCGGTCATTGATACAAGCGTCCGGTCTGCCCCACGTTAGACGTTTCCACACTTCAAGGGTATTTGATATACCACACCCACTTTGCAGTCCACGTAGGGGTTGGTGTGCTCCTTGCCGCCACCCTTCACGCTTGTTGTTTTCTTTTGCGCTAGTGCCCTCCTTCCTGGGTGTGCTGTCTTTCTCGCGCGATGAGCTTCTCGTCGCAAAAAACGAACCGCTGTTGCGATGCGCTGTAACGTCTATTTTCCCAATTGATAGAGAACATGGTTAACCTGCCATCGTCGGGGCAATGTACTTGTCACCGCGGGTGAAATTACACCGACGGTGACAATTACCTTGGGGCGTGGTAATAGCAAGAAAGTGCAAATCTCGGCATCATAATTTTGTGGTGGTGGTATATTGGCTTCTATTTTTACTAGACTGGAACCGGGATTAGCATGCGTGCTAGCTTCACCACTGCCGCCAGGGCAGTGCCCTCAGGAAACATTAACTGCGCGTAGTCTTGCCCCGCGTCTAAGCGTATGTGGTTCTTTTTTAGCGCACACAACGCGCTAAGAGCACCTGAATGGTCTTCTGAGATGAGGTATAAAAACGATTCTTGGCTTTGAGGGCCCAGGCAGTCACAGAAAACGTAATTGTAGGACGAAAGTTCTATAGAACGATAGGACTTTAAAAGTATGAGACACTAGTAACGGCTGGTAGCTAAATTTTCACATGGCAAAAAAAATATTTTCTATCACAAACTAACTACTGAAGGTTCGATTAAACACGGGAATGGTCGCGCGAAAAGCAGGGGCTTTTGCTTGGCAATGAATAAACATTTCTTATAAAAAATCTACGGCTGGAAAGTGTGTGTTCGGTTCAGGAGGGGTGAAGTGGTTGTAGGCATAATTTATTATGGGAGGAACTGTTTGTCCTCACGCTTTCGCAGTTCCGCCTTTACGAAATAAATAAATATGTCCTTGAAAACGTGCCGTGCGTACATCGTGGAATGTTATTGCTTTGTGAGTTCTAAATTATTTGTCTGCCTAATAATTGCGTTCACAATGCATGCACGGTAGATTGGAATAGGTGTTTGCAATGTGAGTGCCCTAGATGGCTCTGAAAGCTAGTGGCGCTGAAGTAGAAAAAACAGCTTACACACTCTCCTAGAACTCGGTTTAAAAGCAAGACCGATTTCCCAGAATATTAACCTGATGGTTTCACGGCAGAAGCAGGATATAGGCTCAGCACAATTCAATTTGAAGAGAAAAATATCCAGGAACCATTATCGAAATGGTTAGAATAATTGAAAAAATCATTCGAAGCGCACTGCAAGATCCACTTTCTTGTTTTCTGAGTCAACTTTGCTCAGCCACTGCTGTGCGGGCATGAAACGTATTTCCAGTGTTAGGCATTTCCTGGGATACACAGGTGGTGCAAGTATCCCAAGAGTCCTGGTTGAAATTATATATACCAATACTGCGCACACAAGGCGCATACCAAATTTCGTGCATGTATGTAACATTCACTGATTGTATTGAACGCGAAGCACACTCCCGGTAATTGTACAGAAAAACATGCCTAAACCGCACTAAACTGCACCCGTTGGTAAGTAAGAGCGAAGCTGTTTAGTAATCGTAATTTTCCGGTCCTGCAGTTGCCAAGAATGCCAAGAAATTGCCCAGCGCCCACATGTGAGCGCGTTGCTGGCGACCACCCGGCAACTAAAAAAAAAAAAACACGAAATGCCGAGCGGTCGTGAGTGCGTGCCCTCGCGGCGACCCGCCTAGCGTCCCCGGTGCAAGTTTCTCATGCCAAGCGTACCCACTTAGGGAGTTTGGTCAAGATTGGCCAAAAAAAGCTCGTGTTCGCCGTAATTGCGGCAAAACTTGTTTGGAACTATCAAGACTGCAGCGTTCGCCGTAAGAGTGGCAAAACTTGCTCGGAACGAGAAAAACAAGTCATAGCGCACGCCCCTCCAAGATGATGTTCAATGATTTTCACTTCCAAAAAAATGAAAGCTTGCAGTTATAGCAACAATTACAGAGTAAAGGTCGCTGCGGCATAGAAGAAGAGTCAAATCGGCTGCATCATGGACTAAAACCTCTGTGATGGTCGTGAAGGTTTCGTACAGCTTCGCTACCTTCAAGGTCTTACGCGTTAGTATAAGCTTCCTAATGTTTTGTTACCACGCCCGTCTTGGCCCCTTCTAGCACATTGTTCCCCGTCTGTACTACGTCGCACAATGCCACGTTCGAAGATCCAGGTGAGGGAGTGATTTTAAGGCCCTTAATGTTAGTGCACATGCCGGTGAGTGCATATCATTGAGTTCGGATATTTTCGCCAGGCAGACGTACGCACGCAACATTTTGACTTAGCTAGGAACGGCCTACCTCCTCAGTATCGTTTTTCCCGAAAACATCACCCATGTTTCTACAGCCGAAGGCCGAAATAGCAACCTATAATATGCCAAATGGGTAGAACGACAAGACTCTGTAATTAGAAAATTTTGCGTCTGACGAATAGTCCTAGTTTTCACTAAAACAAACTAACAACACGGGTATTCAATTGGTTTTATTGAACGTTCTATTCTTCAAGGTTGTTAAAGCTTCTACCACTACGGGCCCCTGGCAAACAGTTTTTATCCCTGTCTTTGATTGATATGAGGCACCCAGAACGTCTAATAATCAAAAACCATTTGCTCCGCCCATTTGAAATTTTCGGGGCGTTTTAATTCACTAGAACACCGGGTAAAGCGCACATTTATGCTCGAAAGCGCTAAAACAAGCAAACGAATTAAGTCTTTTTGCGGCAGCCTTGCAAAATACGGCACTGAGATCTCACTAGTTTACGATGTCGTTTTAAGCTGCCTCATCCTTTACAATACTTGTGATGACCAATGCTGAGTTCGTGATCGTTAAGGCATCGTAATTGTCCCACAAATTCAGCCAAGTTCGCTAATGCTGCCCGGGGGACTTACAGATGGAAACCCACTGCGAGCGTCATCAAATTAGCCCGGGGTAGGTGAAGAAAAAAGGAGTAAAAAGTCTGAAACACAGGTTGCTTGGGAAGCATACATGCAAGTTGATAAGAAATAAATGTGTGTATAATTTGCTCAAAATATTCGCCAATGTTTAGCCCCTCTCCTGTTGTGAGCAAAGCTAGTCATTGATACAGCATAAACCTTCGCTACGCTAAACACGAGTCTCAAAACAAGCAAAAAAAATTTGCCGCGTATCTGCTGCTTTCGTTGCAAATGTCGTCAAAATACAATAGTCTTTATCGTCTTTTGCCAAGTAAATGCCTGCCTTCGCTTTCCCGCTCACCTCTCATGTTGTTCCTCTTGCGTCGCGCTCCTCCTAAGGTAAAGACGCCAAAGGTTTGCTTAAATCATTTCAAATTTTCCGCTTCCACGGCTCCAAGCCAGGTCTCGATGCCAACGCTACCATACGGCGAAGACGCGCGCGAATCGAGGCGCCCTACTTCAACGTTTATAGAACCGCGTTTCCCTACTCCAGGTGCGTTTCAAGCAGAACGTGGAACCTATCTAGTGGAACCTTTCGTAACTGTTGCCGGTTGATTTCTTAAAATGGCGCCAGAAGCTATAGTGGCGCGGGCGACAGCAGGCGACGGCGGAGTGACTTTTTTTTCTGCAGTTGATCAAGTATTTAATTTCGCAAAAGTCAAGCATGTAGGATTTTTTATAAAGGAACACTGCAAATATCACTTCTGTATTAATTTGTTGTCTTATATTTGCGAAATGTCTTGTTCTTCTTCAACAATGTTGACAAGTATGAACAATACACCCGACTTGGACGGGTAGATTTAGCTGTGACTATATAAGACTATTGCCCTGGCATTGTTTTATTTTGGCCGGGTGGCTGAATCGAGTCACAGACGGACAGACAGACATACAGCCAGACAAAATTTCTGTGTTTAAGTAGCCCAAGAAAGACTATCGTCTTTAAAAACAGGTCCATCAATCGTCGAGCACTTCGCGGATCAGAGCCTATTGTATGAAGTTATCGATGAGAGCCAGTTTACGAATATTAAACATGAGAATGCGATCTCCGCAACAGTAATGTTAATAAAGTGTTTATGGTGAAATTCCTATGATAAGGTTCAATCAGGCATTATCTCGCAATAGAGGTTTCGAAGTTTTGGAAAAATAACGGTTTTCACTATATGCCCCCCTGGCATTGTCACCTGCACATAGAGAACTCTTTTTAATTAGTCGTTATCTAAAATAAATTATCCACTATTACGTTTGGCAGTTGTCGAACTGTCACAAGATCAAGAAGCGGTGGTAAACAGGACAACGTCATAATAGACATTTCGCCGAGAAAAAAACAACGAGTGGATTTCCGCCGCAAAAGCACCGCTTATTCATGCTACAAGTTTTTCACGCAACCTTCTAGCGCCAGTATTGTAGTGTTCAGAGCAAAGCCTGCCCACACACCAGCACGTCGTCCATGTTGCGGTCGAAACACGCAGAACCATGTTTGAACTAGACGAAACTCTAAAGCGACATGCCAGAGGCATATGGCTGTGACTAAAGGCGAATCTGCCCCGCGTGCTTGCCTGACGTTATCTTATTTCCGCTACGAGGGCTCTTCTCGCGGGAGCGAAAAATTGTTCCCAGTGATAAATGATTGTAACCCGCCATCCGCCCCAGCGTGAAGCAGCCGTCCAGACTGCGTCCCTTCTCTCGTCGTTTGTGTAACTCAACTGAAACTTTTCCCCAAACAAAGCGGTTAAACTGAGAGTGCGCGCATCCTACGGCTTTCCGCACGGCCGCATTTCTGCTAGTTGTGCCTGATCGAAGCACATTTGGGGCTTCCTACACCAGAGGCATTAGGAAAATGCATCCCAAATCGAGGTGAACGCGCGAATGTGCCGCGGTGGTTTCCACGTCACTAGCTCAGTAGCCGTGTCTCCAGGGATCACACGGACATGGCTCCTGTTAAACCACGAAGTTTCAAACAACATTGAGTTAATTTACTACCACCCTCCGTTGAATGACTTTATATGAGTTTATTAAAATTGGATATTATTTATTTGTGTTGTTTTCGCTTGCATAGTTTCTTTCTGTCGCCTTGATATAACGCCACCCACACACACAGCGCGCGCACATGCACACACACAAAATCACAGACTCACAGTTTCTCTCGTTCTCTCTTTATTTCTCTCTCTCTCTCGAAGTAGTAGTAGTAGTAGTAGGAAAAGAATGGGTTGAACAGCGCTAAAACGGGACAAAGTGAAGGGTAACAGAACCTGTGCGCTTACTAAGAACTAACTATTTGCCGAGCAACAAACAAACCCTCCTGTAGTTCAGATGGTCCCATTGCATGGACACTGTCGAGAAAGGCACGCTGCCTCACTTTTGCTTTATTTTATATGGCGAGATGAATTTTGTCAGTCTTTCATAGTTCGAAACTTCGACTGCAAGAGAAAGCAATTTTGTGTTCGTAACCCTCTTTGCTGCGACGAAGCATTTAAAGTATGGTTAACGCACTATTTATTCAGCAATATTGCCAATTAGATAAATGCAAACCACGGGTGCAAATACTTATGCTGAAGATTTTTTCAGATTAACGGCAAGGCCTGCTTACAGGCAACCTCTGACCTTAACGTGCCCGTTTAAAGGGCATATTAGCGCAACTGTAATTCATTCCATTGCTCGTAACATTAAATTTGGTTACGTAATAATTATCTCGCAGACAAGAACTATAAAGGTTTTTTCAACGTAGTGAATTGCAGAAAAAAATTATTAGCTATGAGAGCCTCATTTTTTTATCAACCCAAAAAGTACATTTTTGAAATCCCTAGGGAACTTTCTTTCCCTCGTACGTGCACAATTCGCTATAAAACCGGAACACATAAATATGGGCCTGGATACACAAAATCTCTTAGTAATCGATTAGTCAAAAGTACTCCATTTGTAAATTCAATACTTGAGTCCCTGACGGTGTAGGCTGCGGAGCTCCAGAAATACTAGTGCATGTATTAGGCGTATCTCGTAAAGGTTCCTGCGAATAAATTCATTTTTCTTGCACGACATCAAACGGGAAAATGTTTGCTTTGCAGTGTTAACCTCCGCGACTGTATGCAGTGTTAGCCACGACTGTATGCAGATATGGCGGCACATATTCCCGAAGTTTAATTAGTCCCGCCACGATTGTGCAGATGCTTGAAAAATATGCTCTAAAAGAACACATGAACCGCGCGGTCTACTAGGCAAATATGGTTTGCGACTAACATGGCGGGGTGTTCTTACCTACTAACCAAGAATGAACTGACTGGCAATAAAAGAGATAATCAGAATTATAACACATACAAATTTGACACTCGTCAAAAAACAACATTCAATGGTGGCAAACAACGATATTTTTGGCAATGTCACACGCTGGATCTCTACACAACTACAGCTCGAAAGGAAAAAAGGTAAGGTACGACAGTGAAATACGAAATTTCACTCGTATTGCTTTTTGGGAAATTAAACTTAAAATTGTATTTACAGGGCACTGGACATCGTTATTTACACAGGGAAAACTACTAACGCCGATTACGACCCGTCGCAACTTGGCTCTAATGGCGTACTACGAAAAAAGCAAAAAAAATTTATTGCGCGAGAAAAGTTTACAATCTACGTTAATCGGTTCCAGTGTAAGTAAATGGCTAAGCCTCCAGTTTTCTCGCAAACTTACCAACGTGGGAGGAAATCAAATTAGGCGCCGCTCTTCGCGGCGGGTGCATGCCTTGCTCCATGGTAGTTCTAATCTATGATAACTATGTTACGCCGGTGCAAGCCTTCGAATGGGTTCTATCTCTTGCTATTACCACTTATGAGAACACGCCAAACAAGACGGCCTTTGAGGAGGTCGGAGCTATGGTATAGCATCGACATGGAAGTTCTTTTTTAAATACGGGCAGGTATGTAATTTTTATGCATTATACCCACCGCCAACACAAGAAAATGGGATCCCCATTCGATAACCCGCACAGAGGGTAACAAGAGTTAGCTTCGCTACATACCGCATTAATAAAGAAGGCAGAAGCGGTGATGATAAACTTAGGTGTGTGTGTGTGCGTGCGTGCGTGCGTGCGTGCGCGTGTGCGTGTGCGTGTGCGTGCGTGTGTGTGTGTGTGTGTGTGTGTGTGTGGTGTGTGAGGTGAGGAGAGTGGGAGAGAGGAGAGGAGAGAGAGAGAGAGAGAGAGAGGAGAGAGTGAATGATAAACATTTAAAGTATGCCGCACTAAGTTTACTGTTTATCCCTTGCTTTTATCTTCGTAAACTTTATTCCCGCGTTAAGAACGGCGCGGCGGTTCTTCTGACACATTTTATGAAAACCAAACTCTAGTGAGTGAAATATGAAAACAACACATTCCCGCGATTCTTCAGGAAATATCTCTACGCGAAAGGTAGTTTCGTTTCTTGGAGGGGATAACTTTTTGCAGCGTACATGAGGTGCACACGTACACAGCAATGACCACGAGTTTTGTTCTACCAAAAAAAATAAACCAAAGCCGGTTAATATTGTTTGCCCGTAATAAAAATTTCGCATGGCATAACGATGTGAACTGAGTCGTGAATATTTCGCCTGCGTCCAGCGAAAATTCTGGTGAGATCTTTGGCAAAATTGGAACTGGTTATGGCCAGTATTCGCAGCAGCAGTGGACTCCAGCTTAGGTAAAAATAATTCGAAAAATTTAAAAGCGAAAGCGTCCGGCAATTTCGCATTTAGTTTTTATGTCTCCAACAAAACTAGCAATAGTAACCTCTTCACAAAACAAATAAGAACACTGAATATTGAACAATCCTATTATATCGTACAGAATAAAATGAATGAACAGGTCGTTAGAGGTACATAATCATTATTTTAGGAGGGAAATAATATTATGGCGTTAGTTATCAAACCAAATTGTCAAACTGATGCTGTTTGCGCAAGGTTTTATATTACGACGCATTGCTAGCTCTGCTGCAAGCGTTTTGATATATCAGTACGAGGTAATTTTTATGAAACCCTCACGATGTTCTGATTTTGCTTCGGTACTAAAACCAGCTTCGATGAAAGTTGCGCGTTTGCCTTCGTTAGCTTTCAGCACATCTCAGCATCAAGCGGTGCCTTACCGCAATGTCAAAAAGAACAGAACGGTTAATCATCCACCCACTTAGCTATGGTCCATTCCGACACTGGTGAAAGAACAAGGGCTGCCAAGCTCTTTCCATATTTTTTTGTTTTAATACTGTCGATTACTAGCGCTGGCCCCAGAAAGCAGTGCAGTGACGTGCTTTTATTTACCTTGATTTTGAATGAAAAAACGACAACTTTTCCACAACTGCGATATAAAGGCAGTGTTTAGTAAATTTCTAACAGAAAATATACAGTGACTCTGGGCACTCATATTATAGTTCCTTACCAGGGGCTGGAGGGCGCACGGTTGGTATAAAAACCTTGTCATGTTTTTGACTTCCAGTTAGGAAAGCCATTGGTGGATCAAATTTGGAAACTGGGGATGATACACAAACCATGTGCCTCCTCCACTTCTGCAAAGCCAGTTAGCTGGTTCACGTTAAAATTGACGCACAAAGGCCTTCTTTCTCACATCCTCTAAATCGCTGCTCTGAGATCTCAACTTCCCTGGGAATAACTTGTTCATAATTCCGACGGAAAAAAGGGGGTGCAGATGAATAAATGCTACATTCTCGTGATTTGTAATTCGTTAGAACCTTTTAGAATCGAGAATTGCAGTCCTGTGTCCCATGCCAATTAACGCAATAGCCACAGTCTTATATTATATTCCCCAAACATTATATATTAGTAATGCCCGTATGGTCTATCTTGTAGCTTTTTTTGTTATTTGTTTTACATATGCGGTTTCTACAACCTTAAGAAAATCGGTTGAAGGTCGTTCCACATAAAGTTGGTGTAATATACTGAAGTTTTATTGGAGCTGAGCCTAAAATGGGATACTTATTCGTTATTGTTACAATATTTAGGAATACCAAGGAAAGTAGACTTTTAATGGGGCCACAAATCAGACTCTTGGTGCAGCTTTAGTGAAATTGCGGTGGGTAGAACTACTACGAAAAAGGACGACAAGGGAACAAGGCAATGCATATCGTTTCTTCCTCTTGTCCTCTTTCGTCGTAGCCACATCCAGCAAAATACCAGACAAAGGGAGGCTTTAGCAAGAAACTACCGAATACACGCCCTATTTCTGCGTTTGCGCTAAAAGTACACCCTCCCAAATTTTTAATATCACAGGAGCGGCGACCGATCGGGATGCCAGCGCCTGATTAAAGTGTCCTCCGGCGAAATAGGTGACTGTGCAGAAGTAAAAGGTCTTTTCCTGTACGAGCATCGCCTGCTGCGCTGTTGTCTTGACAGTGATTTACCCCCTACCATGGTAGCCAGTACGACTTCGTTTATGAGAAACCAGGATTATGTGAAGCCCATTCAATGATCACACTGCTTAGAATTTTTATTTGGTTGCACTTGTCCGGCGCCTCTGCCACTTATGTTTACGCTGCTTACTACCTTTGGCGGCCAGGGACACGGCCTTCGTAGGTAAGAGAAGCAAGGGGTGTGTTGCTCCGAGGAGAACAGCCTAGTAGGCGACTATCATCCAGCAGACCGTTCTATGCGTGTGCTCGTACTCGCGCCTACTTCGCCACAGGACACAGTGATAAGACAATGACGTGCCTATCGGTCGTCGCTCCTGGATATTATTAAAAAAATTGCGAGGGTGTACTTTATTTATTTTCTAAACGCGACATATGTTCCACAATGATCTGTAAAAAACAGAAAAATCCACAAAAAAGAATCAACTGAAGGAGGACCGTTCGGGCACTAATTGAAAAAAAAGTCCCCGCTGTCAAGCGTCAACGAAAGGAAGAACTCACCGTTCGTCTTTATGCGCTCGCGAAGAAGGTCAAATTCTAAAGTGCGAAGTATTGAAAAGTGCCCAGTTGGGGAAGTTTGTGCATGCTACCAGGCCGAAAAAAATGCTCTGGAGGGCCGCGCTTGCAGCAAGTCTTACGTTTTGCGATGAACACACAAAAATGGTATGGCGAAAATTCTGACGCAGGTTTCCGCAGACTAAGCCCACAGTCAGCATCCGATGTCAATCACAGTAGCACAAACATCAGTTTCCACTTCTTTAGGTACGCTCAAGCACGATCAGTTGCTCAGACAGCGGTCTCGCACACGTCCACGCATGAGTACCACACACTCCTCAATGACACATCGACTCCTTTACACACACGCACAATAGAAAAGGCGTCTCAGCGGAATTTCACATCCCGATTGCACAACCAGTCCAAAAATGCCAGGCAGGTAATTTCCGAACTATAAGAGCGGTCCGGCTGGCTCCTGTATTCGTAGCCACCTCCGGCAGTTCCTCATGAACGGCCCTTTGACGAGGCCGTGGCATTGAGTACACTTAGGCGTTGCTTCCGCTGGTGGCCGGCGCTATCGCCTTCGACGGCGGCGCGAGCCCTCGCCCTCCCGCCACGCCAGCGGCCAGTGGTGGGAGAAAACATGCTGGCCACGCAAACAAATAAGTCTGTTCCAGAGCGAATCTGCTCCGTAACGGCATTAAACCGCGTGGCCTCTGGCCGGAGGGTGTTCTGGATAAAATTCAAATTTATAAAATGCGAAAATAAGAACTCACCGAAATTGTAAACACAGCGCCCCAGAAAGTTGAACAGATAACCTGTTTGAATTGCTCTCCCCCATCTATACAGTATTCGACCGTTTCTGACCTTTACTTTGCGTCGAGATATTTGGGCAGAGCTATGATGTGGGTGTACAACGGCACTAGGGGTAAACTTTTAACACCTGAGCTTGGCTGAGTATGGCGGAAAGCTTGTGCAGACACCCCTTTCCTAAACACGGGCGTGGGGGCAATCAAGTTTGTGTTCTCAGGCTTGCCAACAAAGCGGCTTTGCTAGTAGCCACTGTGATTGAGGGTGGCGATATCGCACCATCTTTTAGAGATTTAGATATGCGCTGTGACTCGAGGCGTGGCTTGAGTCACAGATTCATGAAAACATAATTAATTGACTCCAATTTTAGCGCTCTGGTTTAGCTCGCAAGCGCTCCGATATACTAACCTACTAACCACGCCTCGGGAGCGACCTTTCATGCCTACATGAGGTGTCAAAAGTGGAAACACGTTTTTATAAACTTGGCCATCCTATAAGTAGGGCCGGGTGCTGTTACGCGGAGTTGTGTCCCTAGAACATTTACTATCCGGAGGGTGCAGGTTTCTTCCTCGTATATATAAAAGGGGGAACGGTTTCAGAAAGTCCGCGCTTGGTATTTACAAAACGCAGAGAAGCTGTCTCTTGGGTAATTCAACATATATGACAATAAAACCATGTACACTGCCTGAACGTGTCAAGAGGAAGACAAATAGAACGCTGAATGTCATATCTATGCTACCAAAAATACTCCTGACACTATTTTATGACGGTCCTGAAACATAAACGTAGCAAGATTGCCGTGAACGTTTGAACGTATTGCCTTTAAAACAGCTTCGCAACGCCATTGAACACTTGCGTGCTGAAAGTGGAAAATTACGCGTTTTGCAATCGCCAATATATTACCGGACGAAGTATTGTTATTGCATATGTAGCTCACGATGATTATACTTGTTTATACTGGGGCAATTTCAAACAGAAAAATCGCGCCCGCTTGACAGAACACGATCAGACCGAAGAGAACCCCACGTGTTTTGCTAGGTGCATTTTTGGAGATGGTGAATGTCTAGAACCACTGGGGGAAGGCAAAAAAATATGCGGCTTCAAACCAAACTCCATCAGGCTTCTTCCTGGTAAGTCCCAAAGAAGAACTAAACGCCTGTGTGTCGAGATTTTGGCGTGCAGAAATAGGCCGAGGTTGCCTCCATCATTACCTGTCTACTAGGGCGTCATTCCACAAAATTTGTTTTACGGCCAAACCCCTTATCGGATGGGGCTGTTGGCGTCTCTTGCCGTCGTCGTCGTCCCGTAATCGCCATCACCTGTAGTCATGGTACTAAAACACCGGGAAAATCGTTTACGCCTCCCGCTGGAGAGCTTCGTGCTTGAAAGACACGAGACTTTTATAGCCAAGCTGTATACCTCTACCTCCCAGAGGTTTCATCTCCGTTGGCAAAAGCGCCAAGGCGCCAAGAATACACTTATACAGTGCATGCTTCAGCCCTCCCCAGGTTTACGTTAGTGAAGATGGTCCAGGATTTTTTTTAGTTTCGCGAAGAACGGCCAATATATTAAAAAGGCGACTTTGCCTCGCCCTTTTGGTCTTAAATTTAAGCAAGAATAGACACTGCTCCAAAACTTATATTACCTACCATTGCTGCTTCTTTTTAGTTTCTTTGAAGTGATGGTATTGCTGGTCGGGCGAGAATATTTGGTATCCCGATGGCAATCAGATTGTCGCAGTGTTTCCATAAACTGTAATCTAACCTAATTTAGTTGATCTTCTATCCATCTGTTTCTCGTATCCTGCACAACCACGATGTCTGCATTGTTCTGGAAAGTTTGAGTCATTGTTTTGCTAAAACTTCGGTTTGATTAACCTCGATAACTTTCAATAAAACACACAGCATACACACACTGACAGCATAACGGGAATCCCTGCGCTTATTCTAAATTACTTTTCACTCGTGCTATGCGTTGTTCCTGTTTCTGCACAAACCGAAATAATGCATTACAGTCGGCTTTCCGTAATCCGCAACGATACTCTAGTGCCAGCTTCCAAAAATGCTGTGGTTTAGCTTTGGTTAATCCTAGCTCAGTGGCCGAAAGCTTTCTGACCTGATTAGGTGCATTGTCGAGGTATTATCGAGGTGTGGTTTCTGGTTTCGCAATGATATAGAGGCATGTTTCAACGAATACACTGTTTATTCATAATCTTCAGACAGGCGGCGACGCGGATCCCGCGCACGTCTCCGTTCCCTCCTCGCGCATCACTCTCCTGCCAGCTATCTCTCCTCGCCATCGCGCCGCTGCTCTGTGCCGGGCGCTTTTGCGGAACGCGAAGTCTCGGTGGCGCGCGTGGCCTTCTGGCCTTTCTTCGTGCTCGCGCTTATCGCAGCGGCTGCAGCCTCTTCGCCGTCCTCCACCAGGTAACGACACGGGTCCCGTGCATGTCTCTGTTCCCTCCTCGCCTATCTCTCCCCGCCATCGGGTCGCTGCTTCGTACCGGGTACGTGCAAAACGGGTGTGGGTTGGCCTCTTGCTCTCAAGGCCAAAACTGGTCACCCCGCGAAGACTGCCCGAGGTAGCGTAGTGTAGCGTTCGCTACAAAATTGCATATGTATCGATTAGATCTTCTTACAGCTATACGATGGACTGGACCAGGCGCGCCAGGTTTCTTTGGCTGACCTTGCAAATAGTAATAAGAAAAGAATTAACCACCACTTTCAGAGTAAGTTCATCTTTGGAGAACGCTTCGTAGAGCCGAAACATCAGAAAATGGAAACCTGATGCATATAATGATTCATTTTTGAACAAACAGAACCCTTCATCACCCGTGTTTTAATCGGTAGTTGAAGCTCCCTTGGCGATTTTCTAGCAATTTCTTTAAACTATTCTCGCTGAAACAGTTTTTCCACTTACAAATTTTTGTTCGCCAACTCCCTCACACGAATGTAAACGCCAGTTTACACGCGTGGCTTACATTTGTAATGTCGTTTGGCGTGAGCCACCTTCTAATGTATTCTGTCCATCTTCACATCCTCTGCACGTCTCATATTGATGCAAAAGTGGCTGTATCATGTAAATGCTTCTGTGAAAGCAACGAAAGAAAAGTTTTATTACCTCCCTACGGCTATGTTTCCCTTATTTAGTATAGGCAAGAACCATGTTGTTCTTTTATTCTGTTCTTTTAAACCGTTCTGCGGAGATTTTACTGTGTTGTTGCATGATATAAGGTAAAATACAACCACTTGTACTTGAGCACTGTCATGCGCCGTCCGTAACCGTTTGCACTGGAAATTTGTTGCCACAATTTGTTATTTCTCTTGGTATATTATGTTCTGTTGCCCTGCGCTGACGAGCACTGGTTTCAGAATGCGTACACCATATTTTTTTTCCAGTTGTACGACTTGCAGGGCAAGCAAACTGAAAACGAACTAACTTTGCTTTCAGCAGGGAATGGCTCGGACCCAAGACGATGCATACATTTGCATGTGGTTCACCTTCCGAGGCCGCCTGATATTCAAAGCTCGTCCCGAATTTCTTCGTATTCCGGTTCCTTTCCTCGAGCTCCTGTGTGCCGCTTTCCATCTAAAGCGCCCCTCGGGGCATTCGAGTTACATGAGCTGGAGAGAAGTGGGAGAGCGGGGTCTCTTAGGAACTGATCAACAAAAGTTTGTTGAATGGGTGCCTGACCAGGAGTGAAGGTGGAAACTGTAGACAGTCTGCGGGCGCGGCTGCTTCGGAAGAGATAGCTGGGGCGTTAGGTTTGCGTAACTTACCGACACACGGCGCTCGACTCGTCGGTGCACCATGGTACGAGCATGACCCTCACTGAGGTACTTGGTAGGGAGCCTGAAATTGTCAGTCACTTATGCCAGGACCGCAAAGTGAGCATAGTTCGAATACTCGAAAATATGGCAGCCAGCTTGGAGCGTAACAAAACGTAATGCGTATGAAAGAGTGCCAGAGACGGTGACCGAGTATGTTTATCGGTCAATAGTTTCCAGGTAAAAGAGTCCGCATTTTTCTCAACCTTTCGAGTCAGATGTTTCCCCAACAGCAACCATACTCTCCCATGCTTTTTGGTGCTCAGATCTTTTCAGAACGAACTTATTGTGCTAAGCTGAATTTTGGTGGCACCCGGACGGTTACTGCTTGCCACAAATGAACACGTTAGGCATATTGAGTGAACCAGCAAAGCACAGCCAACGCTGATTCTGAAAGCAGTAGAAGTTGAACACGCAATACAGGGCAAATGTGGCCGTCTGCACCATGCCATCGATGGTATAAAATTAGCAGCGCGACCGAAGCGGGGTAGAGAGAAAGTTTATGAGTATGGGCACGCAGAACCTATTTGCAACAAATTATTTACCTCTTATAAAAATTGCACATTGAACAAACAATGCCAACAACCGACACGAATATTCTGTTCGTATTCGTGTCTTGTCTTGATGTGTACTGTTCCAGTTGCTGTTTTATCCCTTAAACATGAGCTGGGTAACTATCGCCAGAGTGTTTTGGTGCACCGCAGTCAATTTTGCTGCATTATATTTAACTCGTTGAATACGTGAATGACGCTGATAAGCACTCTCACTCTCTACTTCGCAGCTAGAAGCACAGCAAAAAATTACACCATCTTTCCGTGGGGAACCCTGATGCGAAGCATCATGGGGGTTCCGTGTGGTTCGATTGTGTTGCCGTTATGTTGAGTGATCTGGTGTTTAGTAGCGCCAGAGGAATTACGCGTCCGGGTCCACACCGGTGGCAAAGGCACGCAAGTACTGTTGTGTTACGGCGAGTAGGCGGTGGTTCTCGAGGCGCCGAAACTCGTCCATCATGTTCTTGTCGAAGTTGTCGTCTCTGTCGGTAGAATCGGTAGTCTCCGTCAGCGTTAGTGAGGGAAAGGTTGTTAACGTTGGTGCACCGGCTGAGAGGAAAGTACACGCCCTCCTCTTCGCAGCTTTGTCTTCATCTCCTTCTTCTTCTTCAGCGGTCCCCTACGGGATGATGACGACGGTGGTTGAACGCGAAGCTACCTCGTTATGAATTCTTTGGTTGGCGAATCCCTAGGGGCATCGTGCCACAATCATCATTAGAGGCGCTGCGGACGGGGTCACGGGCACGGGATATTCCCCCCGAGCAAGAGATGCTTCACATCTAAAACAACAGTTATAGCTTGCAAAGACCTCGCCACAGCAGCTGCCCTTTCTGTTCTGTACTTAGCCTTTGCAGGAGTTTTCTTTAAAGCGGTTATCGAACGTTTTAAGGTTTCAATTCAAAACAGGCTGACTAAAAAATGACATACTTTATATATAACGTCACACGAGAACAAAACCGAAGGTAAGGGGGTTTGAAGCATGTTCAAAAGGGGGAAATGCATATTGAGTGGGTTGCCGAGCCATCTTTTATGCGTACAGCAGCAACATTTGTTTTCAGGGAGCAGAGATACTTTGTTTGGCACGCTGATAGACCATGCTTTATTAGCGTTTCTAGTATTGAAAAGTAGATAGAAGTGCTTTCAGAACCACTTGCGTCACGTAGGAGTACTTTCTATGCCTTCCATTAAAATGAGATGAAAGAGCATCATTATTCGCTATTTAAAAACAGTGTGGTTAAACGATTGTTTTGTAAAAATGAATGGGGTATTCTAAACGTAACCTTTATCCGGAGCCCTGCACTACTGGCGCGCCGCATCGCCTGCGTTGCGTTGGTGCGTTAAACCTATAATTCAATCAATCAAACCAATAAACGTGACGTTTTACTAGTTCTGATACTCGCCTATTGGAGATATCATATTTCAATTTCTTCGGGCAACGGACTTATCCCAATGTGCGAACGAGAAAAGAGAACATTGCATTTAAATGAATACTTATTCCTTAGAATTCAGTATTTGCGGGAGAACAATATACGGGATACTCGGTGCTCTATATATCGTACAGTTTGACGAAAAAGTTTGGATAATAAATCAGTGTTAATAACCATTACATCTGACGAACAAGAACATATATTGCTGATGAAGAGTGATAGATAACCCTGCTAACATGAGCCCACACAAAGAATCCTCATCAATTCGCTCATAACAAGCGACTGGAGCAGAATCGTGATGAGTAATGAATTAGGCGATTAGTTGATACTTTCTGTCGACAGCGATGGTACTTCCACGGCTCGAGAAGTGCAGTGAGCTTCCATTCAACTCTGCTGTCAACGTATAGAGATTCTCGCAACGACCGCGTTCACCGTTTTCTCTGGATGGGGTAAGCAGCCTTTTCTCTTGTGGTCCGATTCCTCCTTCTGCTACAAAGCAGCGCGGGGAGCGCGTAAGTATGATGACAATAACGAGAACGATGAGTATTCCGCGTTCTACGCGCGTATCAAAGAACCCATTTTTGCTTGGAATTATGCCACGTCATCGGTCAGAGCCACGTCATGTTCACAAAAGCAGCAACAGTTTTTATCGCGTTAACTCAAGCTGTGGCGAACAGTTCCTTACGCGGGCTTTCATTTCCTGGGATAGGGGACAAAAAATGAGAATAGGGAAACGTTAAATACAGTAAAAGGAAGGATAAACGAGCGAATGAAATACTTCAGAATTAAAAATACAAGACATCCCCATTGCATACTACCCAAGATCTGCACGTTCGTTTCTTTTTCGTGGGGGCGTTTCTGTTTTAACACGAAAGTGTTTTATTCCGGGATCCACCAAGATCTGACTGACGTTATATCCGTCACGGAAATGACATCGCCAGAAAAGCTGCAGTGACGCCGCGGCGCCAGGATTCCAGCCGGGCTCTCTGTCGCGGCAACGGCACGTGGTAGACACTTTACCCACTGCGCTATGAGCTGAAATGCAGATACCTGTATGAACGCGCCATATGTCATTCCTAGAACATGCTCCATTTAGGTGGTGCTGCCGTCTAAGAAGCGACGTGAAGCGAAGTAGTGCATCGCGATGCTAATGAGCGCCGATAGTTGGCGCCAGCTGAGCTCGTTGCAACGCAACCGTCTGTTCCCTACACTCCACGAAGTAGGAACGCGGTCGTCAAACATTTTCCAAAACGACGCGCCAGCAGGTCGTCTCACACCAAGCGCACCCACAAGACAGCCCCGCAAATCATGCTACTTTGCTGCAGCGGCCGTGAGTTTACCAAATGATTCTCTGACAACCCGATCAGTTTCGTTAGCATGGTTTTCGAGCGCGTGTGGTTCTCATTCAGATTTACTCAGTGCACCGGCGCGTGCAATCCCTTGTCTAATGTTGATACGTCTGACGGTGTCATACCGACGAAATATAAATAGCGATGTGCAAGTTCATATCGATGCAGAATAAACATTCAACTGATCCTGTGAAGGCACATTTCACTTTCGTGTTTTACTGGTTCCTACGAAAGCGGGATCAACCACATTTTTCTTTTTACTTCAGGGGTTATACAAAGAAGCCTCTACGCCTGATTTTTTATTTATAGTCAAACAACGAGAACGCTCGCATGGCGAGCTATTGTTGCACGTAAATATCTACGGAGATCTAAATTCATCCGCAGCCCTTAACTACAGCGTATCTGAGAGCCCAGATGAACCTTCGTCACGGTACACCCAAATTTTTCAAAACCTATACTTCTCTGGAATTCATGATTTTCAAGGTGTATTCACCTAAATTTAAATAAGATACCTACGTTAATTACTCAAGGCATGATCCTAAGGATGTTGGGGTTTGGAGGATGCGTGCTTTCTGATATCTTCTAAAGTAGGTCCGCTCAAAGTTACAATACTCTTGTAAGGAGCGGCCCGTGCTTAGTCCTCAGTGGATCAATGCTTCGATACGGTCTAGTTGCTATGCCATCATAGAAACTATGTTTATGCACAGAACGACCTTAAGTAAAGAAGATATTCATGGGAAAGAGGAGCACTAACAATAAAGCTTTATTGCGCAGTGACGGTGATTATAAAGCTCTAAAAATACATTACGTGATTATACTTCAAAGCCAGGCTTAAAAGCGTGACGGCAGCTGCGCACTCTATTCGTGTAGTTACTTTCCACACGCAAACGCACCACAGAAGGCTATGCGCTTCAATTGGACCAGACAAGAGTGTTGCAGATATACAGCAAATAGTCAGAAAGGGTAGTTATTGCAACCTATCCGATAAACAAGATGGCGGATAGATGCGTCGCAAGCCTTCGGTGGAACTATTTTTTGTTGCGAGGTAGGCTATCTGGATGTTAGAGTGCGTATCTGCGGTCTTACTTTTACACCTGTCTTTCAAAGATTATCACATGGTGTATTTTCAGAGTTCATTATTGCTGTCACTGCGAAATAAACATTGTATTCATCGCGCCTCTTTCGTATCAATTGTTTTTTCTAAAGTTTTTCTTGGCAATTTAAGGGCCATGCAGACAAAATACAAGTTTGATTCATTGGAAAGATGGCCTCGTTAGAATAATACTGCTCCACTTTTAACTTCAACATCGCTCTAATAAGCTATGTAATTAGGAAAAAGGCAAATGACCATGTGACCCACTACCTCATTTCCCGCAGCAGAAAATATGATGGCATATGCCCAGCTTTGCGATTGGGGGAGGCCTGCAAAAGGAAACGCAAATAAGGCAGAATTTATAAGATTGCCGAATGAACTATTTGTGCTTAAATTTAAGGCACATCTTTTAAAGCTGTACGAATGGGGTGGTATAGAGTGGAAGTTACGAAAATACACGTAAACGTAGAAGTACCGATGCGTACTTCTCTTGGTACTGCGCGCACTATGCTTGTTTTAGCTGCATAGCACTGCGGTGATTTGGGGTTGTCTCAAACGACACTGGCCTGTTGGCGTAAGCGACGGTGTCTTCACGTTACCACATTTGTTGATCGAACACGATGATTCCTGAAGCGATTATTTCTTTCTTATCCAAAACAAGCCAAGGTGCAAATACGGTCACTGATCAAAGCAAGGCAGAAAACGCCTCGGTGTGGTATGGTGGCGCCATGTAGGAATTCTGACGGTAAACAAGGCTCTGCAATCGGCTGCAGAGCTTCATGGCGCTTGAATACCGGTTCGTTGTGACGTCTCCGCAGACGGTACGAAAACACACGCTTTGGCGTGAGAATCAACATTTGTAACATAAATTCGTTAATTTCTCAGTGAACAAAGCAGTTGTTTTGCTTTCGGACAAGCCCTGGGGCTATATAAAGAACAAAATGTTTCCAATAAAACAAAATTGTATGCTGTCTTCACTGGCCCCTTTAAACCCGATTCTTATGTTAGTCATCACATCGCTTATCTCAGATTTCAAAAACTTTTACTTCTGCACGTGGATGCCACATAAGGCACGTGCAATCACCTATCGTTCTGACGAGTCTTAAGGCTTGCAAAAATCTTGAACGTCCAACGCCAATTCATGAACCCAACTTTAAATAAAGGTGAATAATGTCAGTGCAGTTTCAAGAGAATGATCATTGGGTGGTACGTGTATTGAAGCCGGTCTAGGGGTTGGAACATAAATTTTGTGTTTCCCGTGCAAATAGGAACTTAAAGAGCGGCTTGAGCGAAGAGTGATGTTATCAATGATGTGGTACTGCTGGTTACCATAAACCTGATTACACTCCAATCCTATAGCATGAAGCTTTAATGTGAGACGCACAGTTCTAACTTCTGACTATGCGTTTTTGGAACAACTGGGCATTAAAGGATTGTGCTTCCTGAGGATCACAGAACTGCAAATGGTAAGGACAGAACGTGTCGAAAGTGCACTCCTGACGTGTACACCGAAAAACTCTTCTAATGGTCTGCTTTTCGCTATGCATAAAACTACTTATCCTGCGCATAGATACCCGCCGGAGACAGCGGCGACTTTCTAAGCGCCGCCACAACGCACATAAGACCTTCGCCCGCCAATCGACTTCAGCCTTGCAAGAATAGCGTTGCGTCGTGTCAAACAGGGACTAAGGAAAATAGTCTTCACGAAGAAGTTTAGGCATAGTATATATTAGGCGATGTGTCTAACTTGCGCTGTTAAACAGAGAGGGAGCACCGGGTGGTGATTAGCAATATGGCGACCAAAACCAAACACACCAGCCGCTAGCCACCGCGCTCATTCGTGGTCGTCAACTCGCACCACAAGGCGCGTACCCCCGCGAGGGATTAGCATGTCCGCACTACTTTATAACGCCACCATCCCACAGTTGCGCAGGTGACAGCAGCATCGGTTTGAGCTTGTTTGCCGCAAGTGGTGCCCAACCTCACCCTTCCGCGCGCACGTGATAGGGCTCCAAGCAGGCGTTTTGATCACCACCGACGTAGCGATGCCTTTGCAGTAGGTCTCTGGCAGATTGCCACTTTTTATAGCATATCCCCAAAGGCAGAGTAATCCCCGTTACTGCTTGCGGCGTCGCTGATCGTACACCGGGAGTATGCATGACACCATTTCCAAGTAATGGGCCGGTGGTGTTTGCCATTGCCACGTTGACGCTGATCCTCCTGCGCCGCCATCGCCCAGGCCTGCCATTGTCACTTCGTATCTGCTCCACGCCATAGCACGTTGTGCGCTCAATCTGCTGCGATAGAGTTGAACCCAGGCACTCTCTCTTCCCTTACCTCAAACACCTCTCCAACATTGTTTTTACATTAAAGTGATTCATTCCCGGATCCGCCAAAGCTGAGTGACGTCATATCCGTCACGGAAGTGACATCGCCAGAAAAGTTCTATTGACGCGGCGGCCCCAGGATTCGAGCCGGGGTCTCCGTCGGCGCAACGGGAGGTGATAGATGCTTTCCCCACTGTCGTATGAGCTGAAGCGTAGACACATGTATGAACGCGCCATGTATCATTCCTGTAACCTTCTCCATTTAGGTGGTGCTGCCGTCTAAGAGACGTGAAGTGAAGTTGTGCATCGCGATGCTAATGAGCGCTGATAGTTGGCGGCAGCTAGCTCGTCGCAACGAAACCGTCTGCCGTACACGAACGCAGTTGTCACACTGTTTCCAAAGCGACGCGTCAGCAGGTCGTCGCACGCCAAGCCACCCAAAGACAGTCCTGCAAATCATGCTCTTTCGCTACAGCGGACCGTGAGTTTACCAAACGATTCGCTGGTAACCTGATTGGTTTCTTTCGCGTGGTTTGGGAGGGTGTGTGGTTTCATTCGGGCTTACTCAGTGTACCGGCGCGAGCAATTCAATGTCTAATGCTGATTCATCCGACGGCGTCATACCGACAAAATATAAATAGCAATGTGCAAGTTCATATCGATACAGAATAAACGTTCAACTGATCCTGTGAAACCACATTTCACTTTCGTGTTTTACCGGTTACTATGAAAGTGGGATGAACAAAACATTTTCTACATGAACGTAAGGTTGCCTCCAGGGAGTTTTCTGCGCACACATAAGAGTCGGACTTTTTTCGCCAAGACACGTAAAGCTTCGATTTAAAAGCAAAAGTATTTACGTGAATAAAATCAATCAGCTTAATCATTTCAAATGAAACGACTGCTCAAAAGCCAACATTTGCAACCTACACGAGCATTTGGAATGAGTTGGATGGACTTTTTGCGTTGCCCTCCATGGGGTTTTGTCTGGGCACTGTCTTCCGCTGACCGCCGCAACGACCCATAGAAAATTGAAGACGCATTCGGTAGCACAGTTTCTAGTCGGTAATTATCTTGCAGTATTGAGTCGTCTACAGCATTGAGTCAGAGGTTCATTCTTAGTTATGTTTGCTGGTGCAAATACTAGAAAACCTTGTTAGCAATCATGCGCGCCTGCATGCTGCACATGGCGGTAGCAAGTGGCCACTGTTTTCAGCGGCATACAAACGACTAAGTACCCCGTGTATACATGTTCGTTGAACCAATAAACGCTTCAGCTTACAAATTTAAAGCCAAAACCAAAATTCCGTCGAACGTGCAAGGAGATAATGTGCTTCTGCTGAGCTGGGTAAGGTCATCGTATCAGCAAAATGCCACATTTTTCAGAAAGACTTTGTTTTGTAACTACTTAAACTCCTTCCGATGCCTGAAGAGATAAGATGTTGTGCGATTAAACCCAAAACCACGGGTTTGTTTCTGGCGGTTTTTCTACGTGGTATACTGGAAATATATTGATGCCGCCAGGCCATAGAAAAGTGTTTTCTCAGTACCTTGGTTAGAGAATAATCTACAAAAATATTTTAGAAGTACAAAAAACTGGGTGCTGTGTCCTAATTGTATTTTTCGCAACTTAAGACAAAACATTTCTAGATAGATTTTCTAATCAGAACAGAAGACAATTTATTTTCACTAAAAAACTGTACTGACCGTAATGCAATAACACGGTTACCAGAAGAAAAGATACTTATTTTGTGTATTATCTTGATTTGTGTGATCCATATTTTCATTCTTTTATTGGTTATATACTGTATAAGCAGTTGAGTCCATGCTTCTGTCATATATTCAGAAGCATTGTGCGAAACTGAACAAGGGGGCGTCTTGATGGTCTCGTCGACCGCAGCTCCCCGCGGACATAACACAGCCGTTGGCCCGTTATAGCAGCGCCTTCCTCCCCTGTTCCTCGCAGCCCTGACCGTAAGCTGCCCCCTCGCAGCGGCGTCAGCTGACACCGAGCTTCGACAGCGGCAATAAATCTTCCCCCGCTCTCGCTCCAATACCGCACTTCGTGCCTTCTCCCCCAGTGGTCCTAGCAGCAGTTTTATATACGGCGGTAAAAAGACCGCTGCCTAAAGGTCGGCTTATGCTTCCCCTTTTTGGAGGACGCGCCTTTTCCTGTATGAGACCTGGCGCAGTTGTTTGGCTGCTTCTTGACATCGCCGCAGGCGCTCCGCACACATGTTGACTCGTATGCGCGGTACGTTTATTGGCTGATTCAGAAATCGAAAGGGCCGCCGGGTGCTTGGTTAAATTACCCGTGAAACGGTTGGACGCGAAAGTTTATTCGCAGGAAGCTCGGACGGCAGTTCTGAACGGAATAAAAAAGGAAAGGCCTAGCGCTGATTTCTAGGACATCTGTGTTGCGATCCCTTATATCGCGACTTTGTGCGCAAACACACTCAGTCCGACGGTCGTACGCCATGCGAAGAAGCGTCGAAACATTTTGTTTGTTTGTTGGTCAGGTCCCGCGGCGGGGCGTTTCAGCCCACGCTTTTTAATAATGTAAAAAAGCTGAGTTCATCTGGGCTGACTTGGCGCTATACAAATGTTGAGGATTCTGCAGCAAATTTCTACGTTACTTTAGTTGCGTATTGCCACATTGTCTTTCCAAACGCAAGACCGAGCGCATTGTCTGCTAACAGTGATGAAGCAACACCGGTGATGGAAAAGATACATTTTCACAAATAGCTAATGCCTGTGAACCGTGCACGGCAACTTGCGATTTACAGTTCAACGCTCACGTAGGAAGATCGCAATATGTATTTGCAAAGAGACAGTCGATTGACAATTCGTTCCAAGAACTTCAGGAGGACCTTGAAACGGCTTTTTAGCACAGATATTAGTAATTATAAAATAACTGCACATGTGAGCAAAATAAACGGAAGCAAAACGTTTCTTTCTGATCATGCGTCATCAATGCCAAATAGAAAAGAAGGCGCAGCTTGTACTGGTGGTGCAAGGCCGGCGAAACAAGGGCGAAACAGCCGACCTATCTTCTCCCCATACTTACAGCGCATTCCAGGAGAGAGTGAAGCAGAAGGAGCAGGTCCGTGCACGTGCCTTGTAAGGAGGGCAGCAACACAGATTGTCACCCTCGACATTCACCACCGCCAAGGCGTCGTCCCCGCCGACCGACTCAAGCCCACTTACGTCGCCTCCCTTCTAACCCACCCAGGGCTTCCCCTTATCAACGACCCGCCTCAGAATTCCCAAGCCCAACCGCCCAAAAAATTACGCCCACCTCCCCTCGCAGGAACCTTGGTGTGATGCGACGCTGAACGGGGGTTCCATTGGCGTTTCCTTTGCTCGATTAGTCGAATTGCGTGAAACGCGTAGTGAACGTCCATTGCGTTTCCATCACATCGTTGGGTTCCCGCGAGGGGAGGTGGGCGCAAGCGCAAACGCGGACGACTGTTGACTGAGAGACCGGCCAGAGCGCGGCACTCCGCGTATATGCGCAGCGCACCCGAAGGAGAAGAGATCGCGGGAGAGAGAGTACTGCACATGCGCACAGCGCGCAGCGCCGCCTACCGGCGGAGTGAGAGTGCGCTGCGCCACGCGCCCGCAGATGTTGAGAGAGAGAGAGTGTTCGCTATCGGAGAGAGCAGAGGGGTGAGCGGAGGAGAGACGCAGCTGTGCGGACGCGGACGGCGACGCACGCAGGACAGGGCCGCCGGCAAGAGATGCTCCTCTCAGCGTCGCCTCTAAAACGAGATGCGGGCTACACAACGGCCTCCGGCTCTACTGGAGACAGCCCTGTAGCGGCCGGCCCGCCGCGGGTCCACCACGCGGAACACGACGACGACGAACGCGGACGCTCCTCACGTGGCGCGAGCCCACGCGCAAGCATGGACGACGCGGGGCGCTTCTCACGAGGCGCGCGCCCACGTGCGCTAGTTATTTTTTTCCTAAAGCCCCTGCGCGAAGGCCAGGCTGGACACATCCCCCCAGGCAGTTCTATTCCTTGTAATTTTTTGATAACGCCAACTGAGCAAGAACAAACTTAGTGAGCTCGGCTGCTAATAATCGTGTGCTACGGTGTTGTGATAGGGAGTGGCTTTTTAGGCACAGGCCATTGCATAACAACATTGATTTAACAAACAGGGAGATAAAGCGCTTATCTGGCATGAGGAGTATATATATTTTGTTAGCGTGGTGGCGGGGCTGGAGCTTCGCCGCATGGCTCTATCCATGGTTTGGCAGACAACGATTACGGTGGTAATAGACAACTAGGTTCAAAACTAGTTTGTTAATTCGTCAATTGGGACGTTATTTACTGAATACACATTCTGACTAAAGCACATCTTCGCTCTCTTTTTTATATTATGTATGCCTTGCCGTGGTTTTCGATCGTTTAGTGTGAATTTCGGCCAGTCTTTGCAGTTAGGTGGCGCAGTGTTTCTGCTGAACTAATTTTCCAGGAGATAGGTGTATGGCGGGGTGACTGTAGCTGCCGCCGTGTTTTACGAGTAGAGTGTTCGGCAGAGCACCGGTAATTCGTGCAAGCACCGACGCCTTGCACGACCGAGCGGCATGGGGCATACTGAAATCCCGCATGACTTCTCTCTTCGCCGCATTATTGTCGGAGGGCCCACGGCCACGGCTCCTTAGTAGCAAGCTACAGTTGCCACTGAGCCAGATTCAGCTTCGGGCGGACCAGTTTCCGGTTGTAGTTATCAGATTTTTTCGCGGACGTATGATGAGCGGTTCAGGTGGGTACCGTGGCTCATATCCACGGGTACTGCGGACGGCTAGCGCCCGCAGAAAATCGGCTCATGAGTCTAGTAACGCTAACACGTTAAAGTGTGCCGTTAACCGGGATGTGGTATTTGCGAAACGCGGAGCCAGTGGCATTTCGGGCGTGTGCTAAGATGCGAAAGTGACTTTTTAGCCACTGTGCCTTACTTACGCTGCAAAAAGGTGCTCATTTACCGTGCACTCACGCAGGCACACTCTTGTTTGTGTTTGTGTGTGTGTGGGTGTCCGCGTGTCCGCACGTGCGTATGAGTGCCTGTGCTTGCGTGTGTGTGCGGTCAGTTACCGCCACCAGAAGTCTCTGCGGCAGCATCAACTCTTGCGTACGAAAGTTATAAAGGGTAAAATACGGGAGCTTCAGAAATTATTCTTCGAGAAGGAGGCTTCAGTAGGTGAAGAAGTGTACGCGTAATCGGCCGGAGTACTACAATTGGACTTTCTCACAAAAGGGCGAAAAGACGATGGTTCGTTGCCGTTCGCTGTTTGCTCCAAATATAGCGGGTGGTCAATGTTAATTCGACAGTTTTTGTTTTAATTACGCGCTTTTATTTACACGAATGCCACCTCTACAGTGAGGTTATGCGCCCAAGGGAACACGAGAATTACATAGTCGTCTTTGAATACAGTCGCTTAATTAACTAAAATTTAACAATTACTTTTTAGAGGCTGTTGTGAGCAGGCATATTTGTATTGAAAAGTTGGAAGCAATCATGTTTACCCGCAGCGTTCGTTTAGCAGATTTCTTCTGGCGCATCCTTACATTGAGATATCGACACGCGAAGTTCAATTGACGTTCGCTTGATTACGCATACAAGGCAGTGAAGACCGGCGCAACGCTCCTACCTTTTGTGACGTGGTTGCTGTGTACAGTGTTTAGTTTGACAACGGGGTGGAGAAATAGGAAAAGTGATAATTGGCAGCTTTTCAGTTTTGGCAGGCGTTACCGCAATCTGCAGTACTCGGAGCCGCGGTCGAAACACAGAACAAAGGGGAGGAGCTTTGTGCTGGCCTTCACTGCCTTGCATGCGTAATTATGCCAACGGCAGTTAAACTTCGCTGTATGATATCCCGGAGTAAGTATGTGCTGGAAGAATTGTGCCCAATGAAACTGCTTGGAAACGCGATTGCGTCCAACTTTTAAATACAAACATTCCGGCTTTCTGCAGCCACTAAAAGGTTACTTATTAACTTTTAGTTAATTAAGCCACCGACATCAATATTGCCACCGTATTCTGTGTCCCCGTGGGCTCAAAACCTCACCGTAAAGGTGGTCTTCACGTAACTTGAAGCACCTAATTAAAAAAAAAAGAACTGTCGAGTTACATTTGATCACCCTGTATGTACGCTCGCATTCATCTACAGCGTGTATTGATCTTTTTTTCACATATATTTTGCACCTGCTAGCATTGCCAATTGTGTTCACTATTTCAACTAGAGGCTAATGAAAAGGAATCCTTATTCCCGCAAATAAAAAACCGCCTTCGGTGCTGCACAACGTATTAAAGGGCTTTGAAAATTTTCCATCAGGCGCACGTAATGAGGTCGCAGTGAAGTCTTTTGCAGCAGACAAAGGAGTACGTACCAGGACAAGTAAAAGGAAATTTGCTTCAAGTGTCTTCCGGTGGATGCAGGTGATATACGCGGCTGAAGGGCAGCGGAACACTTGCGGGTATGTCTGAATTGGCCGACTAATTATATGCAAGCGCACATTTTCACATTTTCGGGATGTATGAGTTAGTATTGATTGATTGATTGATTGATTGATATATTGATTGATTGGTTTAAAGATTGATTGAAAAAGTTTTATTTGATCAGATTTATCGCTTAGTCGACGGAAAGGCGCCCGTTAAGGCGGTAAGGAGGCTCACAACGAGGGTTCAACTTGAATTCAGGATGACTCAGCGCGCAATGGAACGGAAGATGATAGATGTAACATTAAGGCACAGGAAGAGAGCGCTGTGGGTCAGGGAACAAACCCGTGTTAAGGATATATTAGTAGAAATTAAGAATAAATCTACGTGGGCAGGGCATGTAATGCGAAGGCAAGATAACCGTTGGTCATTAAGGGTAACAGAGTGGATCTCTAGAGAAGGCAAGCTTGGCAGGGGGCGGTAGAAAGCTAGATGGGCAGATGAGATCAAGAAGTTTGCGGGGATAAATTGGTCACAGTTAGCGCAGGACCGGGGTAATTGGGGATTAATGGGAGATGCCTTTGCCCTGCAGTGGGCGTAGATGGGGTGGTGATGATGATGACTTGTGGGTGCAGCGGTAGAGTAGAGGTAGAGCACCCACCTCGCGAGCAGAAGGAGCATAGTACAAATCTCGGTGCCGCACAATTCCTACCGGACGAAAAAAAAAATCCACGTGCTGCTGGAATTGCTGGAGGAGGCTTCCGGAGCGGCCTGACCCCGGGAAGCATTTCCGGTAACGCACACCATCACCAGAGCAGGATTGGCGACCCTGGTGTAGTAAGGCCAGAACCTCCCATGCATACGCCAATTAAGCCTCAGCCCTCAGTCTCCACTGGCTGCGAAGCAACTGACCACGGCGGCGGTGAGACCTGTGATGCAGAAGGGGGTGCTAAGAATCCCTGTATCCGGACAGGCCGCCATTGGAATCTCAACCTGGCAACATTTATAAAAGAACCTTATCTAGCGAGTTGGGTCTACATGGGTAGTTCGAGAAATTAGAAGAAAATAAATGGGATTTACTAGGGCTTAGTGAGGTTATGAGGACAAGTATAGGCTTTAGAGTGCGAAGGGTGGCCGGTCTTGTACAATAAGAGGTACAAACTCCAGGTGGTAGAGGGCTACGCACCTACATCCAGCCACGATGACCAGATAGTTGAACGCTTCTATGAAGATGTGGAATCGGCAATGGCTAAAGCAAAAACGGAGAGCACTGTAGTAATGGGAGACCTCAATGCTAAAGTAAGCAAGCAGCAGGTCACTGGAGACATGGCAGTTGGGAACTATGCTGCTGGCTGTAGAAATAAGAAAGGGGACTTAGTAGAGTTTGACGAACGGAAAAATCTACGCATCATGAATACCTCCTCCTGCAAACGGGAGAGCCGGAAGTGGACGTTAAAGGTGTCCGAATGTGGAGCATAAAATTGAAATAAACTTCATGTAATGGATAACCCTGGCATCGTGCAGGATTTGGAAGTGCTCGAAATGGTGAGATGCAGCGACCACCATATGGTAAGTTCTCGAATTAGGCTAGACTTGAGGAGGGACCGCAACAAGCTACTACGAAAGAAGTAGATCAATCAGCTAAAAGTATGACGTCAAGTTGAAGAATTGAGGATGGCGCTAGAGAACCGATATTCAGCTCTTACACAGGAAGCAGAGCGTAAGACACAGGAAGACAGCGACAATCTTACGCGCATTATCACGGAGTGTGCAGCAGAAGTCGTAGGTAAAATAGCCAGACAGGATACTGGTAAACTTTCCGAGAAGACGAAAGATTTAATTCGGAAACAGCAAAGCATGACAACCTCCACCACAGCTGACGGAGTAAAACTCGCAGAGCTTTCGAAGTAAATCAGTAAGCGTAATGCAGCTCACACACGGCAGTATAACATGGAGAGTATCGAGCCAGCTGTAAAGAACGGAGGTAGCCTGGAAGCAGTGAAGAGGCGTCTAGGCATGAGCAAAATCAGATGTATGCACTTAAACACAAGCAAGGCAATGTCATCACAAATAGGGATAAAATATTTATAGTAGCCGAGGAGTTCTATAAAGATCTGCACAGTAGCCGCGACGTCCAGAATAATACCGAACGAGTAAGCAGTCCAGAGGAGATAGTTATCCCACCAGTAACGACAGCAGTAAAGAAGGCCTTAGAAAATATGCACGAGGGCAAAGCACCTGGTGAGGATCAGATAACAGCGGACCTCTTGAAAGATGGCAGGCAAGTTGTACTGGAAAAACTGGCAAACCTGTATACCTGTCATGAGCAATCCCCCAAGAGACTAACTTCCCGAAGAAGACTAGTAGAAGAAGAGGAGGAAAAAGGAGACATGGAGAATGTCATGGGAAACCCCCTCAAGGAGGGGACTGGAAGAAGAAAAAGAAGAAGAGAGGCGCGTGGGGCGAGGGGAGCGATGAATGGCGACGCCTGCACGGAAGCTCTAGGCACCGATCCTGGAAAGGCGCCCAGACGGCCTCCTGAGCGCAACAACGCACTCTTGGCGGCTTCAGAGACGACCACCAGCGAGGCTACCTGGCTTGAAAGCTCGGGCTGCGCACCCGAAACAAGGTCACCACGGCAACCGTAACTACGCACCCTGGTCTCTGGCAGCGTGTCCGGCAAGCCTCTCAAGTCGTCATCGACTACCGGACCCTTGCGACTACAGCTGCAACCAGCAACGGACATCAAGTGGAAAGTGAGCGGAAGTTAACTGTGTATAGTGCTTGCGCCCAGAACGTTTTACGCTACTGCAGTGAGGAGCGCTGTGATGTGCGGAGTCGCCCGCGTTATTTTCATTGCATATTAAACATGTCGTTTTTTCTGCGTCCAGTTTACCCAGCTAATTGACGTGACAATTTTGGCGAGCCTGCCAGGATACATCATTTCACATTGTCACTGTCCATTAAGCCGGGTGGATCATGGACCCAGAAAAACTGGTAGCCCTTACCGAGGCGCTAGGGTTTACGAAGGAGGAGGCGTTCGCAATGTACGAAAGAGCAGGCCAGGAGGAGCAGAAAAGAGCCGAACGAGAGCAGGAAAGAGCAGAGAGGGAACAGAAAATACTGGAACTGCAGCTCGCTGAATATGCTTCGCAGGGGGCAGTAGTGCAGACTGGAGAAGCATCAGGTTCCGTATCACCTCAAGGCCCAAAGATCTGTCCCAAAAAGTTGACGGCGCCTTTCGATGAAAAGCGAGACGACTTGGATGCCTACCTGAAACGTTTTGAGAGGATAGTCACTGGCCAGGGCTGGGAAAGGTCCGAATGGGCTGCGGCTTTGAGCTTGTGTTTGGCAGGCGAAGCATTAAGTGTTTTCGGCCGAATGCCAGCGTCCGACTGACACGACTACGACAAGGTGAAGATTGCGCTACTGGAGAGGTTTCGCTTGACTGCTGAAGGTTTCAGAGAAACGTTTGGGTGCTGCCAACCAGAAGACGCTTAAACCGGTCGACAGTTCGCAGCACAAATCAGCAATTACTTCGATCGGTGGATGGAGCTCTCCGGCACGGAGAAAACCTAGAGTCTATCAGAAATCGGATTGTCTCCGAACAATTCTTGAATTGCTGTAATCGCAATTTAGTCGTGTTTTTAAAGGAGAAGAGATAACAAGCTATTGACGACCTGGCTGACTCAACTGACGGCTTTCTCGAGGCGCAGGGCTTAAAAAACTTTGGTAAGGTTACTGATGAACAAGAACAGCCGGCAAGTGGAGGAAACGCGCCAGAATTGAGGAAGCTCCGCATCACCAAACAGGGTCGTAGGAGATGCTTCCTGTGTGACGGCATCGGCCATTTAGCCGCGGATTGCCGCATTAACTTTGAAGGCACCAAATCTGACCTGATTTGCCAAGTCTGCGATAGGAGGGGGCACAGGACTGAGGCCTGTCGCTTTAAAACTCAAGACATAGTTGCGAGCATGGTGTCTCCACATTCAAAACCAGCGCAACGGCCGAATGATTCTCAAGCAAAAGGAGATGAAATTGGAACAGTAGGAGCATGTACGACGGCGATGAACAATAGGGACAGAATGCCAATCACTGAGGGAGTAGTCGGAGGGAAGAAGATCACGGTATTGAGGGATAGTGGTGCGAACACGGTGCTGATTAGAATGAGTTTGGTACGTGATGAAGATCTCACAGGAAAGAAGTCACCAGTTATTTTCGTTGACAATACCATGAAGTGGTTACCTGAAGCCATCATAGAGATCTGAACACCCTATTATTCTGCGAGCGTTATTGCAAAATGCCTAGAGAAGCCTTTATATGACCTGATATTGGGGAATATTCCAGGTGTTCGAGATGTAGACACTCCCGACCCGCAATGAATTTCCAAGGCGGAAATCAGGGAGAAAGGAAGTCGCCGCATCATATCAGAAGAGATACACAAGGCAAATGCTGATTTACCACATATAGAGTATGCCCAATTGGAAATGTCAGCAGCCGTTGAAGCAACCGTCAAGGTGGTGGAGGAGCAGACCACTCCAAAAACTTCGCTTAATCAACCCCTTGCGCTAAACTCTCGTGACTTGGCCAAGCACCAGATGAAAGATCGGACACTGCAGGGCTGTTATCAGCAAGTAGGGGTGGAATGGAAAGGACATAAGGCGGTTTACATGTTTATAGTGCAGAATGACCTTCTTTACCGAAGATGCCTATCCCGCTCAGGACGAGTAGTGATGCAGCTTGCGCACCGCAACATATGCGGCAGAAGCTCTTGGCATTAGCGCACATAAACATTGTGGCGTGGCATCGAGGGATGTGTGAAACCATCAGGAGAATTGCTGAAGATTTCTTTTGGCCAGGCATGCAAAGTGACGCAAGAAGATATGTCAAGTCCTGCAAGGTTTGCAAGCAAGTTTTTTCCAAAGGCCGTGTTAGCCCGAGGAACGCGGATCGAGGAGAGGTGGTCCCCGAGCGGCTGTCGGAGTACAGCAAGCCTCATACGAGTGGACAATACAGTGCACGAAGTTGTGGCGTATTCAAGAAGAACTACGGCGAGATTTGCCCTGCTTAGTAGTATTTACTGGGACCATGTGACTGGGAAGAGAGAATGTAGGCGCGGACTTTATGAGTAGAGTAGCTGCCTAAGCAAAGGTGTACTCACCATTTAGCGGTTAGGGTATCAAACGGGTTAAATGTAGCGTGGACTTTGTGTGCTTATTATAAAGGGACATTGAACTCGTGCTGTGTTTATTATCAACGGACATTGAACTGTGTCTTTAAATTGTGTGGTGAACTGTGTGGGTGAACTCTGTATGTTAGAGTAAAGTGTACTTGGACTTTCTGAGGCTGCAAGGTAGCATCGGTGAGAGGACTGTGCTCCAATTGGGCTAAGAGACAGTGCTTTGTCAGGATCCACTGAGTCTATATTTCCCATGCAACGAGTGAGCCGGTTTTTAGTAAAAAAACGCTTAAAGGGGGGATGTAATAATGTCATGAGCAATGCCCCCAAGAGACCAACTTCCCGAAGAGGACTAGTAAAGAAGAGGAGGAAAAAGGAGGCATGGATAATGTCATGGGCAACCCCCTCAAGGAGGGGACTGGAAGAAGAAAAAGAAGAAGAGAGGCGCGTGGGGCGAGGGGAGCGAGGAATGGCGACGCCTGCACGGAAGCTCTAGGCACCGATCCTGGAAAGGCGCCCAGCCGGCCTCCTGAGCGCGGCAACGATCCTGAGCGCAACAACGCACCCTTGGCGGCTTCAGAGACGACCACCAGCGAGGCTACCTGGCTTGAAAGCTCGGGCTGCGCACCCGAAACAAGGTCGCCACGGCACCCGGAACTACGCACCCTGGTCTCTGGCAGCGTGTCCGGCAAGCCTCTCAAGTGGTCATCGACTACCGGACCCTAGTGACTACAGCTGCAACCAGCAACGGACATCAAGTGGAAAGCGAGCGGAAGTTAACTGTGTATAGTGCTTGCGCCCCGAACGTTTTACGCTACTGCAGTGAGGAGCGCTGTGATGTGTGGAGTCGCGCGCGTTATTTTCATTGCATAGTAAACGTCTCGTTTTTTTCTGCGTCCAGTTTGCCCAGCTAATTGACGTGACAATACCCAATGCCTAATGACCTCTAGGGTACCGAAATCTTGAAAGAACGCGAGCGTCATCCTTATTCTTAAGAAGGGTGATATTAAGGAATGAAAAATGGCAGGACGGTCAGCTTACTGTAAGTCGTTTAGAACGTACTTACCGAGGTAATCAGTAAAACATTTCTGCCGCCTTAGATTTCAGGCAACCTAAGGAGCAAGCACGGTTTCGTAAAGGCTATTCTAGAATCGACCTTAGTCACACGATCAATCAGGGGACAGAGAAGTGCACGGAGTACACTCAACCTCTACGTATAGCCTTCATAGAATATGACAAGGCATTTGACTCAGTTGAACCCTGAGCAGTCATTCAGGCATTGCAGAATCAGGGTGTAGACGAGGACTACGTTAAAATACTGGACGATATCTATAATGGGTCCACAGCTACGATCGTTCTCCATAAGGAGAGCAGTAAAATGTCTATAAGGAAGGGCGTCACACAAGGAGACACAATCTCTCCAGTGTTATTCACAACCTGCTTACAAGAGATATTCACAACATTTGATTGGGAATAGGTGATCGTAAGGGTTAATGGATAATACCTTGGCCAGCTAAGGTTTGCTTTCGACGTTCCCTTGCTAAGTCGCTCGGGGAACGAATTGCAAAGTATGCTTACCGCAGTAAAGTAGCAGAGTGGAACGGTGGCCCTGAAAATTAATATGCAGAAATTTTAAGTAATGCTCAATAACTTCTGCAGTGCACAGCGATTTGAGAGTGGTGGCGAGGCAGTGGAAGAAGTAAGCGAATATATCTACTAGACAAAGTAGTGGCCCCGATTTCAAACCATTAGGCAGAGATAATTAGAAGGATAAGAATGGGGTCAAGTAGATTCGTCACACGTCATATTACAGTATAAAGAAAGGAGTACCTCAAGGAGCCGTTTTGAGTCCTCTGTTATTTAACATTACCCTAATCGACCTAAAGCGTGTGCTTCCTCCTCGCGTAAAGGTCACAATTTACGCCGACGACATCTGTATTTGGAGTGCAGCAAGGTCACGTCTAAATACACAACAGAGGCTCCAGAAAGCTCTAAAAACATCTCTGAACACCTTGCTCCGAAGGGCCTCCGCCTCTCACCTGAGAAGAGTGTTGCCATGGCATTTACCCGCAAGCGGATGACTAAGTACCCATTAATCCTTGCGGGCCGCTGCCTGCCCTATGTGCGCACTCAAAGATACCTCGGGATAATGATGGATCGAAACCTCTCCTGGGCCCCTGAGGTTCGGAGGCTACGTACTCGCATTTCCGCGGCGGCGCAAGTCATTGGATACCTTGCCGGAAGTCAGTGGGGCAGTGACTGTCGATCGATGGTGCTTCTCTCCAAGGCTTATGTTGATGGCTTGCTGCGTTATAGCCTGCCTGTTTTGCAGCGGCTGTCGACCACAAGCAAAAAGCAGCTTGATGGGGCAAGAAATAATTGTATGCGCACCTGCCTTGCCCTTCCTAGGGGCTCTTCCTGCGCTGGTACCGTTGCGGAGGCTGGCTGCCTGCCCTTAGATGTTCTTCGGCTACAGGAGACATTCCGAATATACCTGCGGCATCGATTGCACACATCAACCAGTCTTTTGACCCGTGTTGTGCAACGCATCGAAAGCTCCAGCTTTGCACAGATGATAAACTCTATTAACATATCTGTGCCATCCCAAGCGCAACCAACCATGCCGTCTAATTTCCCCCCCTGGACACTGTCACCGGTGTGCATAAAACTCAACATACCTGGTGTCACCTCAAAGCAAACACTCCCTCAATTCTGCCTCCTTCAACTCGTGCTCGCCCACAACAGTGGCTGTTATCCGCATACGGCCCACATTTTTACGGACGGTTCATCTACACCTCACAGTAGTGCATCGGGCGTCCACGTTTCCTCTACCGGCCAAGCGCTGTCCTACCGCCTTGAACGTGCAACGTCATCCACATCGGCCGAGCTCCATGCAATTAAGCAAGCCCTCCGTTACATTCTTCGTCAGCCATCAGCAGAATGGGCTATATTCACGGATTCTAAGACAGCGCTGCAAACCCTACGGCATGCCAGTTGCTTCAGCCTCCACGACCACGTATCCCGCGACATCACCTACCTGCACCATCTAGCCTACGTCGCTGGGCATCGTGTGACCTTGCAATGCATACCCGCACATTGTGGCGTTTTTGGCAACGAGAAAGCAGATGAGGCGGCTCGCAGAGGGCTACAACTGCGCAATGTAAGGAAAATTTTCTTTACAAAGCACGAGGCTGCAGCGCTAGCGAAGCAGCTTGCCTTAGAGGAACGAAACCGTCTCTGGTCTTTTCCCGAAACTCACCACCCTTTTCTGAATGACATAGACTCTGACCTGAGAATGAGGCTCCCAGAGCGAATCCCACGTCGACTTGAGACGCTCTACCATCGGCTGCGCCTCAACGCAGCACTTACGAACTCCTACCGACATCGCCTCGGTCAAACCACAAACCCTTACTATGATAACTGTGGTTTGCCAGAAACTACTGAACACGTTTTATTAGAGTGTCCGGCGTACAAACAGGAAAGGAACGACCTCGCCAAGAAGATCGAGTGCCTCAACAATGGACTTTTATCATTGAAAGCTCTTCTTGGACCTTGGTCATCTCCATCATCCCAGCGAAAAGTGTTAGATGCACTGTTTGATTATTTACACGAAATCGGCGTCGCAGAGACACTGTAGAACTCCACATCGTCATCCTGTGAAAACACCTGGACTTTTACGTGACCCACAGAACACTCCATGTTGCCTTCTTTTTTACCTCTTCTTTTTTTCCCTCTCTTTAGCCCTACTTCCTTTAGGGCCTTTACTTCCTCCACCCCATCGCCGCAGAGTAGCATGTAGGCGACTACATGCCTGCAGACCTCTCTGCTTTCTTCTAATAAAGAGCTCTCTCTCTCTCTCTAAGATAATGAATGGCAGCCTAGCATTGTCCCTGAAGAAGAAGGCGTATGACCGGTGCATGTTACCGGTACTCACCCACGGGGCAGAAACTGGCTGGCTAACTAAGACGGTTTAACTTAAATTGAGGAGGACTCAGCGAGCAATGGAACGGAAGCTGATAAGTGTAACATAAAGGACAAAAACACAGGGAAGTGGGTAAGGGAACAAACGAGTGCTCAGGATTAGGGCGAGGGCAGGGCATGTAATGCGAAGGCAAGATAACCGTTGGGCATTAAGGGTAACAGAGTGGGTCTCTAACGAAGGCGAACGTGGCGGGTGGCGGAAGAAAGCTAGACGGGTAGATGAGAACAAGAAGTTTGCGGGATAATTTGGGCGCGGTTAAAAACACAGGACCCGGCATAATGGAGGAATAATGGGAGAGGCCATTGTCCTGAAGTGGGCGTAATATATATATATATATATATATATATATATATATATATATATATATATATATATATATATATATATATATATATATAAGGGTTGGCCGTCAAGAAAACCTCGGAAAGCAAAGGGGAGGATGTGGTAGGTAATTGACACAGAAGATAAAGAATTTTGGAAAAAAAGAAAGTGGACAAAAACTGTGCACCAGGTGAGATCCGCTCCCACGACCTCCAAGTTCGGATTCCACCTGGCGGGCATTTGTTCTCCACTTTCTTTCCAAAATTCTTTTCTGTTTCACTGACCTACCACGTCCTCCCCTTTGCTTTCCAAGGTTTTCTTGACTGCCAACCCTTATTTCTGTCTTATTTTCAAACGAGCCCCTCATTTCCTATTCTGATTCGCTACAGATATATATATATATATATATATATATATATATATATATATATATATATATATATATATATATATATATATATATATATATATATATATATATATATATATATATATATAGTCTTGAAAGCTAAAAACTCACACAGAGCGCGAAAAAATAAGGTTAGTAGAGACAGCGACACACGAGAAAGATGTAGAAAAAATAAAAATAAGTTTACTGACGTTTGAGGAAGAGGACTTCCTTCAGATATTTCCCTTCTTCGGCGACTTCCCTTCCTCAGAGCGATGCTTTAACTCTGAAGAAAGGAAGTCCTCTTCCTGAAACGTCAGTACACTTTTTTTTTCTACGTCTTTCTCGTGTCTCTGTCTCTACTAACCTTATATATATATATATATATATATATATGGTCAGGGAAGATACGGAAACGTGTGCAAGGCACTTAAAACGCAATGTTTACTGATAATACAGGAAGAAGACTTGCTTTCTTGAGAGGACAGTGCAGGCAGAGTTCACAGAATTATATATACCCTTAGGATGATGATAAAATGTGAGTACAAATTAAGCCCAAGTGAGTACAGATAAGTATGGGTGAAGGCAGATTGACTACAAGTGACTACAGATTCGGCACGGGGCGACTGAGCACTGTTCAAGTGCCAGTGGATACTACTTCAGTACGACTACAGGTGAGTAAACATTCAGTGCGAGTACAGGTGTGTACAGATTCAGTAAGAGTACGCTTGACGACTCATGAGTTAGAGTACAACTGAGTAGGATTACAAATGAGCATGCGATGAATGAGTACGAGTGATTTTGAGTAGAGACTAGCTTTTTGAGTCTGAGTTTGAGTGAGTACAGTACGAAGGAAAAAGAATGATTGAGTGTGAGCGAGTTCGTTCTGTTTTACCGGCGTAATGTCAACAATGCCACGTTAATTTCGCTCACCGGGAGAGCAACGTGCAAACCACAGGACCCATTTAACAGGACAACAGCAAAAGCTTTGTTCTATAAGATGCATATCACTCCTCACAGAGGAGTCAAAACGTTGAGGTGTTCCGCTGTGCCTGCCGCCATGTTGTAAACAAAAGAATAGGCAAGGGCCCTAGCGTGCGCACGCTACGTTGCCCAAATATCGTGGGCTTGTTGTGGTGCTGTTTAATGCAAAAGCAACTTTGTGTACTGCGCATGCGAAGTGCTACTAACGCAAAGAAATAGCGTACGGTAACACTGCATAGGGTAACGCTATACAGTCAAACCTCGATATATCGAACACGGGTATATCGAATTATTGCCTATATCGAACACTTTCTATATCACGCGGAAAATCACATGCATTTTTAATTTTTTATTTCGAACTGGGACGGACATAAAATCGGTATATCGAACTCGGCCACCCCAGACTGCCCAGACCGCTCGCGCTCTGTTGACGGGCGGCGAGCTATCCCGCAGTATCCTCGAGGATAGCGGTGGCGCGATGGGCGTTCCCGACTGCGGCGCATCGGTTCCACCGAAGCAGAATTAGACGGTGCAAAAGAAGAATGCGAGCTTGAAGAAACCTGGGGCCAGCTGGAGCGCTTTGTTGGTGCCGAGACACGAAGCATGTACATTGATGACTTTGTTGGCGGTGACGACAGCACCGGAACGACGGCGGAGTTGACGGATGTGGAGATCCTAGCGGAGGTTACTACTGAGCGCACAAACGAAGACGCTGCCGAGGTTCTACCCGCAAGCGCTGATAGTGCCCCCCTCCCGACTTCGACCGAGGCTTCAGCGGTTTTGTCCCTACCGCACCGCTACTGCAGCGCTATAGAAGGCACAGGCCTGTCGCTTGTGGAACGTTTGGACTACGTTGAGGAAGTCGTGTATAACACACGTGTATACCCTGCTGCAGTACTTTAACCCAAAAGAATAAATACTTTGAAGCACCAAGTGAGTATTTACTGCACAATTCGTTCATTTATTGATTTGTACCAGTTTATGACGCGTTTTTTACGTGCTTTTATATATCGAATTCTGGTTATATCGAACTATTTTGCGGGCACCGCGCTGTTCGATATATCGAGGTTTCACTGTACTAAAACTCTCTAATGCCGCGCAGCGCCTCCACTCAAGAACGACGACGATGACGAAGGGGCGGCTGATTACGAGGTTTAACGCGCCGACGCTACACAGACGATAAGACGCGCCGTAGTGTTGCCCTCGCCATATTTCTGAGCACCTGAGGATCTTTACGCGCGCCAAAATCTCGAAGACAACGGCGTTCTCGCTTTTAGTCTGCATTAGAAAAGCAACCGCCGCGGCCGGAAATTGAACCTTCGTCCTTGGCCTCAGCAGCGGAACGTCTTAACCACTGCGCCACCGCTGCGGTTGAGGACGATGAAGTGGCTGGCGACTACCTTGCGCGAGCATTGTCACGGTCGTCTTGTACGTAATGTAGATAGATTGGACATCATTCTTAGCCATGACTCGCCTGATCTGTTCTGGCGCTACTTAACAATATTACACTTACTTGCGCTCACCTGGCCCTCCATCATATTCCGTTTTTTTCGGTCCCGTTTCTTTGCCTGCGTGGCCCTATCTTAGAACTGGTGCGTGTGTACTTTTGTCTTACGATTTGAGACATGGCGGCGTTACTTCGCCGTTGCGGGATAATTTGGAACAGGGCTCGTGGAATTACCATTCATGCTTTTTGAGCCTCTCAGCAGACGTGAGTGCCTCAAGTTTTTTTTTTTCAAATCTGTGGGCACAGTACCTACACGTGCACGCTCCCTCAGAATGTGATGATAGAGCGCATGTTATGCTAACTACGTAAACCAGTTTGTGTTACAATTGGTGTATATAGCGGCAGGAAGGAAAAAAGCTCTTGAAGTCACTGAGCGAAACATCGCCAAGCCGTTGGCAATGGACAGACAGACAGATTATTGTGTGGGCTTAACAGCAGGGGGCGGTAACTAGAACAATGTCGCTTGATACGTCTTTCGAAGGAATAGGAAGCACTAGCTGACTGTCGTAGTTATGTGCCTGCAAAACGCCAATGCACTATAAACCTCCCCAGGACGCTCACCCCTACCTTCAGCACTGCAATGAAGAGGAGGCTTATTCATTTATTTATTTATGTAATTATTTTTATTTTTTTATTTATTTTTTTTATTTATTTATTTATTTATTTATTTATTTATTTATTTATTTATTTATTTATTTATTTATTTATTTTATTTATTTATTTATTTATTTATTTATTTATTTATTTATTTATTTGCATACCCCAGGGCCCTGGGGCATTATGGATCGGGAGTGGGTGCAACAAAAGGTGAGGAACATACAGCAAGCAATAATGTGATGACAACAGCTCTTTCCACAAATAATACAGACAATGCGATGGTCATATGAACAGCTCCTTACTTAAGGAAGCATGCGGTGCACAAGTTGGCGCAAGCAGTGAAATGACCCAGCTTTACACGAACAGAGTCGACACTGCATAAATTTGTCTGGTGACAATACAATTACGACCGACCTACACTCCAGAAGTCTAAATAAACAACTAAACAATGCCCAAGTCAGGATGAGTAAAACATAACGGCAAACACATTTTCACTCAAACAGTCTGGATACTGCCCACCTTAAAGCCACAACGACAAAGATTTAGACAACTGTACGTGGCAGTTAATTCCACGTAACAGATGTGCTCCGTACAAATGAATCGTGAAAGCACTTTGTATCACAAGATGGAATGCGTACTTTGAATCGATCATCAAGGGGCGCTGACATGTACGATGGATTGGTTAGTAGTCTGCCCTTAAGAATGAAATTGCCGTGATATATTTTGTGGAATAGGCACAAGGGCGATATTTGCCAAGATGTGGTAACGCTGCGTAGTGGTGATGGTGCTCATTGTGGTGACGCGGACCTGCGATGATAATTTGAAAGTATGAAACGACATGAACGATTTCGAACTGCCTCCGATTCATTGGTTTATTAGTGCGCTATTCACAAAAAGCACTGCGTCGTGTTAACGAGTAGCTGAATAATGACGTGAACGTGCAAAACGACTTTGCAGTGTCGATGGTTGCCACCGCAGCACAAAAATTTATTTTGTGTTTTTATTTACCCTTCATTGCCCGTGTGACCATTACATAGGTAGGGATTGTTTGGGGTTACAATCCCAATCGAGTACATTTACCCGACAGGACATAACGGCAGAGAATCTTAACATCAGTAAAAATAATAAAGTTAAAGTATATGGCAGAAAAAAATGCCAAGCAAAATCCATTAACATTGAAGGACAGAAAGCCACACCCAAAACAGGTTTACCGGTAAATGACACGAAAAAGAAAAAAATCTGGCCATGAGCACACAAACCAATGCACAAAGCAATGACTTTCGTTGTTTTCGCCTAAATTTCTGTCGACGATGTGGTAAAATTTTAAGGGGACCCGAAGCTCCAAGTGTACTACTTTACCGTAGCCTTTCAAGAATTTATGTTCGCATCAGGACATCCTTCCCCAGCAGAATCACGTTCGGGAATCCCTCGGACGTTATAAATATACACTGCCATTTCCGCCTTCAGAACCAACACATACCATTAAGAAATGTCTTCATTATTTTTTCAGGCATTATTTAAATCCCGCGACGGCACCATGTACGCACGGTGACCGTTAAGTCGGAAAGGACGTGTCGGAATCGCTGGACGCCGATTGGGACCGTCACGGAAGTCATCGGAAGGTGGTGCAAAAGTCAAGTAAAACCATTTCCGTCATTTTTCCTCCGCCGAAGTCTCCCGACAAGAATTCAACGCGCGGGGACCGCCGCAACCGAGGGAAATCTGAACTGCCCTCATCCATCTTCCAGCCTTGTTTATCAACGACTCGACGCCAGCGATTACAGACACACGATTACAGACACACATTACAGACACACACATACAGACACACCGAGACAGACGGGACGTTCATCTTTCATGCGGACGATTGGAAGAGTACAACCGCCGGTCCCGTGTGAGCGCCTCCTCTGTGTACACACAATAAGACTACTGGTCGAAGCCGCCGCCGCTCATCCCCTAAGTATGCGCGGACTTACTCCACGAAAGTTTTCGTGTGGTTCACGTTTTTTTGTCGTTTTATTGTGCAAAAACAAAGAACGCGAGTGAGGTGCGAGGTTCACACGGGATGTAGATGGCCCAGCTCACGCCTCCTCTCTTTTTCACTCACACGCAAGATCCCCATTCAGTTCAAGATTTCACATCAGCGCGCCGTAGGGGCAGTCACGTTTCCGCGCTTATCAGCACCGAGACGGGAAAAGACAAACGTACGGCAGGACTCAAAAAGATGTCTGTCTGCTCCTCAAAGTCTTCTATGAATAAATCACAATGAGAAAAGCCGGGGAAGACAAACTCTTTCTATCGGTGTGTGCACTCCGCCCGGATGTCGTCTATCCGTGAGTTATGCTGCGGCCGACCAAAAATCCTGGAGAAGCAGGAAGGGTAAAGGGGCTGGCGCGTCAAATCCCCCCGATGCAATAGCTGGCTGAAACACAATTCCGTGTTTTTAAATTTCTTTTGCGCTGGGGTTATATCACAATATGACTCCCTCTGCGCGTTATTTAAATTGTATTTTGAAGACTTGAATTTGCGTGAATGATACATGGCTTTTGTGCTCTTATATTCGCAGATGCGCTTCTTCCCAAAAAATAGAATGACATGCTTGGAGTTTGTTGTGGCCTCCATCCGACAATCGTAGGAGCATGAAAGTTAAGGTATGTCAGCAAACGTGAAAAGACGTTTTTGTTCTTAAAAAAATACCGTTTTTTCTTCTCATATTTTTGAGAACCCCCAAATAGTCTGAAATGTTTCGCAGAAAGAATCATGTTCTTATCTGAGATAGTTAGAAAGCTATAGCCAATTTCGTAACAGCTGGTGGGTGCTTCCGAAACCTAAACTAAAGTGGTGCAATAACAAGACTGATGACGCATCGAATAACAGCAGCGTACATTAAAACGTTTCTAGTATATTTCGGTCTCATACGTAAAAGAATATTGAAACACACTTTTTGAGTCTTCCTTTTCTCTAAAGAATGCTTTAAATTTCTGCAAAGGAGATGCGGGACCCCGCATGCGCCTCTGTTGCTCACTTTGCGCGCGCTTTATGCTTCTGCTGTGAATGGTAGCACACCCGTCATTTTTATAGATATTATTCTTAGCAGAAGCAGTAAAAACATACGCTGAACTTTAATAAAAAGACGTAATCAAGTCCAGGATAAGAGGCGACAAATGCGAAAGTGTCGTTACAGTCGGTACAAAGTATATGCTGCAATGGAAAACCAAATAGTCGTGAAGATATCGGTTAGTACTGCAAAGCTTGGGAAATTGAAGAACAACTCTGAGGTGCCGCTGCCAGAACCTTTACTGCAAGGTATAGGTTATAGGTATGCGGACCCTATCATCTGCTTTGGCACAACTGAGGTTACTTAAGACGTCCACGCGGCTTGCCTATCCTAGCCTTTGGTATTTATGAGGCTGTGGGACACTCTAGCGCTGGAAAAAGACGTACAGTTTGATAGCTAGAATAGAACTGAGTCAGTTACGAAAAGCTAATTCTTTTAAATTGAGCAAAGTCGTCTTCTGTCTTCATTGCCCCCTTAAAAGCACCGCGTCGCAAAAAAAAAAAAAAAAACTGGCGTCGTCGGTGGCGTTGATGCTAAGCGGAAAACGACACGGCCGCCACGAGTCCTTATTAAGACAGTAGAAGATTCCTTGCCTTTGTTGCCGTGGCGACACGGAAGCGAATAATCATCAGCATAGTAGAATGTGACAAGCCGTTTTGAGCTGCAAAAGCAGACACTGGGTTAAATGCTGCCATATGGACTATCTCGTGTCGCATATTTCGCGAGCCTGACTTGTCACAAGGCCAATAAAAAACGACTAGGCTTACGTCAACATCACCTCCAGGCAGACACAACAAAAAAAAACCTCCTCAAGTTGTAGAGATTGGACGGGACTCGTACGTGTACGTGCGGCTAAAGGACCCTGATGCTTTGAAAAGACATTTGTATTTGCAATTTTGAAATGACCTTTCCACCTCAGTGATGACATGAGATTACCGATTGCAGCATTTTCCCTATATAACGAATGGTCTGATGACTATGCTCTTAGACGTGCTGAACCTGCGGTAGCGTCCACACTTGCGTTTTGGATAACGCCTCGATGACCCGGAAGCCAATCAAATACAGTACTATTTCCCACTTGCCCACACGGTGCCAAAGTATGTTTATTTGGCCTGAGGCTGCTTATTATTATATAGAAGGCACACAGCGGACTGCGACAACGGAAATTCCACTGAAATTTGCGACACGACACTCATTACCATCTGCGGCTCCATGGTCCTGCCTACCATTCCGTGCTCCACTCCATCCGGGATGCTACTCTAGCTTATTTGACATAGATCGGACTCGCTTCGTATCTTCTAAGTGTCGATGCTAAGAAACAACAGAAAACACGACACAATCGCAAATCACCGCATATAATTCGTCTTAGTTGTAAATGTTGCTCAATGGTCCAGAGAAAGCGGCGGGGGGGCGGAAGTTTTATGGAAGTGGTTGGGTGAGAAAAGGTACTTACGTTCGGCAGATCGTGACATTTGTAGTATTGCAGCAGTGTTTGCACAACCGCACGCTAATATCTAGCAATCAGCGTAATCCCGGGTTCGGTCACCGTAAGGCTCACTAAGTTAAATCAAGGACGTCTGTCGGAGAGGCGAAGAGATGTTCATTTTTTTCTTCTCCACAACGGGTTACACGGTAGACGCAAGGCCTTATCACGCACAAAAGTGGGAGCGGCGACTTTGTTGCAGGCATTCAATTTGATTACACGTTGGGGCTGTTTGAAGCGACGAGTCTGACGATGAAAACGTGGACGAGGAAGGTGATTATCAGGCAGTCAAAAATGTTGCCCATATACGTTCTAATTGCCTCAGTAGTCACAACGGTTGAAAAAGGTTGATATTGAGCCACAGTAATTTGGGCTGCCACTACGGCACATAAAGCCAAAGGCGGTGAGCTGGCCTGGCAATAAGCAAGTGTTGTCCAAACGGTCCTACATTTTAAAGCTCAACAGAAAGCAGTTTTTACCGTCCGGGGTTGGGAACGCAGAATGCGTGCATTAATAATGCCTGTCGGTTCAAACGATCACATCACAGCGCGGTCGCCAGACTGACCTTGGTTTTAGGAGACCAAAACTAATGAGATTGCTTGCACAGAGGCTGGGACCCTGGCTTATAGTAACCACACGTTTGAGACGACAGACTGGCAGTAATTTTTTTTTCCGAGATAGCTGAAGTAGTGAGCGTCACGTGAAACTCGTTGCAGGGTTTTTCGGAATGACGAATGAGGTACATACTCGACTTGGCGTATGTCGAGCGCAATGCATGGGAAGCACGGCTATAGGGAGAACATGCGCAATGTTATGCGCGCCCGGCATTTCTAATGCCATATTTCAGCTGATGCTTTGACAGCTATAGTGCACCGGCGAGGAACTCCAATGCTTGACCAGGCGAATAGGAGCACATCAAGCAATCAATATTTCACGACGTCGGCACCGTAGTCAAAGCGGTTGTAGATGTGCTACGTTGTTATTTATTTTTTTAATTACTGGACACTAGGCCAGCACATTCACCATTCTTTTTATTTATGGTTATGATTAACGTGCCTTCATTCCCCAGGTGATGAGGCGCACCATAGCGGACGGTAACGGATTAGTTTTGACCACCTGCGATATTTACGGTGCGGCGAAATCTCGAACACACGGACATATTCGCTTTTTGCCCCATCAAAAAAGCGGCCGCCGCAGCAGGGAATTAAGCCTGCGTCCTTTGGCTCATCAGAACAATGCCTTCAACACTGAGCCACCATGGCGGGCCCTCTTTATTTATTTTTTTATTTATTAATACTGTCAACCCTCGCTTGAGGGTCATAACAGGGAGGGAGTACAAATGTGAGTACAACAGAAAACCAAAACAAAACAATAACAACGGGCACTCACAAAGCAATGCTGACAGGAAAACCAAATTGGCAGTAGTTCAACCCAGCGCAAAATAAGCATCAATTTCTCTTTCAAAAGTTTGCACATCGGTACTATTAACAACATGGTGGGGTAAACGATTCCATTGTTCTATAGCATCCGGAAAAAATGACCATCGAAAGATGTCAGTGCGAGTGTCGAGTGTTGAAAAGGTGAAAGGTGCGAGTGTTGAAACTTCTTGTGAAAGAAGACGCGTTCATGGCAATTGAAATATAAAGAGGGTTTCACGCGAATAAATCTGAAACCAGTATGCTAGGCTCGTACATTTGGACAGTTACAAAGGTTACTTCCTTGACAAAACGAAATGTCACAAATGTTGGACAGAAATGGCACAAATCGCAGTTGTGTTTGAAATTATGTACGACAAGCCAGGCACCTCATGTTGTTTGTCAGGGCTGTCTGGTCAAAATAGTCAACTCTAAAATTCTTTTTTGGAACCAGGGCGCGACGTTCCTTCTAGCTATTTAATGTTAAAGAGGAGAATCAGGAATGCAGCCTACTTCTGCCGTAATCCATGCTGGTAGTATGAATCTAGAAGAATAGATAATTAATGGCATATAACAAGGCACCACTCTGTTTTCTTAGAGGTGACTAAAAACAAGTGGAGTACGAAGATGTGTAGATGGTAGAATTACCCCGCAGTAAAGATTGTTGTGGTTCGTTTTCCCGAAGTCCGGTGTCGATCAGGAAACCAATCGCCCGGGCTCCGGTTTATTTGGCAGGAGGCTGGCAGGGCGATGGTGTTGAAGTTCTTGGAGACGGTGGTCGAATTGACGAACTCGAGGCTTTGGGGTTGATTAAGTGAAACGAAGAGTTTATATACAGCTATTTACAGTAGGGAGCCTGGGTACACGAGTAGTAAAAGGAAAAACTTCAAACTTCAGCTAGACGCTAGCTCCGAGTGTGCACAAATCACTCGAGCTCCTTAACTTCGTCTAACTCTCCTATTCTCGGAGCGTACCCAAACCGCTCGAGAAACGACGGCCGAGAACCTGTGCCGCCGCAGGATCCGTCTAGTTGCCCGGTACGGCGCTGTACCCTAAACTTCCGACGCGATCCTAACCTCTAGCCTAGGGGGCTCACAAATCCCAACCTAGCTTCAACGGTCGAGACTCCTTGTCCCGCCGGGAACTGCCCAGCTCGGCGCTCAGACAAGAACGATTTCTAACGGCCAAGTTCGGCCTTATAACACCTCGACATCACACTCTTTCGGGAACGCCCCTGTAGCGTTCGTACACGCGAAAGCGAGTGCCCGAATTCATGTACACAGCTGTCACTCAGCGCGCTACGGAATATTTAATGACGCGCCAACATCTTTGGGTCAAAGGACCGCTCGCGGGCCAGCAGGCGCGTACGACCCCGAAGGGTGAGGGCAAAAGGCGCGACTGTGCGTCGTGCTGGCCGGGGCGCGTTGACAATGGAGGCTCGCGCGGCGCTCGTTCCGACGTCGGTAATCACAACCTCCCCCGCGTGCCACGCCGATGGTTCTCGGAACCTGGTGGCGCCGTCTGCGTTTTCAATGGGGGATTATCCCCCTGGTATTCGGTCGGCCAGACAATCCGTCTCCCGTACGCGCCGTGACGAATTGGCGACGGCTGCGGCGTAGAGTCCACAGTGTTGAGCCACCAGACAGAGTAGCGGGTTCTCACGCGCAGCCTGCGCGCCTGGCCACTGACCTCATAAGTGGACCTACAGCCCGTTGTACTACCAAAAAACACAAATAGTTCCTCTCATCATAAGATATTGCGCTCCGTAGAAGCAGAAGGAACGTTCGGAGAACATTCGAAAAGGATTCACACATAAAACACAGCTCCTGTAAATTCATTACTGCAAACCCCAATAAGATGTGCCCAAACCACCTTGCTGTTAAACAACTGGGGCATTGGAAGCCCAGTAGTATTCCACAATGTATACGCTGATGCGGTTAACCCTTTTGCCGTTGTGTAGCTTGCGGAATCCAAGGCTGTACCACAGTTCAGCTGCGGTCTCACAATGTTGCATCAATCTGTTGAATTGGTTTGCCGGCAGAATGTGCACAATGAACATCCTATTAAAGAAAGACAGCTAAGCGGAAAACATGTCGACAAATTTCTACGAGTGATTTCTCAATGACAAATTATTCATCGCTTGCGAAGTGCCAACCCCCTAGAGGGTTGTCATCGGTGCTTGTTACTGCCGATGAAAGCCAAGCGGCGTAGGAGCTTTATTAGAAGAGCCGCATCATTTCTTCAATTGAAACGAGAAGCCGAGAAATAAGTGGGAGACCAAGGAAAAGGTTGCGAAAATGTGTGCAACTATGTGAAGACACAAAACAAATTTCCTTACCCAACGCCAGTATACCGGCATTCACGCAATAAAGCGTCGCTCTTTACGGCTGTTAGGCTCCTGCCCTCGGGGCGACCCAATAGATAAGACGACGCGCAAAGGGAAAGGGCGGTGGGAGGGAACCGATGCCAGGCGGAATTCCTCGCCTCCTTTGGCGCCCGGGGAGCGTAGACTGTGCGAGGAGTTTGCTGGAGGGAGGCGGCACAAAATAGAGAGGCGACGGCGTCCACCCTACGGGAAGGCAAGAGGGAGAACGGGAGACTGCGTAGCCTGCGGTTGTAATTAACGGGAAAGGGCGGGCACGTGCGTGGGAACGATTGGATAAGTTTTGTGCAGGGCCCGCTGGGGCCAATGCACAGTGTCGTCTTAATTTGGTGCAGCGTGGCAAAAACGGAAGCGACACGTCACTCGACAAACACCTCACAGCTCCGCAACAAAAACTTCCGACGAGTACTTTCCGTAAAGTTCTAAATACTTTACGCGCGTATAATTACTCTACAACCGAGGTGAAACGTCGAATCACGTCGAATTAAAGTTCCAACATTTATTTTCCATGCTCTGGCAAAAGAAAGGAGGCAGCAGGATGGGGAACGAAGATATTTTGTCAACACCCATTCCTGACAAAATTATTTAGGTAGCAGTGTACCTACACGGTGTTGAATAGAAAATAAATAGCGTTAGCACATGAGCACTTTTTTTCAGGTGCATATTCCCCTACTAGCAGCTGGCTAATAGACGGTTGCTGCCAGTTCCCCTGATGGGTTTTCGAAAAAATAGTGACTGCCTAAATAATTAGACTGTGCGTAACGACAGTTACACACTGCTGCTACACCGCATAAAAAATCATAACTTTGCGATCTATCGCCCGTAAAAAGGGTATTTTAGTGTCTTTTGAATGCCGCTGCGAAAAAGAAGGCATTTTTGATGATCTACAAACACCCTAAGAACCTTTACGAAATATTAATAGGGTGCACTGTGTCTTGAAATAAAGGGTTTGGTATTGCGTTACAGAAAGAGTACAAATTCCCTTTGACTACATTGTGGTAATATATTTTGGAAAGGCGACCACCGTCATCGTGAAGGTATTTGATTTGAAGAATCGTTCCAGGTGGGGTACATGAACTGTATATAAGCAAATAAAAAAAGCAGGAAACGCCAAGTCTGCAAATATTCAACAGACGCTAACACGAAAATTTCGCGTTGTTTGAAGAACGGTGGAACCCAGCCTTGAAGACGTGTACACAAGGAGAGCGTAGGAAAACACACGCTGGAAGTAGCAACAGTTTAATGAATAAAATTTAGGAGGAAAAACAAGATCAGTTTATGCGCCGTAAAAACTGAAGTAAAAAGACCAGCTGATGACGCAATTCCATATCAGCTCTTTTTTCACTCATTCAGCTTCTTTGCCGGTTACCGTTATTAAGGGCACACTCACGCATTCATCAAAACCGTACTTGCGCATTTTAATAAGCTTCAATAAGCTCCCTCTCTCACTTTGTGGCTGAGCTACCATTTATTATACTTTTGTGAAAGAGGGAAGAGGGGGTGCAACCACCACCTCTGAAATGGGTATGCAAGTAATATCTTCCGCCTTTATTGTTGATTAAACGAACATTCAGACAGCGTCCCGTCTGCCCTATATACAATTTATGGCACTTCAACGGTATGCGGTAGGTAACATTTGTCATCAAGGCTGGGTTCCACCTTTCTTCAAAGTATGTACCAACCGGCTCAACATCAGACTTTCCCACGTGCTACCGGATCAAGTACAGGGTCTCGTCGAAGGCAGAGACACACCGAGAGAATAGTCGATAATCACGCTAGCGGAAGTCAAAACGAAAAATACACCCTCAAAAACTTTGAAGACCCCGAACGCATTCCTTGAGTAAATCTGGAATCAAATATTTGCTTGGTTTCTGTGCATGGATGGCATTTCTGATTCCAGCAAGCGAGAAAAGAGCACAACATTAGCCATCGATAGGATGTTTTGGAGGAAGAAATTTAGTAGCACTTTGAAAGAACACATCCAGATAAACATGAAGTGCGACTAGTTTACGTTACAACGTTGTTGTGTATAGAGTTCTCTCGTAGAATATTTAAACATGATCGAAATGATAGACTGCCATCTCTTTAGTCAGTCTGACTGGTTATACTTGTGTCAGGTATAAATTTGTAACCAGTGTTTCTTGCCAGACAAAATGGCGGATTCTTTTGAAGGGTCGTTCAGGACAATGTGCTTGATCGTTAATCAGCCCCAGAGCCCCCACACACACAGACAAACACTTAGTATCATAGAAATCTAATAAGCGGTACGTACCTCGCTTAGGTATTTTCCAGCGAGCCTGCTTTTGTGGCAGGCGCTATGTGCCGATCTTATGAATCTTGGCTTATAATTCTCTGCACTGCAGATTCACCATACCATACCCGCTCTGGTAATATTGGTTGTCCACGAATTCTCTATTCTCTTTGTTCTAATGTGAAATAGTGAATGAAAGAATAAATTGCGGATCACTACCTGCAAGAGAACTCCTACTTATGCTATAATTTAGGTGCCTCGCTGTTCAAGAACTAAAAGAAATGCATTTCAAGATGCTTTGATTTGCACGATTTTTTACTACGCTGCATTCAACTGATTTGGCTCATTACGAACATATTATCCAGGGATAGATTACTTAGGCGTAGCTTTCAGATTTTCGCTGATATCGTCTGTTGTCCACCCGAAATGCACTGCAACGCCGACTTTCCCGGACAGTGCGATGTTTATGTTTATTGACGCATGTTTATTACGTGCTTCGTCATTAACCTGACACCTTTGAAGCCAAAAGGTTCAGATGGCTGTCCATATTTTCTACGGATGGGTGAGGCTCACGGACCTGGGAACGGAGACTCAATGCGTCGGGGTCGATCTTCTCTGCGTCTTTCTTGGGCTGACGCGCGCTGACGTTTGCATTCCATTCAAGTTCTAGCACAGCTCCGGTTTCTTTCCATTATTGGTTACCATCGATTGAAAATGCGATTTCTCAAACCTGAGATATCCTCAGTGAATTTTACTCACCGGGAATGCGGTGGAGGATTCGTGGTATTTTTTTATACTTCTGCACTAGAAAAGGCTTAGCATTACTTCTTTCCTTTAGTTTTTTTGAACGGTTAAAAACGTAGCGAAGATTATTTCGAGCTTACTGTAGTCCTCCGTATCAAATATTAAAACTAACTGTGACGGTAAACGATAGCAGTTTGTTGAGCCTGAATCCGCATTCTTGGGTACTGAATCACTCCTTGTATTTTCTGTACCAAATGTGTTTACGCAATTTAAATTATATGTATTTGTGCGGCTTAAGCCCGATTTTTCTGCGGGTGACCACATAAGTATTTTCAAGTGTCTCAGGTATTCATTGGTAGGCCACAATCACGTCCCATAACCTTAAACTATTACGTCAGCAAATTCATCAAATGCTGCTAGTAGCCCGGCTCCGATATGGACCGCTCAAAGAACATAAAACTTTGAAGTGCCCATTCTGTTATCACTCCAACAAGGTTCGTCACAAAAGTGTCAAGAATGGTGACACAGAAGGAATTAGTCTGGGCGCAAAGGGCTGTATTTAACGTCGGGTAACCTTCAAGGTAGTTTGCAACCTCGCTGGAAGGGCTTGTTGAAGCACTTTTTCGCTCAGTTCACAACAGTGAATAGTTACTGACTGGCGCTGTTACCAACAGTTTCGCTGGCTATCTATTTCTGGAGGAGTATGTCTCCTTATGTCTCCTTAATATTGTCTTAATAGTTCAAGGAAGTCGCAAAAGGCTTCATCGTCATGGAGAAAGCAGACGGAACAACCGTGTACGCTTGACGCAAAGGGGTAGGGACATAAAATTATGAGTAGTCGCTATTTGACGACAGTCAGTGGCCTCGTTGTTCACCCTCCTCTCTCCACAGCAAACCTCCTCGCCTGCAAACACCACTGCCCCATTGTCTACCAACAAAGTTTCCAATTACGTTAGCAAAGCCAATTACGTATTGTTTAAAATAGACGATAAAAACAATTCTCAAATCGAGTCGCACCATCTTGGCCCAGACACCCTTCACAAAGCCGCAATTTAGTGTTTTTTATGAAACGTATTGAAATTTCGAACCCAGAGTGACCTTTTCGATTTGTCGGATGAGTGGTTCAGCTTCTTTGAGCAAAATCCCATAAAGTACAGAGCTAAGGTGCTGATTGTGACAACTGACCATTGAGACAGTAAGAAATGTCTACTTACCGACTTCGAACGTTGCGGTCGTCAGTGACACGGTAAGGGCTGTTGTGAAGTCCGCATCATTGCCTGGAAAATAGAAAATTGTTGTTATGTACGCCATTTATAAATTGGCCAGGGGCAAGTATTTGGAACGTACTGCGCACTACCCAAAAAATTGAAGTCTTCATATATAATTACCTCTCAGTCTGTTAGTCAGTACGGGATAACGATTTTGACTTTTAGACTTTTTCTTTGACTTTTCTCTTTGTCTTTCTTTTACTTTTTCTACACCCATTCGCTCTGCTGTTGATTCTCCGCAATCATCTGGTAACGGCGCTACGGCCGCCGTCAGCCGACTGCATCACTTGTGAGAGAGGCATCGGTGGTGGCGAGGGTAATAAGCGCTGTGATAACCGTTGCAGAAGAGGGGTCGGTGGTGGCGAGGAGGAGCCCCGGAGCGGTACGAGGAAATCCGCTTCACCGGAATGAAAACATGGCGGATGAGACATACTGCTTCGCCGTAAAGAACACAGGGGCTACCCGATCGGATTTCAACCAGGTTAAAATGGATTCAAACCGGGTTAAAACCTCTGGTGTCATACCAACTGTGCTTTATTTTTTCTTTAGTGCGAGGGCAATTTATTCACATTCAAATATGGTAATTAGCATACAATATAAATACCAACAGACAGCGAAGAGTAAACCCATAGGTCTAAAAAAACTCGGCACCTTTTCAAATCTCAGCCAAGTAATTGGCGCTCCCAAAAGATGCAGCCATTCCCTTACATCACCCTGCGCCGCAAAAACGCCCCACACTGACGCTGCCTGTCCCTAAAAATGCGCTTGGTTGGTTTTAGGGGGTGGCGCATGCCGATAAATTATGCGGCACTTCTACAGCTCCAACAATCATAGCTGAACAAAAATTTCATACAGCACAACAATAACATCTTCAAAGGCAAAGAGCGAACGGTGTACAGAAGGATGGCAATGTCTTTTTTAAGTCACCGTTGCAAAAACGTCTACGGCAAACGGCGCGTCTTGCCACAACACATAACAACGGTGAGTAGACTCAGGTTGATTCAGCAAGCGGTAATAGTCAGACCAAATAATCAACATCCCAGTCTCCAGCAGCCACGCTTTCACTTGAAGAGTTAGGGATTGAAGCTTAAAGAAAAAACGTTTTGGAATTTGGCAGCACGCACATACGCTTAACATCATCTGCAATACAGCTCTTATGATATCGGAAGTGGGGCGGCACATTACCAGTGAAGAATAACAGTTGTACTGGCACATGCAAACTCAGGAGATTGGCCGGTAATCAGGAGCATTGGGGGGGCTAGTGTGGCCGGTTAAAAAAACTGTGAATTTCAAACGTAAACATTTTAGAATAATGCGTGTCACGTGAGACCTGAACGTGATTGCACCTGAGTGGAAAAGGTTACCACCAGCCGCCCGTACGCCAGACTCCGGGGAGTTGTGGCGTGTGACAATCTGGTTGGTGGATTAATTCTGGCCGCAAGACAAATAAAACGAACCCGAAAAAACGACGCCAGCAGTATAACAGAAAGAAGCCTGCCGAAGTAATTTGCGCCGAAAGAAGCAGAAACGAAACAAAAAAAGTGACACGAATACGGTAGAGAGAGAAAACCTGTAATGAAAGCGGAAACACGAATACGAAATACCGCGCAGCAGTATAGAAGTCGGGAATAAGAATTGCCAGGCTCTCTCCACAGCTCATGTAAACAGACTTAAGTGCATAGAGGCAGGTTCATTGCACGTGTTACCAAACGCTGCAAATAGCTGCGTTTTTAAGTGAGAGAAATTGGTAACGAAAGAACAGAGTTGTCATTTTGCTGCTTTCAATTAAAACGGTAACATTTTGCAGAAAGCGAATACTTTTGTTGATTTTGCTAATGGAGAATATTTGTCATAGAGACCCAGCCTAGATTTCGTTCAATACACAATCATTCCCCCACCCCAAATAGAAATGTGTCGACAATAGCCCTCCTTTGCATTACTATACGCTCAGAAGAGCTTGCTGCTTTTTTCCCGGGCAGTATTTTAATCTGTCAAAACATACATCCTGCGCGAGCAGAACAGAACTATAAAGTCGCGAGAATGCCATCTAGGAAGTGTGACACATTTATAACAGCCGGATATAACAGCCACAAAGGTTAAAATTATAGGCTAGGGCGTGCTACTCCGTTCACCCGGATTCCAGTCAGGTGACATTTACGTCGTCTTTAGCCGCAGCCCCATGTACACCATTCTGCTAAAATTAAAAAAAAAAAAACACTTCAAACTACCAGAAACACAAACTCACGTGTGCTTTTTTGCTCTTTACTGCAGCAGCCAATGTATGTATCAGACCACGAGAAAGCCGGCTTTTGGCCCAATGGGGTTGTTGCAGCTACAGCCATAAAATATGTTCTTTCTACGGCTGCTCTTGTTGGCCAAGTCGGCTAAATGTGTCGCCAGAAGCACGTGATGCATACCCCTGTAATGGCTATAATGGGCATACGCCTCGTAACACAATCGCGCGCCGTGAAACAACAGGTACAGTGAAAACTCGCAGTGTTTAGGTAAGCTTGTCACGTCAACGCAAAAATCACAAGATCTCTAACATCAGAGCTTCCCAGGCAATATTTGGGGGGGGGGGGAGATGGGGGACAAGTAGTCTTCTTTTATTTACCAATAATTTGTGTCTGGTTGCAGAGTCTAATGCTTCAATACCAGCTTGACGAGGCCCAGCAAACTGTTACATGGCAGCAACGACAATGACATAAAAGCTCTACGCCGTTTCGTGACATAGAAACGATCATATACACACATCCGATATACCGAAATTGCAAACAACAAAAACGTAAGTCTGATTAAACCGGCTTTCAGTTCAATGGCAGGTTGCTTAAACTGGTCAGAACGATTTGCTTTCGGGTGTAAATCATACAAATGAATCCCAAAACCCAGAAGATTACACATAAGGAAGTAAAACCAAACAGCACAAACATCTACAATTTGCGAGAGCAGAATAGAAAAAAATATATAACTTTTATGATAATTACAAACTCATCTACAAGGTCACAAGATATTTTCGCAATTCCCAAAAAATAAAAGTCTGCCGTGCGCCTATAGCTCGTTAGAAGGAACGGGAGATTGTTTTGTAGCGATTGTAATTTTGGATTGATTCGGAAATGGGTGATGAACCCAAGATTAAAACTTCGCCATTACTGCTATTAGCTTTGCGCTATTGCTCCATTACCCACATTACCGCCATTACCGCAACATACGTCATTATCTCCGACTTTATGCTGCTAGTTTCTCCAAGATTATTTGGTGTCGAAGCAATTCCTATAGGTCTCAGGGGGTGGCACGCTACTTTCCTGCAGAAGTAACCTAGCCGTTTCTATTATCATTGTAGTACATGATAGGTGTAATTTCGCTGATGATTATAAACTGTGATCAATTACTGTTGAAATATCTAACCATCCTTCTCCCTCCTTCTTTTTTCATGAAGCCTCTGTTCAGCTCTTGCTAATTTCCGCTCAAACCAGTTCACGCTTGCCTGGTCAGAAAGACCTCTCCCTTTGGAAAGGGGGCTGTTTCTTCTATTTCAAACTCCAATTAATACATCGGCGTTATATTGATTAGTGCATCGAGCATGTTCTAGTCATCCTTGTCGAAATTTACCATATTCTGTTTTGGACCTTTGAAACAAATGCGGATAGCTTGTCACCGTCGGAAAGGGGCGCTGGAGAACTACAGCCGGCAGGAGAACCGGTGCCTCTTCGTATTTGCAGGACCTCCTTACGGCCTTGCGCTTCTGCACTGTAGCACTGGGTGCCTAGCACACACCGCTCTCAGACTGCCTCGGGCTGGTCAACACTAGCTACATACATTTAGCTCAATTCTGGTTAATGTTTCTGTTCCTCTCTCTTCCATGAACTTCTTCACCCCTCGTTTACATATTATTATGCGTCACTTCTATGCGTTTTTTAATTATAGTATTTGCAGCTTTATAATTATGTCGAAAATAGGACAAAAAAATGCAACGCTTATTTTACGTTTGGCGAGCAAACGTTCCAGCGAAATTTGAAATACGCCTGATATAAAGATTGCTACCACGTGTGCGATACGGGGGCGCTCAACGGAAGAGCACGACGCCAGCGGAGGCCCAGGACGGGAACAGCAAGGGACACACAACCGGAACGACGATCGTTCGCCAGCTCAGACTACCCAGCACATGTGCCGGTCTCGCACGATATAGCTTGGTACAAAGACTCAAACGTTGTCGTGAGTGTCGAGCGAAGCGCCGTATTATTTTTCTACACATCGGTGGAGCGCTTTATTAGGTGTCGCGTTGTTCCCACGACCGCTATGTGCATCAAACGGCTGTTCTCTGCATGTCATTTTTTTGTTTTGTTGTCCCGGAATAAACCGGTACTTATGTGTCTTGGGTGTCGGCATCGCTCGTCGGTCGGTGTAAGGCTCGCGAACCATTCGCGAATTAACGGGGTCCCTTCAACTTCTAAAAATTTTGCGAGCTTTGTATAAGTGTAAACCGGAATGAGCACAGAGCAAGCAATACGTATAGGATAAGAATAAGAATTACGAAAGTTGGGCTAAATGGACAAACAGAGAAAGGAAGGCAGGCAATGCGCAACTCAAAACTATTTATTTGCAGGGAAAGAGGTTGCCTTATATTGGCTTCTACATGACATAAAACACAAAACCTAATAGTAAAATCGATGACAACACCACAAAACTCAGAGCCCGCCTACGGCTTGCTGTTTAAAAAACGAAATACATTGCTAAAAAGTGATATTGACGGTTCCCTGATGCACCCCTCGCAATTTTTTTAATGAAGTACGCTTCTGAAAGCTCACGCGTCACAGTGTCATGGATTCTGTCTATGATAATAATTTCTCATGAAAGATTCACGCACACAAGGATGACATAAGCATTGCACAGAAGAAGACTGCACCTTAACGAACACCGAAAAAGGGCTAATAAAGAAAAAAGAAACAAACATTGGACACAACGTTTTATCCAAGCGAAATTCTTTGTGCTATCAAGTTTTGCCTACCTAGCACATACAAGGTTTCACCAGCAGTTTATCTGAGCCGTGGGAAACGTGCGTTCACAATTAACTAGATAACACTTCAAATAAAGTCCAGGTTACTCTCATTCTGTACTGCACATTTATGCCCGATTCGCCCCTTTATGTCATCACTGCATGTACGAAGAAACGGGCGCTATTGCTGAGAATTCACATCACCGAAAGCAGGTGCAGTTACCATTACGGCAGCACAAAATGTTTTGAAGAAGGCCTTATTGTGTTCTGCTTGTATTATGGAATCGCCTTAAGAAACATTTTGCATTGGCTTGGCGCACAGAGAATTTCATTTTTTGCACAACTACGGATTATTATTATCTACACCATTGGCTGAAACGTTGAACCAGACATACTGCACGGGACAATGGCTACTTTCGAGTTTTGTATCATGAGATACACTGGCCAAGGTTGAGCAGTTTTGCGTGGCTCCTGGAGAGCCGTGCTGCGCATGCGCGAGGAGCAGTGACGTCTCACGGCGCACAGTTGGCGCGACGGAGGCGCCACCGCCACGACTGGATTGAATTGGATTAAATAGGATTCAATTGCATTGGATTGGAAATCGTGTTAGCAGCAGTAAGTATGATAATCAGCTAATTCTAGACAAGCAGGAACCCTAAGAATAACCAGTTCAACCTTAGCTCACGCTCCGTATATCCTGACATAGCCGAGCTAAGCCACTGCTGATATTTTAAAAATAACTTCGGACGCATTTTTGTTCGATTGTTCGAAGCAACTTGCGAGACTTCCACTGTACGAAAACTACGCCTTCATCATACTCTGATGACCTCATCAGTGGGCTAGACGTAATGTGGAGGCAAAGCGCCGCGCCCTGTATCGGCGTTGTGTTGCAACAAAGCACTGGTAAATGGCGCCCGTACTCCATCCTTGGCCCCGCAATCCACATTCCCCTTTATGTCACTTCGTTGGCACATATGCCGCCGCCTTCGGCACCGCTAAAGCAGGGCAACTCTAGAGGTGTCGACATAGGCTGACACAGCTTGTTTCGCTTAGGAGGCCATATGGAAGGAGGAGACGCTTGTCGTAAAGCTGCGAAGTGAATAATTAAGCAGTCATAAGTATTGCGTAGCTATAAGGTGAGTGCAAAGCCTCATTAAACAAGGTTATGCTACCCTTAAGTGCAAGTAGCCCGTCGAACTCTAATTACGTTTTCTCCTGACTGCATTACGCTCGCGAACGAACACCTGGCGCGAAGTACAAGTGTTTTCAAATTTCCCGCTTGGTCCCTTTCAGGCATTTGTTGACTTCGTCGAAGTCAGTGAAATTCCACAAGAAAAGGTGTACCTACTGACAACATCTTTCAAACCGTGGAGTAACACACAAGTGTTTTGTTTGGGTATCATCCTAGAAGTTAGTTGAATTCACCGAGGAAAGCTATACGTACTGACCATATCTGTTGCACTCAGGGACTGAAATGCGAGCATTTCAATTTCTTGTTAACAAGCTGAAACAATTTGTCGATCTCAGGACTTCTTTGGTAACAGCGAGCGACGTCTCATTTGTTTTCAATTTGTTTCTAGCTCAAAACGTTGATGCGCAAAGGGACCATTCTACGCACATAAAGATATCGCCATCTCGCTTTACCCTCGTCTTTGTTTTAGAACGGCCTCTTTAAAAGTTCTGTGAGAGTAACGCATCCTACCCTGAGTGCACTGCCTCTCAGAAAATCCCGCCCCGCACACGTCTAGTTTTTTTTCTCCGCCGTCTCTCGGCTGCTCAGGTAGGCAGAAAGGCGCAAAGAACGAGATCTTTATGGCGAGCTGGCAGGCTCGCTAGAAGTACAGTGACCACCAGGAAAGTTAACGCTTCGCAGACAGCCATATCTATTACACCTCGCATGGCATCGCACGACTCGTTTCGCGATTGCTCCTTGACGTGAGGCTACTCCTTAGACTACCCGCTTTTAGCGCGCTAAGGAGGGAAAGCACACATCGACAGCCAGGTTACGCAACCCAGCCTACCCTACAACGAACGTGCCAGGAGACTTTGCACTCAGCGAGCGATTCATTTATTTCGTACCGCCTCCCTTAGTAGGCACTCCCAGACGGCGTGGAAGAACAAAAAAATTACGATAAGCTCTATGATAGCACCCTCGGGAACAAGAACAGAAACGGCATTTGTAAAATAAAACACAGTGCGTGCAGCCGCGCGAAAAATGAGACGTCGGCTTTACTACGTGCTATCACAGTTCGCGCATTATGGGAGAATGGAGAAAAAAAGGCGGCTTCCATGCATTACAGCCGCGTAAAAAGTGGCGGCTCTCTGCGCGACAGGTCGCCATTTCGACGCGACGGCCCCCCAAGGAGCAGCTTCCTTTCTGAGTCTCTCACATTGATTTTTTATCCCGGCGTCCCCAGAGGGTCCAGGTGAGAAGCAGTTTTCGTTTTTTCCCTTTTCTGAATCTACTTCAAAAAAAAAAATACCGGAGTTCACGCAAACGTAAATAAATTTTTGCTTAAAGAGAAGTCAATTTTTGTTCGCGCATTTTCAGTTTCCCTACTCTGCTAAAATTTAAGTGGCGACATAAACCAACGGCTGTCACGTACGCGCAAATGTAGCGACTGTCCATTTGTCTGGGGTGCGCCTCCCCTATTACGACTACCCGCTCCTAGTCTCCTCTGTTTTTTACGCTACTGAAACAACTCTACGAAATCTTGGAAAGTAACGAGGAGGAAATCAGCACTCAGCGGGGCTTTTTCAGACCTTATAAGCTACGAAAATACAAAATAATACAGTAATCCTGGCAGCTCAATGACGTATTACCGCGGCAAGTTTGGAAGCGTTAAAAGAACGGAAAGCATCGTGCCAGCAGAGTAAATACAGAAGTGAACTAAGGGAACTTTGAAGCTATAAAAAAAAAGCACCTACTAATTGTATGGGAGTATCAAGCGTTCTGTTATGCATTGGCGATTTGTATACCCGCTGAAGGACTTGCTGAAGAAAACAGGTTATAAAACACGAATGAGAACTGGGCGTAGAAGTTCAAGGAATGGTAGAAAGAGACTTTGAAAAGTAAAGGTATAAAAAAGGGTTTCGCTATATGAGCGGTAGAGCTAAACGTGAAATCGAAAATACGGAACGAGATTTATTTTAAAAATTGCCAAGATGAGAACACATTAGTTATAGAAGAAACAAAGAGGTTGTGACCAGCCTGCATACCATTACGTTTGGAAACGCGGTTTTAATGCATTATTCCTCGCCGATGTTGCTAATGACTTTCGTTTTTTTAATTTGTTCACCATGGTAAGCTCCCATTATTCGGGCACAAAACAAATTAGCTTGCGGTGTTCGATACGCGGAGGGCCAACGCGATAGATCCGGAGCCTCTTCCCGCCAGCCTCATATAGTCGTATGCGAACGACGCTTCGCGGCTTTTGGCAGCTCGTATCATGCGGGCCGCTTAGTTTAGTGTTCAGAGCTTAATGCGGCCAGAATATCGCAGACCGCTGCTAGCTGCTGGCTTCGCAACTCGTTCACTATCCACCACGCACTTGTGTAAATTGGGCGCGTTTTGTGTTTGAGGTACCAGAGATACGATAAGCGGGCACCAGCGGACAGCCCTTTTGTTCATGCGGTGTAGCGGAATGCAAATTATAGCCTGGTCAGGTGTAAACGACGCAGGTAGATTCTGGAGTGCTGCCAAGTTGAGGGTTTATGGAGGAAAAACTTTAATGACTCGCAAAGCACAGGTATCGCAGCCCCATTTTGCCGCAACCGGTCCTGTCAAGCGGAGGGCCTAAATACCGGACTTTTCTTCCCATTATCAGTGAGATAAGAATATTCGCAAGCTTTTGGGTTGTTTTAAGTATTCCGTTTGAGTGAGATTTCTAAGCCATTTTTTTGTGATTTCAAACTTTTTTACACTTTGAGGCTTAACAAAGTTTGAACAGTGGAAGATATCAGAACCAGAAAAAATTTTACGACAAACAACGGTTGTCAGTCGGAGTTAGATGATTAGTAAAAAAACGATCTGGCTGCCACATACAGTGCACACTTCAGAAGTCCCCTTCTTCGAAATGTTCTTGAAGGGACAGTAAAAGAGGCTACGTAATCACAAGGATTAAAATAGGAAGACCACCGCAAAATATGTGCTCGAAAATAGAATCTCGGCAGCGACAACAGGCAATAAATGCAGAACCTCTCAATTGGGCTATGTCCCTGCGGAGATACAAAAATCAGGTACAGCTATTCCGAATTTGCAACACTTACTCACTTCGAAAAGTCATACTGAACCGTTTTTAGAAGAGGGCATGCCGGACCTTCTTCAGAGTGGCAGCACTGGGCTTTTGCGAGTCAGCATTACGCCCACTGACAATTACCGCTGGGATAAATCATTCACCTCATGTAGTTGACTCTTCAGCATAAACAGGGTTGTTTAACAAACCCCACTTATTCCTCGACTACCCCTCGTCCCTACTCAAACACGAATACCTCTACTCCCCCCAACGGTTTCATCACCTGTGGGCAAAATCGCCAATACGCCAAGAATACACTTATACACTAAATGCTTCGCTCTTCCTCAAAGTTCACCTGAAGATTTCATGTCCGTGGGCAACAACGCCAAGGCACCCAGAATACACTTATACACTACATGCTTCGCCCCTACCTAGGTTTTACGTTAAAGCTTTGCCTCCGTGGGCAAAAACTCCAAGGCACCAAGAATACCCTTACACATTGCACGCTTCGCTCCTTCCTAGGTTCCACGTTAGTGGAGATGGCCTGGGATTTTCATCCGTCGAGGGACCTGGGCCGGTTCGAAGCAGTCCAGAGCAACTGGGTGTGTTGTACCGTTATCGCCTTATTATCCCCTTATAGGCGCCGTCATTTCGCATAGGGTAGCTTGGGCGTCTTTAGAGAATCGCTAGCGGTAGTGTTTGGCGGCTGCTTGGGTGAACCACTATATTAAAGTCAATATTCGGCATAACACCTGTTCAGTTCTTTCTTGCCATAATTAGGCACTTCACCACGAAGTTGTACAGAATTAGGAACGCCCGCCTGCTCTCAATTCATGGTCTCCTACCGGAGGCGTGTGTTAATGGGAAAATGTTTGAACTCGTGTTTTATTGAACTCTCCAGAAATAATTGTGCAAAGAGGTTGCGCTCAAACCACTACTTGCCCATCGGAATTGTTCTCTCAGTAGGTATGAAGGGTACTCCGTCAGTCCACAGTCTTATAGTAAATAACATGGGTTGTTACAGGGATGCGCGTAGTTGCACAAACTCCCAAGAGATGCCAAGAGTTATGCGAAGGCAGAAAAACTGAACTGAATTCGACATCCAGAGAGGTGCAGGTTACGAAATCCCGCTAGCATCTCTATAACGCGTGTTAGGAAAAAAAATCCTGCTATAGATTTTTGGACAGCCTGTATTGGTAGCATTTGCAAGCCAAGAACGAATTGGATACACCAAGAGGCTGTATAGTTTTGAATAATTTGTTACACCACGCAACTTTATCAAAAACTTTATTGTCTCTTTAAGGTTGGTGTTATGGGAACATATTCTAAAACAGTGTCTAGACACTTGTATAAGTTATGCGTAGCCACAAAAATTAGTGGAATATCTCAACTGCCTGCAATAAAAATAATAAGATGGAAAACTTTTTCAGCGCTCTTCCCTCTGTCGCAGGAGTACTTATTAACAGTTTCACCAATATTCATTGCCTACACAATAACCAGAATGTGCTGATGAGATTTGAAGCCGCTGGAATGAGCAGTTTGGCTAGGCGTTTGATATCAACCCTTAGGCCTTTTCCACTCGTCAGGAGTGTAATTCAAAAAGACATTCTTGTCCTTTTTTCGGCATCCGCACAGATAAATCCTGAAACTAGGATTTCTGTGTTTGTATTAGTAACATTTATTAGCAATAAAAATATTGGATAAATCCGTCGGTCAAACATTCATCGAAACTATTTCAGAACACCCATTTCGTTACAAAAGGCACAATACGCCCAATATTATTGGTTAGGAGAAAAACTCAAAACTACTTTCTACGTGGTTGTTAGGACTACACATAAGAGCAAGAACGAGGACATGTGAACGGGTAAGTGAAATTATTACGAATTCCCGAAAACACAACTCCACCTCTTGCAGGCTTGGGAGTGTAATTTCGGAAAATCCCGTCTTACTGATCACCTTCGTCATGACAACAATGTACTCTCGAAATTGCAAGTGTCTAGATGCGGCTGTTTTGGCTAGGCGTGGATGAGCGAGAGAGTGAGTATGTGAGTTAAGAAGTGAGTGAGTGAGTGAGTGAGTGAGTGAGTGAGTGAGTGAGTGAGTGAGTGAGTGAGTGAGTGAGTGAGTGAGTGAGTGAGTCAGTCAGTCAGTCAGTCAGTCAGTCAGTCAGTCAGTCAGTCAGTCAGTCAGTCAGTCAGTCAGTCAGTCAGTCAGTCAGTCAGTCAGTCAGTCAGTCAGTCAGTCAGTCAGCCAGCCAGTCAGCCAATCTAGTCAAGTCAAGTCGAAGTCAGTTCAGTTAGAGTCAGTCAGTCAGTCGGTCGGGCGGTTCTATTTATAGGTATACAATATTTTTATATTTTTCAAACTCCGCCTCATGCTCATAGCAGGGTAATCACATTTACTGCAATTATGCGTTAAGCACTTAACCTAAGGTTCCCTGCCTCCGGGCCTTTCTACCAGCAGCGGTCGTGATACCCTATGACTACAACGGCGAGAGCATGTCGTGAATTTCTGACGTTACATGGTAGCTTCCTCTTCATACCAGCCCAATGTTTATTTGTTGTTGGATTGGTAGCCGGGAACATGGGCTCTAATGCGGAGCGTTGCAGGTACAGGTGCCGCCATTACCCACCGCGGTGGCTCAATGGCTAAGGCGTTGCGCTGCTGGGCATGAGGTCGCGGGTTCGATTCCCGGCCACGGCGGCCGCTTTTCTGATGGAGGCGAAAAGCAAAAACACCCATGTGTTCCAGACTTCGGCGCACGTTAAAGATCCTCAGGTGGTCAAAATTAATCCAGAGCCCTCCACTACAGCGCACCTTATCGCCTGCGTTGCGTCGGCGCAGTAAATCCCTACAATAAATCAATCACAGGTGCCGCCATGCGTAATAGGAACACAGATTTGGGAATAGCACAAAATATTTGACCCACAGGCTGTATGACAGCCTTTGCTAGTTTACAGGAAGCCGTTTCTATTAGGAAGGGCTAGATCTAACGCACTCCAATGCAGCGATGGAGTTTCGGAAGCAGAAGTTCCCGTGCGTTTCCGAGGCCGTGTTCAAATATATTTTGACAGCACTTGTATCTCCATCACTATACGCCTTCTGGCCGATCGGTCCACTTAACGAAAGAACCTAAACTCGCTTACCGCAAGCGCGCTGGGAGTGACAGTAAGACCTCCATCACATTAACATCCCCAATAAATGCAATACAGTGAAAACTTGATCTAACGAAACCAGATGTTACGAATTTTCCGATTTAACGCACACATTCGGGTTCCCCCGCCAGTGCCTATGTGGCTCAATGCTTTTATGAACTGAAACTAATGACATAGATTCTGCGCCATTCCCGAATTGGACGAAGTAGCGACAGCGTGGCGAGTCAGCGGGCCCTCCGCCATCGTCGACTCCTTCAAGAATGCCGGCTTCGTAGCGTCCCCGGCCGAGGGCGCATAAAGTCCCGCGAGGCCTCAACACGAGCAAGGAGAGGAAATCCCGTCCTGTTCCTGGGAACAGTTTGGTCTTCTTAACAAGGTGGCAGCACATCTGAGCTTCCACGACTACCTGAGCGCCGAAGCAGACAGCCGAAACGATGGAGGTTTTGAACAATGAAGAAATCGTACTGTTAGTTATCAGGTTACAAGAGGTGTCAGAGGATGCTTACGACACAGAAAATGCTGAAGCTCCTGTGCCCGCTCCCGGCCAGGTGATAAACGCCAATGACGTGCTCAGCCGCTTTGCTGAGGCTCGCGAAGATACCGAAGATGTGCTGAACGCTTTGCTATGAAACGCCTGTCAAACCAATGCCACGAAGCGCAAGCAGACGAAAATCACACACATTTTCTGAGAAACTAACTTCGTTTCTCTCTGAATTGCTGAAGTTTTATTGACATTGTTTTATCGCGGACTTTCAGGACATTGCTAAATTGTCAGCCTGCGAGCACCGTGGCCGCCGTAATTACGATGTCATGGTAGCTGCTCGGATGGGCCTCCCTGTAAACACCAAATTTATGGAATCAACTGCTTACAATGGCAGTTACTATTTTATGAAGTTGCCGACTTAACAAAATGTTTCTTGGTTCCCCATGACTTCGTTAGATTTGGTGTTAACTCTCTTGGCTGCGGTGCCGTGTGCTACATCTGCGCCACACGTATTGTGAGTGGAAGTACCCAATTCTTCGTGTTTGCTTCGAGGCAGTGAACCAATCACTCAGAACAAGCTTCGAAGTGGCTCGTTGTGGTCAGGCTGATGCCAGTGATTGCGTCTTCAACCATTCATGAAGACCGTTGCTCTGGATGCAAGTAATCCACCTCGGAGAATACTAGAACATCGGAAGCATGCATGATTAAAGTGCATGACTAAATGTTGGCAGCGTGTGGTTCAGGTTAGCAGAAGAGCAGCGACATCGACCATTTCACAACAATAGAAGACACCGACGGAACAGCTCAGTTAGGTTTAATCATTATAAAATGTTAAGTCTTAAAGTTTATACACGATTCTTCCCCAGATGGCTCACAACGAATGCGATGACTTCTGCCAAAATGTTTATTTCCCGAGGGACCAATTCTAACAGACTAAATTCTGCACAGCCGTACTTAATTTAAGTAATCACACTTGTGGAATAAGAAATTAGTTGCACGGATTTGCATCCTATAGGTCAATTACCCTAACTAAGTGTTAATGTTTCTGACGTAACCGTTGTAATTAAGAATGCTAACTATTTAACGAAAATTTCATAGCATAATTGAATAAAGGCCCTAATATAACGAGCAATAAACAGAAATGTCATTATTTAAACGTTATGAAGACACTGTTTACTTCCAATAAGACATAGCAGCCTGTGGTCAATCTACTAACAGAAATACGGTAATGCCATTCCCACCCTTTCGAGAAATGCGCAAAGAAGTAGTCAATACACATTTTCGGGAATAATAAATGAGTTTTCGAACATTGCTTTTATTGTCTGAAGGTTAGCGTTATCAGGCTATGTACGTTCTCGAACACGAAGAGTAACACGCTTTGAGGTGCCTAGAGTTTTAAGCCCATTACCCATTTTCACATAGAAAAAATGTCAAAATTATTACAGAGCGATTCCCTAATTTGCGGACAGTTCATAGATTACCACGCATGGTCCGACTCCCTCTTACTGAAATACAGCAAAATTACGTACCTAAAGGGGCCCTGCAAGACTTCTTTATTTTTCTCGAAATCTAAATGCTTTCAGAACACAGTCAGCAAACACATCCAGTACTCAGAATAGGGAGTCACAAAGTACCTCAGCCAAACGTTACTGCTCCACGCCCATGAGATAACTTGAAAACGTCTCCAATTTTTTTCTCTCTTTCTCGAGTCTTGGCGTTCTTTGAGCGCTCAAATTACGTCATTGCAGCAATATAGCGCCGTTTGGACGCTTCCTTTATGCTGGGAGAATAAAAGCATTCTACAGCCACTTCAGAAAAAAAACACCAAGCAAAGCAGACACGGAGGTGGGGAATATTTCTGCTAAGACTGGCAAACCACGCAAGTGACACTCCTTCATATTGATAACTATAGATTTCCTTATGCTTCCAGACACCAATAAAAAGGGTGAAAGACTTTATCGGAAGTGTTTAGGGTCCCTTCAAGCTGCACTCTCCCATTTGTGGTCATGGCGCAGCTATTCGGGTAAAATATTTTGGTCTGCTAAGTTAATAAAATTAATCAAAAATATTAAACCACGCCCGCTTGGATGGAATGTAGCCTAAACGTTTTGATGTTAGCTTGATGTGGTTTAACGATGTGCGCAGATATGTATGTAAGAATTTGTACTGTGCTCGCACATAAAGCATGCGCATGTCGAAAGGCCAGAGGCAGGAAAAATATTCACATTGTTTTTAAAAATATAATAAAGTTCCTAAATAGACAGTAAGAAATGCCAGTCTCAAGCTTTTGAAATTTCAATTCAGTATAATTAAGTTGTTTGCGGTGACTTTAAAATTACCAAATTTGTGGCTTGAAAGATGGGATCCCTAATAAATGCCATGTTCTTGCAGTTACGTTTCCTCTGGCCAAAGCGGGTGGTGTGAAGATATTAGACTGTCGGATCGGAAGCGCTCACCAGAAAGCAGTGTGTACTAGCATGTTGCGTCCAATTGTTCTGAAAACGGATGCGGTCGAGTACTTCAAGACACTACAATTCTTTGTGTACGGAAATCAGTTGACGAGGGCGTCAGTTAGTTGTGCCGCATAAATGAAAACGCATACTCTGTGCAAGCTTCTCGCGGTTGCTCTGCATGCTAGCGACTTGCAATTTTCGAATAAATCCTCAAAATAAATATTCAGATTATGCGCCTTGTAAATGTTTAACGTTATTTTGAATACTGCTGTGTTTGTGGCTTTGTCTGGACAGTATCATGTGGGCATTTGTAATAGTAATTAGTATTAGGTTGCTTTCAATTATTTGCTAGTTCAGCTGTGTTCCTGTCTGATTCCTTCCTCATGCATTTGTCCTCTGCGATGCTTATTACGATATTAATCAACCGAGCCTAGTTTTTAACGAACAAAAATTCTTACTTCGTAAAGAAAAAGGGCACAGCTAATACGAATCTCAGATGCAGAGTCTCCATTGGAAGGATCAGTCCACTTATGACAAACCCATGCAGCAGGGAATTGTCACCTCGCTAAGGGCACACAGTGCCCTACGAACAGGGCACTTCAGTATTAGCGGGCGTTCTCTGAGTCGTTGAGAGGTCTTTCAAAGGTAAAGTCATTCTAAAGGTAAAATCATTTGTTACACATTTTCTGCACTGTTATGGCCAACGCCCGTAGCACACGTAGACAAAACACCCTCCCACCGACCGGCTGCAACGTAATAAAAATTGCAAAAGAGAAGGACTACAAGTCGATTCCACAGTTCGCTTTCTCTTTCAACAATCCAACCTAATAAAGACTATTGCGCGGCCCCACCTAGTTTCCGAAAGAACTTCAACTTTATTCCAACTTCAACGTTATTTTCACACTTTTCCTCTTACAAAACAAAGTAGAAAAATGCTTGGACAGGAACAAAAAGCGACAGCAAAGTAGCTTGATGGTGTTTCTGCCCATTTCTTGGCACCGAGGAAAACAAGCAAAGATTAAATCAAACAATACACGTGGGCACTCGTTCCATAGTCATACATTCACAAAAACACAAGAAACAAATTCCTGTTGAAGATGTAGAGGAGCACGCTATGATAGAATAATCATACGTGTGCTCCTATTCATCACACCATGAGAGGATTCAGTGATGAGGAAGGAAACAGGGTGTGACTTAACGGTTTTTTGTTTCTCGTCCTTCTCCTGCCTCTCTTTCCTTCAGGATGGTGTTGAGTTGCCCTGCATTATACCTAAAGGGCAATCTCAATTAGCACCAATTCATGAAGGTAAGATGGTGAAGGCCCCTTTTGCGTTTGATGGAGTCCTTGCCGTAACTAATGCGTCTCAAATCGACTTTGATAGCAGGCGCGTCAGACTGATTTCGAAAGTGCGGCATTTACACAATGCCGAAACACTGCACCGTAAACAAACAGAAGAAAGCCCAAGGATCGAATTAACTTCGTAGCCTTAATTTATCCTCCAATTCAGGCGCTTGGAGCGATCGTAAGTAGGAAGCTCCTTTCTATACACACTGCCTTGAGCACACTGCCTGGAGCAGTGCCTTGAGACATAACTTCGGGCTCAAAGAGACCACGTGCTTTCAACGCTTAAACTTTTGCTCCCTGCTTGCTTCCCTCTAATGAGATTTTCTTTGTTTTCCTGGTGCGGCCATGAACTGAAAGTAAAATTGAAAAAGGGAAGAGAGGGTAAGTCACAGAGGAAGAAGAATTTTATTGTGACTTCAATCAGAATTTTTTTGCTATAAACGATAATACTGGGACTCAAAGTGCCATTACTTTCTCCCTGTGTAGCATCTTATTTTCCCGACCTTATACCCTACCAGACGTTCCTGCGCTTCTGAGAAGTCATTCACGCCACGGGCTTCCTCCAAGTAGCAAGTTACCACCTAATTTACGGTGGACAGCGTAATAAAATTACAGATGCGTAAAATAATGACAGGCCAATAAGGAAGGGGAAAAGATTAACAGCCTAATCTATGCAATAAATTTCGCCCCGAGGAGTGCCTAACAAAAGACCTATATTGATCTTTGCCCTGGCCATGAACCACTTGAGTACCCCTCTTTGGCCACATCCAAGCTGCAACCTATCCTAGCGCAGCTGCCTACATTAAAGCTGCGGCTATAATCGTATATCTCTCTAGACGTTGCCCCGGTTTCTGGCGTAGCGTTCGTATCCAAATTCCTGCATGTAAAATATTTTGAACGCTGTGAAGTAGACGACAAGGTGCCACGGCACGCCTATAAGAGGCCAGCTTATTTGATACACAACGCATGAAGCTGTTCTCTATTTCCCGCCGTTGTTTCTAGTGGTGAGTTATAATTTTAATGGCCGTCATTATTTGCATTTCTCAAGAGCTTTATGCCTTTAACAAAGGAAACAGGCGCTCTACAGTGCTCAGCGAGGAGGTATTGTGCTCGATACGTAACTACGGATACAAACGATGGATGCCCACCCCACCCCAAACAAACAACTCTTGAACGTTGAGACCATGTGAATCTTCAGATTTAGATGCAGATTTAATTTCATGTACACGAGGAGGTAGGAGGAAAAGGACAAAAACATCTGTACCTGCCCGTGCCGTATTTTAGTAACAGCAGGGCGTTTACACCAATCAGATAAAAAATAAACAAATGTGTGTTGAAGCTTGTCAGGATGGTAACATCTTTTGGCAGCGAAGTATGCGGAACAAAGAGAAGCTGAAAGACGCGTGTGCCTGCCATCATTGAAAATTACCACTAATGATCTTGATTCATATGTTTGAAACACATTTTTGCGGTAACTCCCTCATGCGCTATTCCGTTATGAGACGTGGAATGCTGCCCGCATTTATCAACCTGCTTTCCGGACGTACGTACAACACCTCCCTGTAGGTGCTTCCACAGGGGGTCAGTGAGGGTTTGCACACTCTGTCCGTTGTTATCTGTTCATGTTAGGGCTGCTGTTGCTGCCGGCGCAAGCTGTTCCAAAGCGCTTGATACGTGCCCGTCATCTCGCCAGCAGCAAGGCCCCCCCGAGCGCCAGTGTGCATTACAGGTACCGAAAAACCAAACCATTCGTAAAGACACATAATTCGCTGGGCATGTTCAAATTAATGCAACGCCACAGATGTCACCACTGCCTTATAGAGTGACCATTTGAGATCAACGCGAGAACTTCAACTCCGCAGCTTTGGAAAGGCCCTTAATCGTACTGGTTCATGAGCCTGGCTCTCGTGACTGCGGCTACTTCTAAGGGCCTTTACGCTACCAATAGCGCTGTTGGAAACCCGCGGGCTGTAACAGCAGTACTAGAGAATGCTGTTTTTGATTTCATCATGTGGTTCACGTGAGCTTCCTTTCGAGTTCTCATTACATAAGCAAACAACCAGAGTTTTACAAGCAGACGCGGAGACGTTTTGTGGAGGTGTAGATATATTTCCGAACGGTAAACCGCTGAGAGGTAGTGTTGTAGCAAACGGCTGGCCCCACCGAACACACAGCGTTACTCTTGGTCGCCATTTAAGAGAGATCACCACACGCCCTCCAACGTTTCTTGTCCTCGTCGTCTGCGAAGCCTCCTCCAAAAAGGTATGTCACATGACCCCTCCGGCAGTGGGAGCACCGTCTCGGTGCAAGCTTTGGTGAGTAAGAGCGGTTGTAGTAGGTCTCGAGAGTAGTATGGTTTTAGGCGTACGACATGGGCAATGTAAGAAGACTGACAATTAGGGAAGCGAATGGTACAAGAGTGACAAAGGTACCGGTTATAAAATGGCAGCGGAAAAGGCGACACTGGCATAGAGCGTTGAGAATAAACTACTTAAGGGGTTCCCTTTAACGAGCCTCATCTCTCCAGCTAGTGGCGCACTCCACACATGGTCTTCCTTGGCTAAGCTCTTCCAGACTGGTGGGAGCACTGCGTTTTCACCCATGAAAATTCGAAATGTTTTTTTGCCCTTCTAATATAAACTCATTTTCTCATTTATCAAGCAGAAAAAAAGCCAATGAGGCTATCGCCTCGTAAACATTCCTACCTCTCTTCGAACAACTTCCGTCTTACCTTCCTCCGTTCGGCCAGCTCTATGTGTTCGTCGGCCTCGTGAAGTCGCTGAGTGGCCTGCCGACGTGACTGGACGTACAGCGAAGTTACTTTAAAATTCCTGCTCGACACCATCTATTGTGACGAAATTTTCGCATTTCGCCCAATCGTCGACAGTATTCGACCGCAAACTTCTGTAGGTGGTGCAGTGCCATCCTTGAAATAGACCAAATGATCAATTCGGAGCCGAGAAGGTGACGCTGCTGCGAAGTGACGTGCCGAACGCAAGACTAGAAGGCAATACCATTTTCACTGGTACTACAGGTGGTGAAGATGTTGTTTTCTTTTTTCTTTACTAGAGCTGCCGTCGTAAGTGGTGGGTTGCTGAGCCAGGTATACGGCCATCCCAACCTGATTAGAAACCCAGCCGCGAGCGCAAGTACGAAGGAAGAAAAGAGGAGAGTTTCAAGATCATCGTTATCGGGTTACGCTTGAGGAAGAGAACGGCAGTACATAATCCGCTTAACATCTTGGAGCGGGGTGGCCAACTTGTCACCTTTGAGGGATCTGTGACCAGGGCCAGCTTTACTGCGGCGATCATTTGATCCAATTAGCCTCCTGACTGCGGTGCGCGTCATCAGTTTCTAGGTGACGCAATGGGCACTGATGTTGCGTGGATGGAAGATTTTCGGGTACAAGGAGCTTGAGTGGTATCAAGGTACTGCAAAATGGCCAGAAGTTGCCGGACTATACAGTAGATGATATTCCTCCCCAGAACAACAAGTGATGACACACGAGCAGAAGGCCTGTTCTGTCAATGTCGTCGTTCGTATAAGTCCGGTATTCGAATGGAATATTTATTAAGTTCTATTTGCCGAAGCTACATCTTGGATAAGGCGCCCTAGCGAAGGGATCCTGGTTAATTTTGAACCCCTTGGTATGCGTGTGCCATAATCTCAAAACACTGACGTTTTCATTTTTCGCCTACCCCAGAAAAGCAACAAGCACGGCTGGGGGAAATCCGGGTCCTTCGGCTCCCTGACCCGCCGCGGATAGTCCACTACTGATGCCGAACCCGAAGGAACCTGCAAACAATACTTCTTGTTATGAATACTGCGCATTCTCTCTCATCGTTCCAATGCAAGGCTGTTTTCAGCCTGCAATGATGGAAGCGAACAAGGAGTACACCGAATGATGCTGCCCTGACCAAATAAGTTTAACAATGCTTTCTGACACAAAAAAGCAACAAAAATTACAATCCTAGACATACTATTTACTTTGTGCTGTGCGATCTCGCTGGTATGGACGAGGTGTTGAAGATTGCCGAGAACAGCGTCAGGCAAGCATGGCGATTCCTATCACTAGTACTCATCTTCAATAGCCATCATTGCAGGAGGCTACTGTGGTCTCCCGTCACCATGGCCTCATTTCTTTTGTAATACAATGTATTTAAATTCCCAGAAACCAGGCATGGCCATCAGCTGGCTAATATTTCTCTTACCATCATTGTTATTTTCCGGCATCGATGTATGCCAACGCCATTTCCCAATTTGAAAATGTCGTTGGCTCACTGGTTTTAAATTACTTCTGCTTTGCTACTGAATTTATACTGATTTGGTAATTTCAACCCATTTAAAAGGTCCTCAATGGATAGAGAAGTATTTAACTAACTAGGCCTAAGCGCATTTTATTAGCTGTACGAAAGAGCTCAGCGCGTTCTGGTGGCCGCATATTCACACAGCTTCGGTCTTCTGCTTGAGTACTCCTTCATATTTCACAGACCATCTAGAAACAAGTAATCTGTTGCTTTTTAATAGCAGAGAAAAATTTAATATGAGGCTAAAAACGGCGTGGAACAGCGCTGCAAACCAATAAAAATGGTTTTGCGAGTGCCCACCACACCGCGCGGTAAATCCTCTACAGGATTACTGCTGCGTGCGTGGCACCAGACCATGATACGCTGCCATATATATTTACTTTCTGGCAGACACAGTAAAACATTTCTGTTATAGGGGGCTATAGGGTTTTATCTCTTCCGCGCTCCTGCCAAGCCGGCGGAAATGACCGGGGTTATCAAGCTCATCGACAATGCGTTGGTGGGGAAAGAGAATTCATTGTCTTTATAGTTTGTCGAGAGCAGACGGAGCAGCAGCAACTAGCGTTTTCTCCGAGCCCGCGTAAGGGTTTATCTGGAAATCCGGCCTTCCCCTCGCGGAGTGTGTCCTCAATTTCTTCTGAAGCAATCGTGTAAAAGTGTTGCGTATTTGTAGGTGTATTCTCCGTTTTCGAGAGTTGTTGCTTCGACTGAAATTGAAGTGTGGGGTTTATGTCGCCATAAGCTTATTTGGGCTGAATGGAAGATAAGTAATTCCGGTTACAAAGACACAAGAAAAGATTTCTCGGAGTAGGGTCACTTTATTCTGCTTACGCCCGCATGAATGAAAGCAGTATGAATTCGAGTGCAATATTTATGAGATACTTCTTCACAGCTACAATGTTTGTTCATGTCTTTCTATGCTTGCTTTATTCCTTTCCACACAGAGGACCATACGGGACTCCGTACTGAACAGCTACGATTTTGTATTAGCGTTGCTTCATAGAATCAGAATGACGCACACATGAAGCAGTTGCAAGGTGTACCAATGCGAAGCCTTATGCTTACGCAATCGGAAGCAGGTAAGCAGAATAAATGGCTCCCTATTATTCTTTTGCATCCGTTAATTTGCTGTTTAACTCACGTTTGAGTCGTTTTACTCGTGCCATCGGCGTAGAGTGTTGGTGAAGTCACGTACGTGTCTGCACGTGTTTCTTGGTTCTATTCGAATCACTGCCAATACATTTTGAAATGAAATGATGGCGCTTGGTTATGGGTACCATCCGCGGCTCACAACGGCGCCCTGTTTTCCTCAGAGAGGAGACAGTGCCCCACCCTTAAAGGATGCTGGTAATTTACCGCGTCTAAGAATAGCTTCCATGATTTTCCGTTATAGCTCTTATAGAAAGTTGTCGAGCCATCCGGTGATCTAGTGTTCGCTCAAAGCACAGCTGCTTCTCTCGTCCGTCGCACCATAGGAAGGTCATTTAGCGTAGTGGCCTGTCCATGCGCTGTCGTTGAAGTGAACAGCGTGTTAGTTAGCCAGTCCGCAGGTATTTCATAGCTTGTCGGATCATAACTAGTTCTATCCGGTCACCGAACTGCGTGCCCACAGTCAACACATACGGGTCAATATCTTGTTGTTTTATAGCATGTCTATACCCTACGTTAGCCTGCATATTGTCCATAGTTGGTTACTTCAGTACATTATACCCTCTTTCAATGGGCTCCGTAGAGTGGGTCCAGAGCTTGTCGATAAAGGATATAGTTTCTTTCTATTCGAGAAGGGAACTTCTCAAAAATCTCCAATTAGTGTACTCCTGAGTCCTTCCGCACTTACCTTAGCAATAAACTCATACCCGGCATTGTGAAACTTCACAGCAGCTTGCCGTCTCCGCCACTGTAACAAGTTGTTTCTCTGCTACCTGATTGAATCCTCCAGGCAGAAAGCGCAGTTGAGAACTTAGTGAAAATGCCCCTCTACACATTCTCACAATTGCAAGTACACGTTTACAGGCTAAAGATGATGCGAGATTTCCGAACGACAAAGTGCCGCATGCAACGTGTCACGTGCGTGGACCGCGGGGTTATTGCGACCACGTTTTGTTGTTAGGAGATGTGTTGATGTGCGTATCTTGATTCCGTACTAGGCTACACAGTGATGTTTGTGATAGAAGGAGAATAAATAATAATGCAGGAGAATAAGCAACCAACTCAGCAAGGTTGTTGTGTGCGTGCTCACGTGCGCAGCGCATCACACCAGGGAAATGACGTGCCTCCCACTGGCGGCACAGTTCTTCTTGTCGGGGCAGATAGGCGGGGGTCGGGGGTCGGATAGGACGGCCTGGAATGTTGCAGCGCCAGTGAAGTGCCAACGATGCGATACATCAACCATGGTACCATGTATGGAAACGTTCAGTATTAAAATATGTGCCTGATTTCTAGAGCTGCCTAAGCCAATGATCCTGCTAAGCCTGAATCGGCGTCAGTCAATCCATCAATCAATCAATCAATCAATCAATCAATCAATCAATCAATCAATCAATCAATCAATCAATCAATCAATCAATCAATCAATCAATCAATCAATCAATCAATCAATCACTTACAGCGCAAGCACTATGCTCTGAGTCATCTTTGTGTAGTCGGAAGCCAATCGATTTGTAAGGTATACCCACATAGTGTTGGACATAGCGTCCGTCTATATAGGACAACGATTTAATAAGGGGCAGTCTTTGATACTTGCGCGCGATATTCTGCCGTTGGCGCAGCGAAACCGGTTGCAATTTGTTTTTCTAAGAGTGCATTATCGTGTAAAGTGGTGTGATGTGTAATCTATGAAGGGCTCTAGGGTCTCTCCCTTTTTACTGCATTTAGTATTTATTATTTTTAGCGCAATCCCTTCACATAAGCAGCCCCGATAAACCCAGATTGCAACCGGAGAACCGAACTACAGAGAACGCCGCCAGAATAGAAGAAAAATTTAAACCGAAAACACTTGAGTAACACCGCGCCAGGCACACAATATTTTTCTTTGCTTGTTCGTGGATTGAGTGGCACAGTTTTGCTTTGCACAGATAATCTGATATATTGCTCCCTCCCTTTGTAATTGCGAGTAATCGTATAACCAGTGCTCGCCTCTTTCAACCAGAAAGAGAATGAGCGCGCTGGCAAGAGCGGCTTCCTGCAGCGTGAGATAAGGGTGAACGGTAGTCGTCTAACGTTTTAAAAACGCGCCGCGTCTAGCGCTTACGCATCTGACGCAACGTGCCGCCGACAACGTTGCTACAGCACGGCGCGTGTGAGGGGCGATGGGGCAGAGCACCTACAGAAAACGTTTTAGTTGCGCTGAATGTGAAACTTGGAAAAATGTATCGCCTGCAATACTCGCTCCAGTTCTTTGCAGCTCATTGCTGCGGGGGCGGAACGTAATTGTTTATTGCGCAGCTTTTCTTAGCAGGAACATACACATTACTATGATCAGTCTATACTGTAGTGCGTGAGCCACCGCCACAATCCATGTCGTGCTTTCAAGGAACGCCGGAGTGAGTGGCAAACATTGTATAATTACCTTTGCCTCCGGCACCATTGCAACTCAGCACCGTTTGTCTGGCACAAATCAAGTTTGTTCCACTCCAATCAAGTCCCACTCCCTCCTCCTTCTACATGGTCGACTTTGCTTGCCTCGTACAATATGATGGACCAGGTGACGTTGATGAACCTGGCCCCGGACGTTCTGGGCGCCTAATGCCGCTTAATAAAGTTTTTTATTCTCCTCCGACCAGAAATACAGGACAGTGTGCGAAGGCAATGTTCTGACTTTCTTGTCTATTTGCACGGAGGTTTAACTAATAAAGTGCGTTTGAAATGACGGTTTTTCACGCATCACTACCCCCTCTCGCACCCCCCCCCCCTTACGACCTGCTGACGTGGCCTATGACGTCACGTGGGGCATTACAGAGAGCTAGATGTTAACAATTGCTGGACAGTGTAATTTGTAACACCTTTGCGGAAACTACCAGAATTACTGTTACTCATAAAATTAATAAGAATTCAAAGTTAGAATGCATAAAGCACACTAAAACCGGTGTGACGGCATTATGGTATTGGTGTGCGTCCACGAACGGCACATGACACTTTTCGTTCGTGGCCACGTTGCCAATAAATTAAGTCTGTATTCTTGTTTGAAACTGTCATATAGCGAATCAGGTGTCAAAAACTGCACATTGCAGCCACATAGCCCTCACAGAGAGTACATTCACGGTCGTTCTAAACGGAGGAAGCGCCCTCCCCCCACAGCCACAGCCACAGACCGACATCCAAGCTCGCAAAAACCAAAATAAGAATAAATTATTCATCAAAATTAAAAACGGAAACAATATATATATATATATATATATATCAAAAAGTTGAGCTATGGAGAAAAACATATATGCAGAAAACACGTGTAAACACGTTCGCAAAGGTACGCGCCATCCAGCATCCAATTGAGGCGGATACCTAAACATACATCAAACCTATAACAGTATTATCAATACTATACACAACACTATCCATATTCCACTGGCATCACGCGACTAACACAAACGAAGAGAAAAGCGCAAGAGGACGGTGTCTGGCTTAAACACTGCGTGAAGACATGCGATGAAATCTTAAAAATATAAAAGCTCAAGAAAAACCATAAATTGTCAGCACGATACGCCGGTTCCTAAGAGCAAGTTGCGCCAAAATGCTCGACTGATTGCGCTGTAATTCCGAATGATTGCGTGCCAACCGTAGCATTTCGAGCGCTGCCATTATACGAAGAACGACTGCGTCCGCTTATAAGTACATACTCCGAATATCTACGCGCGTTTGGCCTTATGCGTCGCACGTCTTATGACGAGCTCCTCCGCCGATTTTAGCGTGCCTGTAAAGTCCAATGGGCACACCCGCAGAAAACCACACGCACGCACGCCTCGAAATTATTTCATTGTTTAGAGTTATGTCAAGCGAAATCCTTGTTAAGTCAACATGTAATCAATTACAATCAGCTCGCCGTAGCTTCTCAATAATTTACGACTTCCGAAGTTTCTGGAAATTCTATCTCAGAGTAAACGAGGATATCAGTGTCTTGAGTTTTCGAAATTATTCTCGATTTTTTCATTATACAAGAGAAGGTTCATCACATTATTATAAAAATATAAGCTGTCATGATTTTACGTTAAGTACAACGGAAGCAGTGTAGCACTCAATAAAAGCTTGATGCGAACTGATTTCTCGCCGGCTCCGCTTTTGGACACCTGACATGCCGTTTAATTCATTTTTGAGACGGCAGACTCTGCACCCCGAGGAACGGCAAATCACATGGACAACGAGGACACCAACGTCGCAGCCCTGGACCACATCAACGGTCAGTTACAGCGATTCCGAGATCTTGCCACCCTACCAGCCCCTCCTGGCCAAAAAGGCCTAAGGAAGTTGCCATCGCCGCGTGCGCGACATATGCAAGTAGCCTCGTGAGCTGATACCGCAACATGGAAAGAACCGTGTAAGTGGAGGACATCGCCCCCAGGAGATACAGTAGCACGGGTGGGCTACGATTCTCAACCAGGAAACACGCCTTGCGCGAACAAGCTCGTGTGTGGACTGGAGCTACGAACACCTCGATCCCTGCACGAGCACCAAAGCACGACAAAAGGCGTTCCCCGCGTCGCCCAGCCGCTGGCTTCGCCTATCCCACTTTCTGACGTGAAAATCGTCCTTCGCACTCTAGGAGGACTTGCACCCTCGTCTATAGCGCAAGCCACCTTAGGTGACGCCATCCTGGCCTTAAGCGGGAGTGGCGCCGATCCGCGAGGAACCAATCCGGATGCACCACGTGGCCAATTACCTCCTTATGAGCACACACACCTTCAGATGGCCGTGCCACCCAATGCGCCGAAATTAAGCATCTCGTGCTTCGCGGTTAGCGATGTTATTCAGCGATATGTCAGCGAAAGATACCGTTATTCGTGCATCGCCCGCAGGAACCACCTGTCACCTTTTTTTATTATTTACACCGCATGTAGGACAGCGCTGAAATATTCTGGCAAAACCGCTGAGCATCCTTTGTGCCGCGAAACATATCACAGGTAGTTTAGCCTGGTATAGTATACCGTAAAACAAGTGGTCGCAGAAGACATACCGACCACTGAGGAAAATGTTCCAAGAAATGCTAAATTATTCCTGCCAATTTAGGTATGAATTGCTCTAAAAAGGCATGCTTCGTGTTTAAAAAGACACCGCAATTTTTATTGAAAAAAAAACAGATTTTCGAATTACCGCTAATATTAATTACAAAGAAGAGCAAAAACTTTGTCCCTTGGGAAAAGAAAAAAAGCTGTATGGGGCCGTTCCTTATCACTTTCGCCTGGCTTTTCTGTTGGATCTTTCAATCAATACACTGTTTATTTCCCAGAGACGCCTTCTGGCCAATGTCGGCGCTGTGTTTCTCCAGGGCACGAAAAATAAAGATTAGTGATAGCCGCACCGACTGAGTCTGGATTGTACCAACCTTCTAACCAAGACCATTGTGGTTCCTCCTGTTCGCCTAACGGATTCTTGCGCGAACTACCTCTCAAGAGAAGCCTCTCCCTGCATACCACCGGTGCTACCGTAGCAGACGGGCTCGCACAAGCCATTGAGGGAAATACAGACGGTGGGTGTCTCTGCTGGCAGCCAGAAGAGCTGCAAAGTGGCGTTACGGCGGCGCTTCCTCTTCTATCTTTTGCATGGAATTTTCTGCAGACAGAGCTTTTCTGGAGAGCTTCTCACTTGAAGCCGCGAGACTGAACCGCTCCTGCCTTATTTACGCAAACGAAACAGAATGCCTTTTTGTTCTGCTTCCCCGTTTGGCACTTCTACGGACACAGCCTAATTAGGCCGGATTAGTGCTCGCACTTTCCTTCGAAGCGAAAGCAGTGCCCGCCCTCTCCTAGTGCAGAATCTTCTAAAACGCATGCGAGGCGCGAACGAACGACGGAAGAAGGATATGTGAGTCCAGAAGGGAAATAAAGAAATAATAAAACGGAGAGGGAGCGGTCGGGCACAAGAGTCAAAGAAATTGTCTCAGTCATTGTTTGGGACACGCACAAAAAAAGGACAAACGGCTTAGCGGCATCACAATCAAGCAATGTTTGGACAGGGAGCATACATTCCCGGTAACAGAGCGCTGTTTAATAAAGCCCCGTGAGTGTATGCACGAGTGCCGTTGGTATGCACCCCTCTGTCGGCTTCATAGGACGCACATGGAATCCAGATTACAGCCGCCAATTTCTTGCAGGCGACTGTCCTACCGATTCTTCTGTAATTTTGGATTGATTGAACTGACTGGATGAAATGTTTGCAGTTGAATAATATTTTCATAAAGCATTGACAAATACCCCTCTGACATTATGTGTTAAAGTAATTAGGCACGATTGGAGCTTCAAAAATATACGCTTTGTTAGGTTAAGTTGGAGAACGAAACCGTAGTCGGTATCCTTTCTACTTTGTGTATTTTCCTTTTTCTGCCCGTTAGTGTGACTAAATTAGTTGGTCAACTGCCCTGCTTAGGCACAATGTTTACGCTTGACTTTTGGCAGCCCTGACATTATGCATAACTAATTGCAAATTAACTTCAAACTCTGTATGACAACGTCTTGGTGCAGTTTTATGATGCTATCTTCAAAAGATAACGTTAGGAGGAGCGTCAGGAGGCCGCTTTACCGCGGCGCCCAACACCCATCCGGAACGAGCGAATTTTTAGCAACACTGACGCTGTTGCGAAGGCTTCTTCCTACAACCACTAAATCTAGGGAGCTACGCTATGGTAAAGCTTTTCAATCAAAGCTTAGAGTTGCTGACTTCCGCCGCAGTCGGTTGTGGCGTACGCTGAGACTCCTTGCGGGTAAACCAACTTTATCCGCGTGCTCTAGCGGCGATAATGATGGTGATGCCCTTGAAGTGCTTCACACGTACCTTCTCGTGGGGACTGACTAGGGATAAAGCGTTGAGTGCACGCCTGTTGGGAGCTTAAAGGAGCCATGAAGAGAAAATACAACTTCGTTTAATTTGAAAGAACTTTGATTCAGTATCTCACTCAGCTTCATTAGAGCCACAAAAGAAGTTTTTTTAACGAAAAAAAGCAAGAAGTATTAAAAAAGTTTCAAAGTTTGCGCCACAGTGACGTGTTATGCGCAAGAATGACGTCATACGGGCCAACATTAAAATATAATTTTGAGTGCGTTAACTGCACGTTAGCATTCAAGTGATGCGGTGAAATAGAACTAGAGGCCCCATTACAGACGTCCAGTCATGTGTCGTCGCGACAGGTCAGTTAGGCGGCCGCCAATCGCACAAACAAGGTTCCGTGACGTAATAGAAAAGTTGCGGGAAATTGGCTAGGGGGTCGCGACTGCTTCACACGTTTTCTTTAATATCTCCGTTATTTGTTCGAAGACTGCGATGATATTGGTATCATTGTTATCAGGACTAAGCAGTCTTTCTAATATACCCAACTTGTATTTTGTCTTCATGGCTCCTTTAAGGGGAGATTCTTGGAGGTCGCCGTTCACAGCTGGGGCTGCCACGCGCTCACGCGCGGCGCGCTGGATCACGCCCACAATGGGATCCAATCAGCGTCGTCGCTCGCACCTTGCGGCGTCGCAGGCTCTCGTCGGAGAGTTTACCTTCTAGCGCAGCATGTGTGCGGCATGCTGTCACATTCAATAATATACCAGTGAAAAGCGTAAAAAATGTTATCCAGCAAGGTCTGCTTCCGTTCCGGCAAAGTCAGCGACTTCGACAGCATGCCATACAGCAAATAAGCTCGTATGCATTAGTTCCTCCGGAAATGTAGCGTTATCAGCAGCACTAAATATATCAAACAATGTATGAGAGCGACTTAAGTGGACTTGATCCGCAAACGCTTCACGGCACCGAATCGAGTGAAGAACCGCTCCCATGATGTCAGCGGCTACTTGTGGCGCGCCACAATGCCACCAGACGCTAAGAAGGCGCCTACAGACGCCAAAGCTGCTCACCGATTGAGCACACGACGCGTGTGTTGGGACATCCTCTCGTTTGATTGCTGCAAACACCCGTCTTTGACCTCACTTAGTAACTAGTAGGGGAGCGTACCGATACTGTTCAACAATCAGCAGAAAATATTTACATGCGTTGTTTCCCGCATAACAGTACGCCTGAATGCAGCAATAACCACTCAAAATCGACACTACAAGCCCCGGAATTACACGGATCCAGCAGTTTCGTCTACTTAGGACACCGTGAGGCCCGCCTAGTGACCTTCAGTCATAAGGAATTCATTACTACCCAATGAAAATAGCTGGGGACGAAGCAGGCACTGCAAAGCGGAATCAATTAAAGAGAAACACCACAAGTGAACATACAAAAGCGACAATTCCGAGGACAAACGTTTGTGGAACCGTCGCGACGAAGGGAACTGGTTTTGGAAGCGGGAGGTTTCAACACCAAAGGAGTCAAAGCCGAACACGTTATCGGTTACAGCGGACGGCTTTTCTTTCCCATAACACAGCCGCTTACGCCTCAAAAGCGACCATAGGCGTCGTGACTAGGCGCTATACGGTCACTGTGAGGCACGATGACGCTTCTCGTGTCTGGCTGTGTCGGAAAGCAAGCATCCAATAAATTTAACACGAAGTCATGTGCGAAGTAGACCTGCGCGAAGGCTTTTACCAGTTCTTACTGCAAATAAAAAAAAGCCTGAGAGCTCATGTGGTTTTTTGCTATTTGTTGCAAAGGAATAGTAAAACGAAAACCCATGGCCGCAAAAGAGTCGCAGGTGTTTGGAGGGCAGAGCTGCGTCATAACAACAGCTGAAAACAAATTTATCGCTCCTTTTCGGGAATGAATAGCGAGAGTAAACGTTATTTTAACACCGAAGCTGTTTACCAAATAGTACATTTTCGTGTCGGCAGTTAAAAATACCAAGATAGTACGAAGCGCGTGCACGTGATCGTGCGCACGTGAGCTTGAATATTGCTGCGACTGTACGGCAGTTAATAAAACTACGAAAATGTCTAGCGCTTGTGTGTGCGCGCTCGCGAGGACCGTCCAGCGTCACCTGCACAAGTTTGTCAAGTCAAGTATACCCACTTAGGGAGATTGGCGAAGATTGCGGCGATCGCCCGGCATAAAAAAAAACAAGAAAATTCCAAGTGCTCGAGCGTGCGTGCCTCGCGATGACCGATCAGCATGTCCGCCGCACGTTTGTCAAGCTAAGCATACCCACTTAGAGAGATTGGCGAAAAAAACTCTCTCGCTCGGCATTATCGTGGCAACAGTAGCTCGGAACGAGAAATACTCCAGCTTTCGGCGAAATCGTTGCAACATGTGCTCGGAACGAGAAAGACACGCCATAGCGTGCGCCTTTCCATAGGGATGTCCAATGATTAATAGTTCCAAAAAATGAAAGATCTCACTTATAGAAACCATGACGGAGTAAAGGTCGTAGAGGCAGTGAAGAAGAAGCAAATAGGCTGCCATTCAGGGCATAAACCTTCGTGATTTCCGTGAAGGTTGCGTGCAGCTTTGCTACCTTCACGTCTTACGCATTATTGTGAGATTCGTTTCTTTTCTTCATAAACAGGTAAAAATTGTTCATATTCATAATTTAAAAACTACTGTTTATAGTAAAGATTTCTCGGGGTCAGAGTAGCCTTCCAGAGGAACGTACACTCAGGACGATTCTAAAGCTCTGGGTACCAAATATGCCCGAAAATGAATACGGCTAACATTCGCAAAGAAGCTCTTAAAGGAATTCAACAAGCTGATACAAGTAACTTTATACAGAGTTCGTAACCCCATTGAAGGGACCGCACATGCAGTGTCCTTCCTTAAATTCCGCACAACACCCTAGCTGCTTTTCCCATCGGGTTTACCTTAGCACAACGCCATCGGTTTAGAAAAAGAATTGTTTCTAGGAAAGTTGATGATAGAACTTAGCGTGCGTGCTTGAAGGATTAGAAAACACGTTCCCAAACAGAGTGGGAAGTTTTTCCGGGTAAGTACACGCGTGAGTCACTACTGTCAAGCGCTTCCTGTTCGCCCGGCAGCGAAAGGGCACCCAAAAAGGAGCGGATCCGGCCGAGGCACCTCAATGCCCGTGGAACGTGCCAACCGCTTGCTTTTAGGGAGATGGGGAAACTGTATATATACGAGACCTTAGAGCAGCTCGTTGTGAGCGGGATCCACCTTATTTGCCCGACGATCTGTCCTCGTTAGCAAGCCGGAGAGGGGACTGGTCGGCTCGCCTTTCTGCTGCAACGGCGTTTCCCGCCAGCCTGCCTTTGCAAAGAAGGCATCCCGTGTGCTGTACTGTACGGGTAGCGATACGGAGCTGGTTCGAATGCGGTTGCTTAGCAACGTCATACTTGCCACGGCAGCAGAGGAACATCCGCATCTGGTTCTGTACACTGTGGTCCAGGCAACACGAACTACCACTTGACTACCACTTGAGGTTGCTTGACTAGCAGACGCTTATCTCGTTGGAGGCCTGGGGTGGAACACTTTTGATGCGGACGAATCGCGAGGCGTATGGAAACCATAGTGGAAACACTGTGGATGGCTTGCGGCCATGAAGGTTAGCGTCCAAATGTATGCTCCTCGTATGCGCGCATGCTAAAATGGAGTAGCATGTTCCTGGCTTGTGCTTAGAATCGCGTTGCATGGAAAACAACGATCCTACTCCAATCGATATAATCACAGACCTGTTCTTTTATTTTGTGAATTTTTACGCCACTTCAAGAGATCTGGGTCGTTGTTTCGTTACGACCTAGCATCAGAGAGTTTTCAACAATTGATCAAAAATACTTATCATGGAGTTGATGCTGAGTGTTGGTACGGAGAATAAGGTTCAAGCTAATTAGCGTTTTCTACGCGTAAAAGATTATACCAAGATTCAAGCGGGCGCATACCCAACAATTGCTGCTTTTAGTTTTGGAAAGTTTCACATAAAGACAGAATAGCACATGGCTTGTGCGGGGTATTTGACAACGCTTCAAATCAGTAACGTATGCTGCTTTCACGAGTTGTAGTGTGGTTGACGGAGCCAAGCCATCTTTTATTGTTTTATTGTTTGTTGCTTTAATTACAGGTACTGTTTGGAAATACGTTCGTCGGAAACACTCGACACACACACAAATATATATATATATATATATATATATATATATTTCCCCTTTACCTCGAGTAGTCCTAGTGGCGCTGGCTGCCACCCCCAAGTGCAGGAAAAAAAATACCGTCACATAAATACCCGAGAAAGTGGTGGGGAAACAGCCCCGCCGCTAGCGTGGTGGTTATCGCACCAGACCGGTATTCTGGAGGAGGTGGGTTCGGATCCCACCCGGCGGGCATTTTTTCAGCACTTTCTTTCTGATCCAAAAAATTCTTCATCTGTTTCCATGACCCACCACAACATCCCCCTTTGCTTCCCGAGGTTTTCTTGACTGCCAACCTTATTTTCTGTCTTATTTCACCGAGCCCCTCATTTCCCATTTTCTGATTCGCTACACGCTTAGCGAGGGCCTCTGTTCTGGCAGTCTTGGTGCCAAAGGTAGCTTAAGAGGGTTCAACGCTTGTCGAACACTCTCGACATGTAGTAGACACTCGAGTCATGGCCCGGGGGGTTAAAAAGAAGTTCCCCTTCACCCTGAGTTGTCTGAGTTACGCTGGCTACTACCCCAAGCGCAAGAAACAAAAATTTCGTTCTTTCTGTCTTCCAAATTCTTTATCGGGGTTCAGTGACCTACCACATTGTCCTCTTTGCTTTCCGAGGTTTTCTTGACTGCCAATCCTTCTCTCTCTCTCTCTCTCTCTCTCTCTCTATATATATATATATATATATATATATATATATATATATATATATATATATATATATATATATATATAGCGAATCAGAAATTGGGAAATGAGGGGCTCCGTGAAATAAGACAGAAATAAGGTTGGCAGTCAAGAAAACTCGGAAAGCAAAGGGGAGGTTGTGATGGGTCATAGAAAGAGATGAAGAATTTTTTGAGTCGAAAAAAAAGTGGTGAAAAATACCCGCCGGGTGGGATCCGAACCCACGACCTCCAGAATACCGGTCTGGTGCGATAACCACTACGCTACCGGCGGGGCTGTTTCCCCAGCACTTTCTAGGGTATTTATGTCAAGGTATTTTTGTTTCCTGCTTTTGGGGGTGGTAGCCAGCGCCACTCGGACTACTCGGGGTGAAGGGGACCTTCTTTTTAACCCCCGGGCCGTGACTCGAGTGTCTACGACATGTCGAGAGTGGTCGACCAGCGTTGAACCCTTTAAGCTCCTTTGGCACCAAGACTGCCAGAACAGAGGGCCTCGCTAAGCATGTAGCGAATCAGAAATTGGGAAATGAGGGGCTTCGTGAAATAAGGCAGAAAATAAGGTTTAGCAGTCAAGAAAACCTCGGAAAGCAAAGGGGAGGTTGTGATGGGTCATCGAAAGAGATGAAGAATTTTTTAGTCGAAAAGAAAGTGGTGAAAAAATGCCCGCCGGGTGGGATCCGAACCCACGACCTCCAGAATACCGGTCTGGTGCGATAACCACTACGCTACCGGCGGGGCTGTTTCCCAGCACTTTCTAGGGTATTTATGTTATGTTATATTTATTTATGTTATATATATATATATATATATATATATATATATATATATATAATATATATATATAATATATATATGGAATAGCAGTACGAAGGCAGTTGGTCGTGGGAGTTTATTGGAAGGCGAAAGCGTAAGCAACGGGGTCGAGCGCAGGTCCAGCCGGAACGAGCTCGGGGGCATGAAGGTTTAGGTTCGTCCTTCGTCGTCGTCACGACAATCCTCGGAGCATACCCAATTGGGCGGGTGGCGCTTCGGCATCTGCCATTGATTGTTCTGCAGCGTTAACTCGTCTGGTTAGAATATATATATATATATATATATATATATATAGCAAAAAAGAAAGACACACGTCTTCTTTTTTCGACGTGTGTCTTTCTTTTTTTGCTACGACTTGCCGGTGTCCAAAAATATTTCCTGCAATATATATATATATATATATATATATATATATATATATATATAATATATATATATATATATATATATATATATATTTATGAGCAGTAGAAGACGCATCTCGAGGAGCCATAAGAAATATCTGAGAAAATGGTTGACTCACGAATAAAGACAAAAACAGTGGTTTATTGACGTTTTGACTGGAGGACCAGTCTTCATCTGAGTATGAGTAGCATACATCTAGAATCACGCACGCTTATGTAGGTGCAGAAGGTGTGCTACAGTGCACCCTTGTTAAGAACATTGGCGGGGGTGCACTGTAGCACACCTTCTGCACCTATATAAGCGTGCGTGCTTCTGAGGTTGTATGTTACTCAGATAAAGACTGGTCCTGAAGTCGAAACGTCAGTAAACCAGTGTTTGTCTAAAATTGTGAGTAAAGCATTGTCATATATTATATAATATATTATATAAATATATATATATATATATATATATATATATATATATATATTCTTAGGTCGTAGCTCATGAATGTTTAAAGGCTCAATATGTGTAACTAAGCATCTGCAGTCGCATTATTAATTAACAAGCTACGAGCACTTACCTCTGCTATCATGAAATACAGGAGTAGATAGGTTAAGCGCACGCACGCACAGACGCACACACACACACACACGTGCCCACACACGTATACCCATAGCCCTACAAAGAAAAAGACGCAAGGCAGCACACCGGTGTAGTTTCTGCGCTTTGCTACTAAACGTATCTCCATTCCACCTAATACGTCTGCGTAATAAAAAGCCTCTCGCGCTGCGCCGAAAAATTATTCCGATGTTCGAGTACACTTTGAAAGCAAAAAAAGGGAAGCAGGCCCGGCGATGAAACATAAGGACCACTATTCTTTTCCGGGTGAGCATCCGGCCTTCCAAGACATGAATACAAAAATACTGCTTGTCTTGGCTTTCTTGTCTTTTCTCACACACAGGCGTTGTTTTCTCACACACCCTCACTCTACATCAGGCCCCGTGCCTTATATAACCGGCTCAGCTGTGGGCGTCTTGGTTTATATCCTCAGCAGACATGAACGCCACGTCAGCGCAACAGCGGACAGGTGCGCATTACACTTCCTCCGTTCAGCACGCTACGGAATCTCTTCGCATGCATGTAAGCGGAAGAGTCCATGACCGGAAGATGGACAGGCAAAATCCTCTACATGAGGTTCTACACTGTTTAACAACGCCACCGCTGGCATTCGTAGTAAAGCAGGCAGCATAAAAAAGACGTTTAGGAGGAGCGGTGTGAATGCAGCGCAGGGTGGTATGACAAAAAATATATGTAAAAGAAAAATGTAAAGCCGGCAACGTTCACCCAAGGCAGCAGCTCCATCTACTCTCTTCTGTTCCTTGAAGATCGAGGCTGCGGCCAAGAGTGGTATGTATTTATGCAAATGCGAGGCTCAGGTTGGCTCCGAGGTCAATTGGAAGGGGCACCCTGGGAAGCTGAGGGGTGAGTGGGATGGGGAAAAAGGAAGCGCAAAAGGAGCCGCAAGAGGAGCCTGCTTGCAGGAGCCGCTCCGGGAAGGCGAAAAGCCATTGCCCGCCGACGGGAGCGCACCTTGAAAATTCAGGAAGGGCCTCGCTGCTGTTGCGGCCGACGCTTCCGCGGCCGGTAGAGAACGTGTTCGGGCCGCTGCGACTCAGATAACGCGTCGTAGCAGAAAAAAAGAGGAAGTAATGGCCCCTGCTGCTGAGACGCGCGTGACAGCGCCCGGGAGGGCACTCTGTGGAGGCATAAATCATCAATGCCGACCTTTGTTCCTGAAATAATGTGGTCTCACTCTTTGTGCGGCCTCTACCTCCTATATACACGTCAGCCGTCCGAACATAGGATTTTATCACTTCCTCCCTGTTGTCCCATTTCTAGCGAGAAGTAAATGATGATGATATTTTTTTATTAGGAAGGAAGGGACCGACGGTCACTGGATGGGGGAAAGGGGGAGTAAGAGGGAGGTATACGCCCACTAAATCACGCTCGCCAGGCCACTGGCAACGCCAAACGGGCTACGGTCACCAGGGATTGAAGATGTTCGAGAATGTCCCTACGTAATGCTTAAAATTACTACGCTACGTTTGTCGGTTTTTTTCTTGCTTTTATGGAATAGTTGTTGGTATGCAATTCCCGTTTCGTAGTTTCTCACACGATAATCGTTTTCTTTTCTTCAACGATTTTTCCTGCATCTGGTTGTTTCCAAAGAATAGCGAACCCCCTCGCATTGAGAAGTACAAGACGGATCGGTTGACCCGATTGAAGGAAAGGCTTTTTACCAGTAATAGCAGAAATTCTTTTGGTTTAGAGAACTAGTTCGGTGGCTTTTATTATAGTGCTTCAATTTATTCTTCACCGCCATTTACTGAGGCTGTTCTCACCAACCATTCCGACCACAGCACCTACCGAAACCATTTTTTTAAAGCCCAGAGTTTTGAGTGCCCTGGTTCACATCTTGATAGAGTCATAACGTCACTCCACGTTCACGTATCTGAAAAGCGTCTGATAACCAAGAAATCCCATCTCAAATGGTAAGCTGTTTTTGACTAAGTCCTCTTCTTCCACTAAGTTAGGTTTTTTCAAAACTTGTCGTGATATAGCGGTTCCAAAAAAATATGGTGGGAATATACTCGAGCTGCATCTCATCCTCTATCATTGGTACGTGTGTTCGTTGCACTGCCAGTTAATTACGCAAACCGGTTAGCCTTTTAGACGTTAGCAGAGTAGAAGGTACAAGTTTCGCTTCAGCAAATAAAAGGTGGAGTGGCGTACACCCCCTTTGTTGGTGTGCGTCTTTCACTAAATATCTCCAGCTGTAAACGGGCGGGTATACAGATTAAGTGGAACATGAGGAGACCGATTTAGCTACGTAATCGTGCCCTGTATTCATAGATCAAATGTGGTCCAATCGTCGCACGGTAAACACATGAAGGTGTGCTTTAACCGCTCCTATTCCAGGCGACCATTATGAATCGCAACGTTCTGAAACTGACATTGCTCGAATATATATTAGAAACCGTGCAACAATTGTCATCCTCTTTTCATCAGCGATATACATACTGTTTATTAGGCATTTGTATACGCTGCAGGCAGCAGTTGTGAGCAAAATGCTGACTGCAACGGTATGTTTCTAAAACATAAATTCTTGGCATAGAACCACAAGGCATGTAATATACGAACACGTACCTACCATGCTCGAAGGAATACAGGCAAGGCTAACGCTTATCTAATTGACCAATCTAATACGCCGACGGTGAGGATGAAGGTTATGAAGGCGAATTTGTTCTTAATGTACCATTCTCTATTTATTACTGTACCATTCTCTACCGAGCGCAGTTGGCGTAGCTGCTCTTCCACCCGCCACGTTATTTTTTGGGGAAGAAAATAGAAGTCACCTCTAATTTCGAGCACGGAAGTTCTCAAGATTGAGTGGGTGGATATCTAGTGCAGAAGTGGGTGTTGGCGTTCAGCAAACTTCAAGGCACTACGGTGGAAATAAAATTCCGTGAACTGTACCCTTCTTGCATAAGCGCATTCAAGAACAGTGGGAATGCCAATGGGAACAGCCAGAGAAAGTGCACTGACGGGTTATCTTCTGAGGCGGCAGAAATACTAATTATATACAATACGATACATTACAAATAACTACCACACTTGGGCATAAATTGAAAAAAAAAACAGCCAAGTTGTGGGAACACGAGTTTAAAATGACAAAGTCAACCGCACGAGTCACAATAAACTGAATTATGCAGGAAACGATAGTCGAGATGTACCACCAATATAGATTGCACCTAGTACAAGCACCTTTGCCACACAAAAGGACGCGTATGCGCTCAGCATACAGGAGCGCCACTGTGTTTTGAGCAGAATGCGGAACTGTGTACGGGAACATGCAGAGTGGATGGTATTGCTCGTTGACCAGGAAATGACGTCTCAGTTTTCAGCTACTAAGTAGAAAATGTAGTGTATTTCTTGAAACGCAAAAAATGGCATCGTGGGTGTCTTTTTTCCCTAAAACTTGCATACTTTGTCTGGTATTTGCATTAATCGGTTCAGTTAAATTACCTCCCCCTTAACCGGTTCAGTAAGCATGTCTTATGAAATGAAGCCTCAGCGGGTACCAGGCCCCTGCCATTTGTCGGGTACTACATGGCCAACCTCCAAATCTCCTGAAAGAGGAGAATAATTTTTCTGAAAATTTAGTTCAATAAAGCTTCAAGCATTTCCAGTCTTCCATCTTGTATGGACGGGAACCCCTCGCAGGTTAGTTTTTCAAGTATGTAGGCATTTATTTCTTTTCGAACGTGAACAAGCAGTCGGTTAAAACGAATAAAAAATAAAACAGAATTAGAACGAAGTACTGGAACTGCGTGAACAAGCGAAAAAAGGCATCGCTAGTCAAAAATAAGAAATCCCGCGCGATAACATGGGAACAAACGTTTTTGTTTCTCGGCTCGAAAAATGAAACAGTGGTTCTATCTGATTTCAGAAGGGTGAACTTCTGGAGAGTTGTATCTCCGCGTTTTTTTTTTTTTGCAGTTTAAAATAACCTCGCATGAACTCGGCTGCATAAGTCGTGGTCATTGGCATAATTTCAACTTGTTATGTCATACCAGAAAAATCACCGTGCTACCGAAAATGTCGAGAACGGAAGCCGTAGAATTACACGGCAGAAACAGTAAGTGTGAGTAGTTTTCTCAATATATTTTAGCCAGGACAGCAGGAGGTGTGGTCTAAGAAATACGTTACTGACAGGTGAAGTGACAACTGTACTAGCCGGTATTTTTTTTTATAGGCAGGCCCCTTTGAAATTACAGATATAGCACACTATTTCTTAACATGGTGAGCGCCGGCGGGGATGAATTTCACCCAACAGAGAGTAAACAGAGCGAGAGCGTTGCCTTTTTTCGTTTAGCCGAGACAGAAAAAGTGAACGAGAGAAGCATGAAGCGCACATGCTAAACGCAACAGCTGAGAGTTGGAAAAGCCAGGAAGATTGGTGTTGATCCAGCCATATTGTCCCCCTTCCGAGTCCCGCGCTCTCGCCTTCTTCCTCTAGATTAATCATGAACACACTTCCGACGACCGTATGAAGCGTGTGGATTTCAACGTTACAAGTCTGGATAAGCACAAAGGTTCAAATAATAAATGTCTAGAAAACCTTCGAAGGCATATCTAAACTGCATAAGTGTTGGTTTGGCGATAACGCCGCGCTCCGCTCATGGGCATAACAGCGTTTAGGAAATACAGGTTCTCCCGCAGAAAAAAGTGTTTACAATTGGAATAGGCGTCCGAATTTTCTGAACGTAAGCGTATGAAATCGTTCTTTTCTTCAAAGTTTTTGATCATACTTTCAATTAGGACTCTCCAGCCATGTCCTCTGTTGTGTGCAGTGCGTACAATGCATCAGGTAGTAAATCAGTGGTCATAGCAGCATTACTGGGGAGAATGTGAAAGGTTGTGTTCTGCGTACCTGCATGCGCGTATATGAAGGAATAAGGGGATTAGTGGGGACGTTCTGCGGATGAAGATTTGCCATTTATATACAAGATTATACTGCCCTTATGTGTTCACAGGCACACTGGCGTGTCCGTGAGGTTTGTTTTTTGTTGTGGTGCGTATTTCGTGCGCTGGCTTTTTACATATCAATTCGCCGGGGCATTTGTTTTAACAGATTTGCCATTGTGCCCGCCAGGCAAAACAAACAGTATAAATATGGAAACTCAAAGGAACACAAAGGACAACTAAGGATAGCTTATCAGACGTGAATACAAAAGCAATACTGCCTACTTGAACCTCCTTTGGAGTCTCGCGGTGCGGGTACTGATCTTGAGTTCTGCTACGGGCCTTTTCTTGTGTACTGGTAGGCATGATCACCTCTTTGCTACTACTGCGCTTCTGTGCTACGAGAGTGTACGTGCCTTTGACTATATAGTGCTATGAAGCGTACTGATGCGGAAGGTGCACCATGCGTTGCCTATCAGCGCTCGCTATTTTGGGTTTTAGTTATACGAAGTGTGCGCTTTGAAACCCATCGACACCAGTGCTCATGCCCAGTTTTTGCCTAGCAGGAGTCGAAGCACTTTCTGTGAAACGCGTCGCAGCAATGAAGATGCATCGCCTGGCCATGCGACCATCTTTCTCCATTAACAAAGCAAGTGCCGCAATGTGGAACGCGTCACCGCCATTAGCGCTGACTCGCTGTAATGTCGTTGATCTTGTAATGCGCTATGCAATGTTTCGCAGTCGCTTGAGTTCAGGAAACGTCGCGCTGCTACAGATGGTGGTCTCTGGGTTTTCGCCCATAAAGCAGCATGATGCTTTGCAAGAATGTTCATCTTCATCAGAAAGAGTATGAGTACGTTAAAGTGATGCAACTGGTTTTATGTCGCGTAACGTATATTACTGAGATAAGGAGTAACTAAAGAATTAACTAATAATAAAAGTATTCGACGGTGCTAATAATTTAGGCAGCATTAGGTGCCGACTTATACTAGCAAAAAAGTCATCTTGATATGCCATCTTTAAACTCAGGTGAATAAAATTAGGGAAGAGGTGTCACCGTCAAAATAAATCGATGACGCGCTACGCAGAGACCGCTGCTCTTCCGAGGGGGACTGCAAAACAAGTCGCGAAGTTCTTCATAAAACAAGTTTGATTGATTGTGGGGTTTAACGCGCCAACGCAACGCAGGCGATGAGGCGCGCCGTAGTGGAGGGCTCCGGATTAATTTGACCACCAGGGGATCTTTAACGTGCGCCGAAGTCTCGTACACACGGGCGTTTTTGCTTTTCGCCTCCATAAGAAAAGCGGCCGCCGCGGCCGGGAATCGAACCCGCGACCTCGTGCTCAGCAGCGCAACGCCTAAGCCACCGAGCCACCACGGCGGGTTCCATAAAACAAGTTGTGCGGCGACACGGCGCCCCTGAATTCCTAATCACGGACCGCGGAATGGCCTTTACTGCGGAGCTGATGCAAGGAATCTTACGCTACAGCAACACGGATCACTGAAGAACGACGGCATACCACCCCCAAACGAACGGACTAACAGAACATTTAAACAAGACGATTGCGGATATCCTGTCTATGTACGTCGGTGTTGAACATAAGACCTGGGACGAAGTGTTCTCATGTGTCACGTTTGCGTACAACACGGCTATCCAAGAAACTACGCAGATGACACCGTTCGAGCTTGTCTACGGAAGACGGCCGACCACGATGCTTGAGGCCATGCTTCCGCACGTAGAAGGACGACGACCTCAACGCTGACGTCCAAGGATACCTTCAGCGTGCGGAGGAGGCCCGCCAGCTCACTCGAGTTTGTACAACGGACCAGCAGCTGTTGGAGGCCAGCCGCTACAACCTCCGACGCCGAGACGCCGATACCACCCAGGGGATCGTGTGTGTTGGACTCCCGTCCGACGACGCGGACTAAGTGAGAAGCTTCTGCGACGGTATTTCCGACCCTACCGGATTCTACGACGTGTTGGCCAACTTACCCACGAAGTGATCTCCGATGGTGATTCCGGCACATCATGACGACGCACGCAACCCGTAGTCGTCTACGTGGTTCGCCTGAAACCTTACTAGCCAAGATGACGGACTTTTTTGTTGTTGTCTGTTGGGACTGCCGTTTTATTTTAGCATCGGGTCGATGCACTCTTGGCGGGGGATTAATGCCGCGAACTAGGCATTGGGTTTGTTTGTTTATGTTTTGTTTTTACTCCCCGACCGCGCCCGGCTGTGTTATCTGTGTCCCAAGCGAAGCGCGTGTTCCATACTTTATTTTTATGCCGGCCGGGTTTTCTCATTCTGATACGGATAGCGTTTCGCGCGAACGTCACTAGCCTCGAATAATCTTCTTTGATCTACAATGTTCTAGATGTAAATCGAAGGTTCGAGAAACACTCGCGCCAAAAGATAAAAGCCTGCAGAGCAGACGCCACGGCATCCGAATCGCCGACGCTCGCCCGCACACGTCACTTTGTTGACTGCTGCTTCGCCGCTTGTGTATTCCTTGAGTTGTTAGTGGAGCACAAGTTCGCTCCAATAAACGTGTTTTCGTTCAAGAAAACTGCGTCAGTCTTTGGCTTCGTGACAATATAAACTCCTGCTGGTACAAAGAAAGCACATCTTCACCCTAGGTTTTCTGTTATTAGCGTTCAGGAACATATCGGCTTCTTCAGAAAGAGTTGTAAAACAAAAGTGATAACAATTGATAAAGTGATACAGAAAGGGTGTTACAACTAAATAACACGCTCCTGGCTTTGTCAAAACATGTTATCTTTCTAGAAGCCAGCTGAATATTCCCAAATAGGGTCTTTATACGACACGGGATCAATCACAGAGTGAGTGATGTGAAGCGGTCGTAACAATGCGTGCTTTCCGAATTGAAAAACCTTTCAGAATTGGTTGTCCTTGTAGGCAGCTACTGCCCACAAAGAGGTACCAATTGTGACATTGTAAAAGAATGGAGCGCGGAGAAACTGATGGGTTGTGTAACAGCTATTCGACCAGCCGTTGCGAGAACAGCTCGGCCGGTCTGTTTGCACGACAAACGAAATTAGTGCAGTCAGCGAACATCAAGTGCTTTCGAAGATTCCTCGAAGCCGCCCCTACAACTGAGTTAGCTGCCGGAAGAGAAAGCAGGAAAATAAAAGAAAAGCATTCGAGAGATATCGAACAAAGAACGAAGCACGCAACTCGAGAGAACAGTTTCCCATATCAGGACCTTTACCTAGCTTATCGATGTCATTCCCTGATTGCGTTACGGGCAGCGCATTTGCACGGCTCGCTGGAAAGCTTGGTTCGCTTTTCACCAGATTTGTGCTTCAGTCCGATTCCGTGGCATTTATTTATCTTTGTGCTTGCTTTTTATGAAGGAGGTTTTGTTTGCCGCTCCTGCTGTTGTAATTTAACAGTGGGCTTTGCCGTCTTGTGCAAGATGCCGACTCCGCGAACGCTTATGTCAGCTCGACCTATCGCTCCACAAAATAACGAAACAAAACCGCGAAATTGTGCTCTTTCGCACTGATATCCTACAAAATGTTGGCACGGGAAGTAGTTGCTTCCGAAAAAAATTGGCTTACAGATCCGCGCAGAAAAACGAATGTAATATAATTTGCAATAGGAATGATGTGAAAGAGACCATAATTTGCTACTAGAAAACGAAAAAAAAAAATCTGTCCCGTACGATTTTCGTGCGGAAAGTTTCTAGGCGTTCACGCTCACATTTTGTGGTGGAAATTTGTAGTAATCATCACAGGCTCTTTTGACCCCATTTGTCTACCCGTCATTAGCGCGACGCCACATAGCCTCCGTCGTTACGTTCGTTTTGCGCCTCTCTGCAAATTTGCTTGGATCTCGCCTTAGTTAGGAACACGAAAGCCATTTGTGCATGTTTGTGTTTTTTATTTTATTCACTTACCTCGCCGAAATGAAAAGCAAATAGGGGTGATGTGGGTTCTGCCTCTACCTAACAACGTTCTCCAAGTGCAATTAGGAGTAGTACTTTGCGTTTTGGTTCAGAGTATGCCGAATTTGTTACCTCCCATCAATCTCAGCGCTCTCCCCGGCTTACCACTCCGTCTTTTACCTTCCTGTCTTTGACATGTGTGTGTGTGTGTAGTTCTGCTCCCAAGCTTCTTTCTCTTCCCTCTGCACTTTTGTCCAGTCTTCTGCTTACTTTTTTCTGGTACATGATGACGAAAAGCTTGACACGTTCAAACGCACAAATACTTGGGTTTAACTTTCAGGTCAGATCTACGCTGGAGGACGCACTCAGAGAATGTATTCAATTAACCAGTTAAATCCATATGTTACTTTAGGTGGAACATAAACTGGTAAGCTCTTGAAATAAAATGTATTGCGTGCAATTTTTAGAAAGCTGTAGCTGCACCAGACAAGTACCACGTCAAAATTGTTTGGTATCCAGAAACTACCCGTTTCATACTCGAACGAACACAGAGCCTTAATGCCAGGCTTATATTTAGGAATATTGTCGTATCTATACCCCCCCCCCCCCCCCACAATTATGTCTATTAGCCGATCTTTCGCCACTTTATCTTAGAACTAATTAACAAGAGTAAAATACCAGATTTACGCAATTTATATTCCAGTAGGTATTAGCACAGCTGATTACTTTCTGTTTCGCATGAGCGTGGACGAAGACTCCGCCACAGTCAATAGATTCCCCCTCCAGGCCCCTCATTGATTGGTTCAAGTTCAGTTTCTTTCCTATGGCAATAACGGGATGGAATTCATTACCTGACTCCTTACCTGATTTTTACCCTTCCCGACTGATTAATTATTCATTATTCTTCATTACAGAACGTCAACAACGACCTTTTTAAAACGTATGAAAGCTACATTTTTTCGAAATAACGCTTATCGAATGGTAAAGATGTATGTAATCACATATATATCCCATGTCTCTATTGTGTCTACGGCTGTGCTGAGCAAATTTGAGGGCTAATCCTTCATTAATTTACTATGTACATTGTATTTCATTGTTGTATCTTTTTGTTATTCACGGCTTGAACTCAGTTGCATCCCTGGTTTCTTCTTGCTTTTATATCCACCCCTGTAAAATCGTAATAAGGGATTACTTAATCAACGCACAACGCATATTTTTTCTTGCGGAAAAAATATTTAACGTTTTGACAATACGAACACCACAAACAATGCCTGCTGACCACACGTTTATCTAAAACCTCATTATAAAACATAACTGCCTAGTGTGGAAAACAAACTTCGGCCATCCAAAAACTTATGAACATCCCCCTTTTTAACGTAATTCGAAACAATACATTCAACATAATTGTCAATGAGCTGCTTTGTTCCTCAAGCTTTTTAAGACTTTAATGACAGATTTTTGCGGATAAAGCACTCCCCGTGTTCCATATTACTTTCATGTTTGGGGATGACTGCGTGTTCGGTAGCAATCTATTCTCCCGTCGGCTTTAATTTGCCCTTTGCACAATGCCATCATCAATTATGACTAGACAATTACTCATTCTTCATGAAAGTCACGGCAAGTCAGTGCTAAGGAAGAAATTGAAGTTGTGGCATTTTCGTGCCAGAGTGCTAAAAAACTTGCCAAGTTATGGCAGTGCGACAACGTTACAAATTGCGGCTGGCTCACCGACCATATAATTACCAGAAGCATATAGACAACGCTAAAAAATAAATCGATTGTGCGCTCGCAGTAATATCAATAGGTTACAACACCCAAAAAAAAACGAACCCCAATATGCTTGCGCCCGCGCACATGCAGGAACAATAGCGCAGAGCGACAAATAGTATTTCAAGACATCAATATACGCGTTAATCAAAGCCTTCGCTTCGTGTCCGTTATTTTGTTCTCCTCCTGTGCTGGTTACGTTTACCCACTTGCTGCCCTTCTTCACGCTACTGCATGCACTGAATATGCTAAACAAACTACCTTATATATATATATATATATATATATATATATATATATATATATATATATATATATATATATATATATATATATATTATATATATATATATATATATATATATATATATATATATATATATATATATATAGATATATATATATATATATATATATATATATATATATACTACTATAAATAGCTCTGAACAGTGTTTTTGTGCGGCAGTATGCTGCTTGTTATTTTAAATTCTGCAACTGTGCTTTCCTGCCCTGACCTCCATAGAGGAGGTGAATTCCGATTTAGGTTTTGGTTTAAATTGCCCAAAACTTTTCAGCTTTGTTTGTTCCCTGCTGAGAAAACAATGATTACTTTCTTCTTTAAGAATCCATGGCGTGCCTTTGTGTATTTTGCTGATTCCTTATACCCCCAGTAGTGCGAATATTTGTATTGTTTAAACTGTGCCGTGTTCTCTTATTTTATAACCCACTACCCAACAATCCTAGGGCTGTTGGTGGGCACTTCCAAAGAAATAAGAAAAACATTCCGCCTGGTAGAGTGTGTTTGATTGTGTGTGCGTGTGTTCATTCACAATGGCAATTTTTTGCACGAACCCACAATTAAGAATTTGGCTGGTTTCTCAAAAAATGTGGGCTAGGGCATTTGCTTAGTACGTGGCGTCAGGCATGGATTCGATTATAACAAAAAAGAGAATAAAAAAATGTACTTTACGAACATCGCTTCAGATGCCAAACATATGCTGTATAATATAATTTCTGATCCCTTTTCGTGCATGTCACCTTGTTTCATGGTCACCCAGCTTTATCAGACAAAAATAGTGAAATGAATGAGCAATGAGCAATCAGCTTTATTCGCAATCAAAAGTAGTGAAATGAATGTTTAAAGTTGCACCTAAAACGCAGCTGATAATCTACAGAAATTGAAGTGACCTAATAAAAGATACTGTAAGCTTTAAGGACAGATAAGAAAACAGACATTAAACTGCCGATAGCGGGCCTTTAACGGGAGCAACCACAACCTGTTCTTGATTCAACAGAGTTAATGTAAAAAATATTGAGGTACAGCTTGAAAAGAACCTAGCACTTCCAAAAAACGGAACTTCTATAAAGCTTTGAATGTTTTGCTTCACACACACAAAATATATTCTGCTCCCCCGCAGCGAGGAAAGATCAAACTGCAACAATAATAGCGGTGAAATGATGATTATATGACGATGGATGATGATGGTGGTGGTGGTGGTGGTGGTGGTGATGATGTTTGCAATTTGAATGGCGCAAAGCCGATTGACGGCAAAGAGCGCCAAAGGAAAGTAAGTTGCTGAGATTGGCATGAAATTAAAGTAAAAGATTAAGGGTAAAATAAACGTGACGAAAAGCACGAGGCAATAAGTAAAGGACCAGGTTGTAAAAATTCGCACTGAGAAACGGCATAAGAAACGGGATGAGACATGACATCGGTAAGAAATAAAAAAAGCTCGTTTGGTTGAAAACATGGGCTCGTCCCCTAGAAAGTAGAATGGGTGGTGTGCAATATGTTGTCTGTGTAGTTGTGGGAAGTGTTTGCGACATGTCTCAAGTTCCTTGCATTGAATGAGTGCCTGGATGAAAGATTAGTCGTTTCCATAGGCGCTGAATGCAGGTCTTGGTGATGCAGTGAGCATGTGGGAGTGTGTAACATATGCGTGGCCTATCCGTATTCATGCTAAGGACACTTCGGTGTGTCTGTTGTGTGAGTCATTTGTGTATTGTCCCAAGTTTGGCTATATTACATATATTTTTTGTCTGTCTGTTCACTCCGGTGTGTTTGCCATGTCTTACGCAATTATTGTCTTATGTGCTGCTTGAGGTCTGAAGAGGGTACCGATGTTATCTCTGCAGTGTTCGTGAGTGCAGCAGCAACGGCCCTCACATCTACTAACTCGTTGCCGGCGAACCCAGCGTGCCCTAGCCGCCAGCAAAGGGCCAGGTTGATGCTTTTGTGCCTAAAGAGACATAATAGTATTGAAAACGAGACCAAGTAGATTGTTCTTCTGTTGTGGGATGACAGTGTACAAACTACATTCAAGGAATATGTATAGACGATAGAATTTAGAATTGAATTTTTAAGAATGTATTGTACAATGAATAAAATGTCATGTGCTTTTGCTGAGAAACGCTTGTGTGCGCACTTATAGTTCTGAAGGCATTAAAGTTCGGACCATGAACAGCACAAGACATCATATTGGAGGTTTTAGAAGCATCACTGTACATTTTTGCACACTGGTATTTGTACTACAGAGACAGAAAGTGCTCTAATATTCTAGTTCCTTGTACCGAATATTAGGTTCATAAATGAAAAGTCACAAGAAACACAGCAAACTTGCCAAGGCAGCAAAATTACTGAAAAATATGATCGCTACACATCTAAAAACGAAGCGCTGAGATCACGAAGCGTTGCTTTCTCACTCTAAGCGAAAAGGGTAGAGGAACAGACGCGCGATTTACAAATAGTAGAAATGTGGTTGTATTATTAAAGACAGGATTAAAAGGATGGTTATTCAGTGAAGAAATTTTAAAACCATAAAGCAAGTCATGTATGTCTGTTGGTTCTCAAGGCACAACCTGTTACATTCAATATACCGACTTTGGACCGGGCTAGTGGAGAAATCACCAGATGCGAGGCCGAGCCCCAAGTGAAGCACTGGCTAAAGCATTCGCAGTGCTGTTTTAGTCACTGACCCATGCACCACATAGCCATAGTCCAAACAAAAAGCAACCAAAGCATCATACAACAGCAGCAGGAGTTCTTTGTCGGCAGCTTAGCATTGGAGGGAGAGAACCTTAAGGATATTCATTGTTTTCAGACATTTATGCTTAACTGAGTGTAATGTGGGTTATATATTTGAGTTTGTCGTTAAACGGAACACCTAAAAACTGGTTCTGCTTGTTCACAGTAATAGACACGCCACTAAGAGTAATGTGCTAGATCCATGGACTGCACGCTTCCTGGAGAACACAATGCAAGAGATGTTTGTAGGATTAAGTGTAAAATCAATATTGGCAGCGCAGCCGCGAAGTTTTTTTTACGCCCAGCGGGATCTTACAATTCCGGATGGCCAAGTTACATGAGTTAAAGAATATCTGGACGTCATCTACATACATGAAATAAGAGATTGTAGGCGGCAATGCCTTCCCAAGAGAGTTTATTTTAGCTATGAACAATGCACCGCTCAAAATTCGCCTTGTGGCACATCGTTTTCTTCCACGCAAACCTTTAGGAGTCCACAAACAACTCTCACTCGAAAGGTTCTCTGCGACAAAACACTAAAAAGGTTGTTTAACATGTTACCCGAAACACCGAATGACTTCAGTTCACTGAGGATCCTGTAACGCCCATTGGTGTCATAGGCCTTCTCTATGTCAAAAAAGCGTTACCCGAAACTGTTTATGCAAGAAGGTATCCTTAATGTACAAGTCAAGTGCGACGAGCTGATCTTTTGTGGATCGCCGCATCCTTAAGCCTTCCTAGCAGCTCTCGAGAAGGCCATTGTACTCTAGAAAGTACACGGCTCGTTTTGTGGCGAAAGCTGCACTACGTCACCTCAGTCTCTCTTTTCGGGGTGACCACAAGCCCAACTTGCAACCCTTCTTGCGAGAGATAGGAGAGGAATGTACGCAGATGTGCTCGGGAACCATGTCGCTACGTGGCGGCACGCACGGCACGGAGCAGTGGCCCGATGTTGAGGAGAGATAGGCGGCAGGGGATAGATAGGCGAGGAGGCCAGCGCCACAGCGATAAGCCCGCGCCCACAAAGAAAGGCCAGGAGTCTACGTGCTGCGCAGAGCCGTCTTCGATAGAGTCTGCAGGAATACGAACATCCATCTGTGGTCACTCGTAAAGCGGCGCGACTTAAAAACGACCTGAGAAGAAGAAAGGTGATCAATAAGCACTGTATCCATTGATAACACGTCAGTATGTCAATGCAAAACCACACCTCGACAACACCTGGACAACCGGCCTAGCCAGGGCATTGAAGCTTTCTCTATAAACTAGGGTAACCAAAGCTAAGCCACGGCAATTTCGGCCATTTTTTCTAGAAGCTTGCACAGACAACTTGTAAGGGCATGTTCATATAGCTGACGGATAGGAAGGGTCTTTACCCTCTTTCAGAGATTCCACAACTAGGGCCTCCCTCCAACACCTTCGAATATATCCCGAAAGCCATATTTTATTGTACAGATATAGGAGGGTTTCACTTTTGTCGATGTGTAAGTTTTCTAACATGCTGTATGCTATGTTGCCTGCGCCCGGTGCTGAAAGCTTTGCAAGTACTTCACCCCATCTTCGTCTCGTTATTCGAAAAAGAGAAGTTGTATAAAGTGTTCGATTTGTGTTTGTCACACACTGGCTTCTTTTCGCAAGACACTTTGTGTTTCATGAAGGTGTTTGTGTAGTGTGCAGAGCTTGACGCGTGTTGGAAGTTTTGTGCAAGTGTGTTAACCTGACCTTGCGATATTTCCCCAGTTGTGGTCACCAGGAGAAGGCTGTGTGTTTGTTGTCCTATGAGTTTTCATTTTTGGTTCGAAAATTTGCGCCGCGTGTCTGTGTATGAATTTATTATGTTATAAAAAAGCGCCAAATGATGCTTGATGGCTCGCATGCTTTTCAAAAGACTTGGAAGACTTGGCCCTTTTAAAGGACATTAAGTTATTCGACCTGAGGTACCAACGGAGGATTCCCCACGCCCTGTCCTGGCCCTCTCGCGCTCACCTACAGTCTTCATTCCACAAAGAGCTCTTTGGGTTGTTCAGGGCACAAGAGGCAGGGGGAATGGACCTTTCGGCGGCGTCTAGGATATGCGTCATGAGGAGATGGGCGGCCTCATCTAGGTGTAGGTGTGCTAAGGAAGTGTGCTGCACTTCAGATGTTTTTGTATATGTACGCCAGTTTGTTGTAGCTACATTGAACATTTCGTTAGAAGGTGAACTGTTCGGGCTTTCACCTATGTTGGGTAATGGGGTTGGAAAATGTTGACTGCGATATGGGCCTGTGCGCACGTTATTTTTGATACGGAAAGAGCACTGCAGAGCCAAAAGCTAAGTCAAGACATGAATATGTGTTGTGTCCCAAATGATGGTATGGAGGATGTTTTTAGTTGAAAAAGCATGCTCTAGGTGATCCTAAGAAGTTCTCAATGAGCCGACCACGGATGTCCGTGCGGGAGAGGCCCCAAAGTGGGTTAGGCGCATTGAGATTTCTTAATAAACAAAATGGTTCTGGTAACTAGTCTATCAGAGCGTGGAAATGTGAGCTCGATAGCCCATAATCAGGAGCAATGCAGAGACTCGAAATGGCGTCAGCGCCAAGTTTTGTTTCGCTTTACTAGAAGTAAAGGATTACGTTCAATACTCTTGGCCTGAAAAATTCGATCCTAAAGAGAAGCTGACCCCGACCGCAGCTGTCTGTTTTACAGCGGCGCCCAAGTCCGGACAGGAAAAAATCTAAGCTCTAGATCTTAAACAAGCAGCAACAACACTCAAGACGGATGCAAGGTTGAAGTAAGGCATCCTTTAAAGGAACAGAATCGGGAGAAAAATCCGGCGTCTTAAGCTTACACGGCGGATGTTGTTCTCTTTTATTGTTGCGATCAGGCAGGATCCGTAGGCTTCTGAGCTCTGGGTGGCTGGATCATTACTTCTGTAGCCGAAAAAGCCCAGGAACGTGGGAAATTGCCTGCCACGTCTTCGATGCTCCAAAGAAGCAAAGAATGGAGAGCTGCCGCTAAGAAGCCAACTACAAGGGAAAAATATTGGACCCAAAGACAACATACAAACAAAAGGATGGTTGGGAGAATCTTGTTCTTTCTTAGAGTTATTTGGGCGCTCCCTCCTTTTCCTCACTGCCAAAGTCGTAATTCGCGACGTTTGCCGTGACGAAGCGGAACACTTGGATTTGCCACTGCGTGTAAACTGTAGCCTTCGAGTGTCTCCAACCTAAGCGCGTACTGGCCGGAAGTGTGTGTGTGTGTGTGGGAGGAGGGGAGGGGTCGTTCTCCTTTGAAGGAGTCCAGTCGTTTAACACTAGCTGGCAATAATGTCGGTCTGGCTGGGTGGCGTTGTGGGGTAAAGAAGCACTTCCTCCGAAAGATTGCTCTTTTAAGACGCTCCTATTGCCTCCCATTTTATTGCCAGCTACTTCGGTAGTCCTAAGACGGTCGTATAGGAAACGCCAGTGGATACTCGCATGACACTCGAAGGAGGATCGATCTGTGAAGCGTGGTCGAGGGAAGGTTACTGTTGCGTTTGCACGCAATTCCCGCTCGGCTAGAAACGCACCGAATAAAAGAGGTTAACCTTTAAAGGAAGCACCGACCCGGAACCATCTGACAGCTGCAACGCTTCTGGGAACCGTCTTGACAGAGCGTAAATCTTCGGCCCTTGTTTTCTGTTGCGGCGTTGTGGAATGTAAATGAACGGTGAAAGTGTTTTTCGTCTGGCGCTATCGCCGAGTGGAAGTCGTATACCAAACTGGATGCATATGATGCGCACCAGAGGCACACAAGAAGTCTGGGATCTGTTTTGCTCAGCATCCCATTCTTGCTCTAGGCTATTCTTTCTGGAACGATGATAGCTTTAGTCACGACAAAAAATGGGCCAGTACTTCCTCGCGACGGGAGCTGAAGGTTGCTGTTTTCTGCCGTTCCCCTGGGTATCGAAATAGAAATGGGTTTCAAAGAAAACGCCAGAGCTTTGGGCGAGAAGTTGAAGGAGAAGATATTACTGGTATGTTTTCTCTGGGTCTCCGATGTATTCTAGGCGATAGGATAACGCTAGGGAGGAAAACAAAGGGAAATTGCGGTGGAGTGACATACGCCTGAGAGCGGCGAGCGGCGGCATTGCAATGCGGCTCGGTACCGAGAAGGCTTGAACACATCAGCTAACGTGGGTGTACTCAATAACTATGAATAGAAGCTACTATCGTTTTTACTTTTACAAAACGCGTTTTTATAGGCAGGGTTTTAGAATGTTATTTCCTATTTGCACCCGCCCCGGCGTAAGGGAAAAAATGATGATACAGAAATTACGACGGCGCTGAAGGTAGGCGCACAAGTTTTATTCCATTCAAGTTCCAGGGGTTTCTGGCAAGCCTACAAATGTGCAAAATATCAATTTTTGACACTAACATAGTAATTGTACCGTGTATTTTAAGAAAAGTGGTCCAAACCAGCTGTGACTAGAATACCTTTTCCTGGTTGGAAAACGAAGATGTGCATGGTCGCTACTCTGACTGGAATGAACTGCAAGTACGTATAGAATTAAAGCGGTGCAGGTTTAACATTCACAGGAATTTTACTTTTTTAATACATAAGGAGCTCTTACGCCAAGAAACATAAGCTTTATTTCGTTCGCAAGCGCGTAGTTTTAGAACACGTCGTTGTGATGACAAAGGAGTGACCTAGGCTTGGTGCGCTAAACGAGAAGTTCTTGGTGCAAACCGTAGGGTAGGACTTCATGGGGAATACTGTGGGGCTGATGTAAAAGGCTAATGAAAGTTTCCTGAAGCAATGACAATGATCATATAACGGGAGGCGATAAGAACATTATTAAAACATTGACGTTCTAAATATTTTATGATTAGTTTAGAAAATAACCAATAGTGATTGTTTACGCACCCTTAGACAGCGCATAAAGCACCCAAAAAAACGGCAATCGGAAATACAATATTATAATTTTCATTGTGATTTTAATGGGAAAGTGCAAGAAGTAGATTACATTGTTCTATATGTTACAGAAACAAAGTGAGAATGCGTGTTGCTGCTGCTTCTTAATCAAACTTGGAGGAACAAGACGATATTCATACAAGCAATGCATAAATTCACGCTCGCGCTAGTATCAACGAATCAAGCGCAGGGTAATCAAATGAGCGGCATCCAAACGCTCTTAGCTTGAGACGTTACCTGTTAATCAAAACTAAATTTGTTATATTGCTTTTAATAGCTGGATTTAATTGGAGGTTAGAATAATTATTAATTCACAGAGCTTTCAGTTCACCTAGTGACGCCAACAAATTAGTAGCACAGTGGTAATTACTCAAATTTAAGCACACATAATATTTTTGTATGTGAGACCACATCAATCCTCATTATGCTGTCGAAGTGTGGCGCTCTTCTAGGGCATCCTGCACAGAATTCCTGAAAAGACATTTATCCTTAGTGTCTTTTATGGTACTTCTTTGTGTGTTCCCGCCGTAATGTGCCCTACGACATTGTCATTTTGCTTGGCATGTACAGGCTCTCGAGATCTACGTTAGCAGATCGAAGTGCGGTCGTCAATGCGCGTGCCACCATGGAGTATATTCGCGACGCGGTCCGGGGTCCGCCCTCAGAGTACGGTACATTTTCAGCGATGTGTGAGCCCCCTTGACTGAGTTACGACATTCGAAATCTCCTTGCTATCAGAGAATTTTAAGTTGCATTATAAATGTCTGTAAATCGACCTTGCATGCGTAGTAAAAGTGTGTACAGTAGTGCTGCATGCAGAGTACATACAATGTTGTATGTAAAAAAAAACATCTTAGTTTTTTGTAAGTAGGGATATATGTTTGTGATTCAAATAAGAGAGTTTTTACCCCTAGCCGCGAAGACAGGTTTTTTAAAGAAAAAAATCCGTTGGCCTCTGCCTCAAAGCATTTGCCTCGAGTCGCGGTGGCTTAGTGGCTAAGGCGATGTCTGGCTGAGCCCATGGACGCGGAGTTCGATTCCGGGCCTCGGCGCCCACTTTTCAGATGGAATCTCAAAGCAAAGGTGCGCCTTTGTAGGGATTTAGGGGTACTTTAAATATCAGCAGAAGGTGGAAATTATACCGTAGCCCCCACTACGGTGCGCCTTATATCCCAGGCGTAGTTAAGGCGCGTAAAACCCTACAAATAACGACCTAAATATATGGAAATGTTTCTGCCTCAAATATTATTTTTCCGTATTTGGTTGTCTTTTTACTGAACAACGTTTACCTGCATCAGTCAATCTACAAGTTTTAGTTGTTCAGAAAGTTGCGGCCTATATATGCTTTTCGTCCAGACATTTTTTCAATGTTTGGTCGAGCGAATTAATAATGTGAAGACACACGGATACGTCCGCATTGATGATCCTAAGAAACACTATCGCCTTCGAAAAAGCGCCAATGTGACCAAAACTTCAGGGCGCGTTAACGAAGACAACATAATTTAGTATAGCACCAAGCATCCCATACCGTGTCCCTCATCGCTCAGTTGTTGCTTTGATACGTGCAGCCATTAATCTCAAGCTTTTGTGTTGAAACTTTTCAGACATAAAGCTTTACTACGCTACGTATTTCAAGGTCATCCATCGTGTCGCAGGGACCTTTAGCCGGCGCTGCCCGAGCTGCACTTTTGCATCGCTTCGCATGCTCGCAGCTTCGCCGCTGCGGTACTACGTCGCTAGGCGAGGCTGAAACGGCTGCTTCGCCTGCGTCTTATTTCCTAGAGGTGGCTGGAGCATCCGTGTGTGATTTTCAGTGCAAACAAACCACGAGACAAGTCTAGGGTTTAACGACTAATAAATGAAAAAACTGGGCTGACAGAGTGTTTTTACAGTAACGAAGACGAGGGAAACGCACGGTGCACGTCATAAGACGCGCTGCTGTACCGGCGCTTGGTTCGCACTCTTGCCATCAATGATACGCACGCTGAGTTGTATCGGTATACGATTCAGTGCAAGCGAAAAGGTGAATGCAATAATCAATTAGATACAGCAAGATGCCACGCTGTGAAATATCAAACGATGGAAAACATTCACGGGGCACTGCTTGCACATCCATAGCATTCGCGCTTGATAACTAGCTTGAGGAGCGTTTAAACCTAAACCCTTTGTTACCTTCATGAAGCTTTCCTTGCAATCTGTTACGCACAACCTTGAACACCAGTAAAACAGTTCATGAGCGCGAGCCATAGCAATGTAAAAAAAACAGAATTTTATAATCTTTGTTGGCTCCGTTGAATTGTAAAACTGAATAAACTTTCTGTAAACTACGAAGTAAAACTGCGCGAAAGACAGGACAAAGTAAAGAACCACAAAGCACAGGCGCTGATGATCAGCTCGGCACTTATTGATCTCAGGCGCTCAGCGCTTTACTGCTAATAAAGCGCTCAGCTGTTCGTCAGCGCCTGTGGTTTGTTGTTCTTTACTTTGTTTTGTCTTTCGCGCTGTTTTTCTTTGTAGTACAATGTACCAACTCGGCCTTCAGCAAACCCTTCTCTATATTGTCACTGAAGTCGAGTTCTTGCATTCGTTTTACCTTTGAATTCGCGGCAACACCCTAGTGACCAAGGGCAACAGCCAAAGATTGGTTCCTCCCATTTCTCAACACTGCATGAGCCGGAATGAACTGTTTTCTTTTAGTGACACAGTACGCTGCAAATCTGTTTACTGTTTAGAAGTTGCCAGAAGTAAAAGGTGCATTCGGGGTGACTCCTTTATTCCAACTATCTGTCGATGACCTAGCATAAAAAAATTGCCAGCGCACCTGCTCGCGTCGCTGCAAATGCCGTCGAAGGACCATAGTTTTCTGCGCCCTTTCATGTAACTGTCTCTTCGGCCTCTTTCACCTTACCTCTCACGATGTTCCTTTCCTATCTAAGCTCACCAATTCGAGCTTTGCATAGTTCAATTTGCCGTTTTTTGCACTCTTTCAGCGCCATCTGTTGAACGTCTTGGGACTTAGAGCTCAGTCCTCGAGTGCGTAGCTCATGCGTCAAATTTTTATTTTGTGGTTAATGTACTTCTTAATGCGCGTTTTTAAAGTTATCACCCGAAAATCAAGCACACATATATTTGCAAGCGAAAGAACAGTGCAAGCACTAGTTATGTATTTACTTTCTTCCTCGAATAACCCTAGCATTATCTTTTTGCTCAAGAATGTTGACAAATATGCATCACATTTCGAGATTGAGTAGATTGAAACTGTTTTTCCTATATAAACGTCCCGCTCAAAAATTATTCCTCCTTTGGCCAGGCGGCTGGATCGAGTAAAAGACAAACATTTAAACAAGTAGACCAAAATTGACGCTTTTTAGTAGCCCAAGAAAGTCTTAAAAACCAATTATGAGGACTCCCACGTAGACCCTTGAATGTTCTTAATGAAACAATCTTCAGAGCAAGCTCTTTGACCACCATCTGGAGAAATGGGCATACGTTCTACCATACGAACTTTCCAGTATTTATTCTTGTGCGTCCTCAAAAATGAGGATTTAAACGTAAGGAGGTGGTTCAATAAATCAATCCCTTAGAACACAAACAGTTCCTCGATGCCACCATCTTTCGCAACTTCTCTTTACAGATATTTCGGTAGTCCTTGATTTCATCAAGAAACGGTCTTTTCCCTATAGTACTTCTTTTGTTCCTGACTTTCTTTGCAAGGATAATTCTGGTTCCCTAGGATCACAAGAAATTCTGGCCACGGATTTTAAATATAACCGTTAATCTGCATTAGCCGTGTCAATTCGTCCGGAGCGGTTCCACGCCGCTCCGTGGGGACGTAAAAGAATAGCCCAGTCACCGTGAAAGGGGGGAGGCATAAACGCTGAAAGTATTCTTTTCATACAAAAAATAGAGGAGGGCTGCCTGACAAGCTTATGCCGAAGGTAGACGGGGCTCCCGATCTAATTAGGCGTATAGATCATTAGCACGGTTTGTCGCCGTTGATAATGATAAGCCAAGATGACAAGAACGCGCTTGCTGCAGCTTTCTCTTGAAGAAAAATGCGTGACAAATGGGTAGGCAGGTGCTCCGTCGCTGTAATGTACGAGAGTCGTTACGAAGCCCAAATGTTCCCCCTATGCATACAATATTCACGGGTAACACGCCAGCCGCATAAGGCGCCATTTATTTTGGTTCCAATCCCAAAATTTCGTTTCACCAGTAGACGTTTGCAATCTAACGAAGCTCCACATCTTTTATTTTCTCTTTTTTTACGCCTAGTTCCTGCATTGTGGTGCTACACTACTAGTATGCTTCCTTGGCATTGTTGCCAGAATATTTATTTCTACACATGCATCCCTAGGATACGTTTGTACAAGCTCTCTCCGGCTTGGAGGAAGTATCTTGGCTATTTGTATTATAATGATATTTAAAAGGAAACGAATGTTCCATCAATTCTCGTCGTTTTGATCCGTATAAGTGACGGTTAGGAGTGTGCAAGGGGTGTTTGCGGAGTGCGGAACAGGTTTTAAACTGTCCATTGCTGCTCAGTAGAACTTGCTGCAATGAAGTCTTTTGCAATGAATAACACGAGTGGACTAGTGCCTTAGGCGCTTCGATTCGGCAGCAAACAAAAACGTCTCAGGCATTGCATGGTACTTTTTTCGGCTCCCACTCGTCGAAAGTAAATCGAAACATGTCGAGAAACTGAAACTTTCGAAAAGGCTGAAAACATGAGAGGCGAGGCAAACCTGTTTACTTTTGAGACTCTCTACCCCCCGCGTTTGCAATGGCAAGCAAACAATCTTCAACAAGCAAACAACCATCGCTTCATTTCACGACTAAAATGTGGAGTGCTAAACGTCACTCTCATGTTGGCCCTCCATCTACAGTGATGATCTTCGTGATTTTTCCCTGGATTCTTGCAGTGCGTCTTCTTTCTGAAAATTAAATAAATCACTTCAAGGGGTGAATTAGTTTAACAAAAAAACATAAGCTTTAACGTGGTAGCCTTGCTGCTTGCAAGGCCACGTTAAAGCACCACATCGTGCGCCCGCTGCTTCCCAGACATTCCGTGTCGAAACCTCTCCAAAGGCGAACTTGTGTACCATTTAAGCAATGCTGAAGAGCATTTGTTCGTTAAAGCCGATATTGATACTCTGAACTTCAATGTCTCACCGCCAGGAGCACGCTTTGGCAGCGAAGTACAAACAAATCTTCTATTGCGTTGAGTTTGATACTTTGGGGGTACCGCTTTTCTGTTTACGTAAACGTAAACAGAAAATGCAGTGGTAACGATCCCTTTTCGGGACTGTGTCATGCTACGGCGCATACAGTAGGACATCTGCAATTGGTATTGGAGTGTTTTAGCATTACAGACTGAGTACGCTACGCTACCAATGCATGAGCGCGCGGGGACTGCGCGAGGTGTGGCCTGTCCCAAGGAGCGGGCAAAACGTGCCTGGAAAAAATGCACGTATGCGCAGTCGGCTCCAGGTACCCATCGCCACTAGCGCAGCTCAAGCTACACCCAAAGCGACGCCTCACACATAGGCATGACATCAAAAGCAATACACGCGAGGTAACGTCTGGGGTCGCTACAGCGTGAGTGCAACCGAGTAATTGTGAATAAATAAAAAGGCAAAGATAATAGCCTGTGCTAAAATTTTGCCATACTGTATTTATTTGCCGTACGATACGGCTGGCAAATCTGCGTTAAAACTTCAGCTGAAGCAAATTCGATGCCGTGTCAAGCGCCTATTTAGACAGTGATCTGGTCATTACTGCCGTGTATGTGTGATGCTACTGAGTGCTGCCGTTTACACACACTAGGTTCAGAGCCTCATGAATGGCTGCTCCAACGTTTTCCTGAGGACGTCTTTAGCGTATAAATCTGTGACATGCACCACTTGCGGCGGCTGGCAGTGGGCGCGTACGATTGTTAAACGTTTATTTCTTGCCCGCTTAATAGATTCAGTACATAAGCCAGTTTGGAAGTGTAAACGCTGTCACTGGTTAAACTAATATGATGGTGGATCTGATCTGGGTTGAGCTACTTCTAAGAAGCGTGATGAGGACGGCAAGTGTTGCTCAAGGTCCACCAACAGAAACACCCATTGCCCCTTGCCCGAAGTTCATGTGACTCCATCTCGTGACACAACCGTTTGTCTCAATCAGTCGTCAGCTCTATCCCGTTGTTCCGGTCCGCGGTGAACGCTGTAAAACGAATTTTTATACACTGCAAAGTTTGCCTAGTGGAGTACATGAAGAAGAGCTGCAGGCTCATAGTGACCGACGCTCTTTTGACAGTTATTCGGATTTGAATAGAGACCAATTTTGCTGGAATGACTACAGCACACTTGATGTCTACGATGTCACAACTGCATCAGCATACTTATGCATTGCTAATGGCAACACGATTATATGAGTATAGAGTAAGCATTTGGAGAGCTGATGGTGATTTGCCTACCCTATTTTACATTCAAATAATGTTTAGATGCTTCTCCGTTTACAACTGCACGAGACTTGAAATCAATTGATACCTCGACACCAGCGTAAAACATGGTTGAAGTGCTCCAGCAACGGCAGGAAAAGTAATTGCAAAGATGCACGCGGTCTTTCCTCAATAGCGCCGCATTGAATAAAAAGCACTGAGACCGTTGCGACATCGCCACTATCTGTTTCAGCCAGTAACATCTGTATGAATAAGATGGTCCTCATAGGTCTAAATGAGGGTAAGAAGCACGCTGCTGCAATACAAGGCAAATGCTGATAAGTGTGGGCCCTGATAGAATGAATCAAATCTATGGTTTGTACAGCACTCGTAGAAAACACCGCACGCAAGCCAGAAATAATTGATTTTACAACTTCAGCATCGAAGACCTGAACGTTTACACACTTTTTCTCCTAGATACTCTTAAAGATGTGGGCACGCAGTTAGTTTCTCCAGACTGTTTAAATTGACGTTCAAGATAAATCACGTTCGCTTCAAGCAACCAGTAACCAGTACGCCCTCACGTAAAAACTTAGCTGACCGATCAAGTGTGTCAACACCAAATCTATCGTAATTGCGACCAGAGCGCACTACAAAAAATGCTCTAGCTTTTGAAAAAGCAGAAGCAAACAGCTCATATTCGCAGCCTTTTTGTGAGCGGTGCGGATACCTGTGCTGATGTAACAACGAATGCTTATGTCCTCAACGTAGAACGGAAACTGAACCACCGAGAACCATGAGTTCGCAAAATCAATGAGGGAAATAAATAAGAACTTGGAGGTCAGAACGCCTTCTTGTGGGCCGCCACAGCAGGCAGAATGCCTCGTTGTCAGGGAACGCACTAATTCATTGAGCACGGGCTCTATGGAAACCACTTTTTCGGGTTCTATGTTCAATACGGCGAGTACTATTTATCTAGAGACAATCCCAACCTACATCAAACCGAGGGTAATAACGCCTCTCTGTGCGGTACGTTTTTGGATTTTGGTAGCTTGACCTCGCTGACTAGATACTGGCGACAGTAACGCTGGAGATGGTGCGTAGGTGTACGAAGTTTTTATTTACCGGTTTTTGATTTATTCTGCTAAACATGGGGTCTGGTAGGTTCCGATTTGAGTTCGGGGAGATCCGGCTAACAAGGCGAGCCTGTATGGGCGACACGCGTTAGCAGGTAGATTTGGTTTCCAGCTCTGCACTTGCTTCTAGTTACAGCCCAGCGAAAAACGGTTCAAATATATTCTCTGCAGTATTTTTTGTGGCGAATATTCTGCTAAACACAGGAAACCGTCTAGACACATAGTTCACCGAAAGAACTCTGCCTGAACGAGAATGGAATGCGTAGTATGACATAGAGCTGCACAGGCGAGGCACCGCATCTTGGTCACGCATTGAGAGCCCGATATACGCCTGTTCGCGAAACAGGCGCGGGGTAGAGCGTCATTCAGCCAGCCACCGCCAAACTCGAGCGCCAAATGCGTAGCCCAAACCGCATAGAAGAAAGGAGGATAGGAAGGGAGGAAGGACTAATAAAGAGCGTAGACCACAAAGGAGCAGGCGAGGCCTCCGACAAACGAGCTCTCTTTCCAAATGGAAGTTTCCAATTCATCAGCTCTCCATCGCACGAGCCGTTCGTTTTAAAGAAGCAAGACAAACTCACTGGGAAACGGATACGAGAATGGTTGGGGTTTGGCCTGGTAGGCGGCACGAACCGGTTGCGCATATATATATGGCCGCTCGAGTTCCCCCCCCAACCAAATTTACTTTTCAGTTTTTCTGCTGTCGTTCCGACCCACCCTCCACTTACGCACGCGTAGTGCTCTTTGCTGCGGTAGTCTCCCCTTCACCGCCTCCCCTCGTTATCCGGCGCTTTCATTTCCCTTTGTTCAAATAATTTTTCTTCTGTTGAATTGTACGCCCAACTCGCCTGTTGAATGCGCGGCGCTGTCCGTTTGATCAATTTTAACATTTATATTCCTCCATCTTTTCTGGTAACAGCACGCGTTCTGAACAGCAGCGCCTGTTTGATGGTCCACAGGAGGGCCACGGAACAATATCCAATAGCAGCAGAAAAGGAAAAAATCCAGCAAGAAGGGAGCTCGGCTACGAATAGAAGCTATTATCGAGCTACGTTGTATGCAAACCCACCATCCTCTCAGTAATTCCCTTTTGTGTGCAAGCGAAGCCGCTTGGAGAGATGAGGGTCCCCGAGAAAGCTCGCGAAGCGTATCTGTCTGCCTCTCTCTTCCTCCTGCCTGTATTTTTCCTTTTTTTGTGCCGCTCTCACGCTATTCTTGTTTCTCTCGGTATTTTCCTCGACCTTTGTTCGCTATTTATTTTTGTTGATTGCAGCTTTTTGTTACTTACGGGGGTAGACAGAACAGGAAGCCGCTTTGAGCGCAGGACACAGCAATTGGAAACAACGATGATAGAATAAATACGAAAGAGTTGCGGGATATGACAAACACGAAAAAACGTGATAGTGAATTACAAAACCGAATGGATAAATTATCTTTTGCTGGTTTATGTAGCCCGCTTCGGAAACCTTTCGCTAAAATATGCGTATATCAAGCCGTTTGTGTAGTGCATTGTTGGTGGTACATTCAGTACAATTAGGGATGTTAAGGTTTATCTACAATATTGTTTATTGAACAGCCTAAACGCCAAATGCTGCTTTCAGTCTGTCCCTCCATTCAGAATCATTATCGAGAAAGCGGCTGAATGCTTGAACAGAAAGCGTATATGCTGGAAAGACCGTTCTAAACTTCCAAGTCTGCCGGCATGATTTATATATGTGCACATTATTTAAAGCAAAGGAAACAGATATATTTTTCGTTCGGCTTTCATGGTGCCTTCACGTCACGGACCAATTGAATATTTGATTGTTGGTGATTACCCTAGCAGCGTATGCACCTATTAGGCAGTACAGGAAGCCTGCAGTTACCTCGGATTAATCCAGTTACGTACTGCGGGTATGGGCAATAATGTTGGCTTCTGTAAATTTGGCAGAAAAACAGCAGAAACTATTTGGCCCACTCTGGAACGCCGACTCTTAGGCCTCAAATTTAGTTTTAAGGTCTTGTGACTTAAACCGGCATCCGCGGCTTCAATTAGTAGGCGTGAAGTGAGAACTTTTCCAATGAAAACAGGTTTACGGAGTTATCCCGCAGAGCTACTCGCAGGGTACAGCGTTATTTGTAGGCTTAAATTAGCATTAAGGTAAGCTTTAAACTGAGCCTGAACACATGTGAAGCAACGTTAGATTTTTGCATGTGCACCTCCGCGTACCTGCGTACGATGACTATAGACCTTATACAGAGATTATAAGCCTAGCATGGGGTCCTTGCATTCCCGCGTCCGCCATCTTTCATCGCTGCACGTGAGGTTTTGCACAAGCGACTTGTTATCCGCAAGATACTAGAAGTTTTGGCGAGTTTTACTTTATACACTCCCTAAGCGCGGCTAGTTAGGTTTACCATGCTTTTGCAAAAAATCGCGTGGTATACGATCATCGACGAAAAACCGCACTTTTTGTTAGGAACCTGCTGGTACAAGCCTACTTCGTATACAATGCCTACCATTACGCGCATGCTTGGTGCCTCCAACTGTACCGCAAAGAACTTCCGTAAATTATACCTGACATCAACCTTGATGCCTCAACCTGAAATCTTTCACACCCGCCGATCTTCAGCACGTGGTCTGGCTTTAGCAACTTTATCTGCTATAGAAAACTGACTCCTCCAACGCTAGCTCCTTTCTTTTAGCAACTTTCTTTGATGAACTTTCTTCCATGAACTGCACCCCCACGCTGTCCATCAGGGTACACCACTCACTAGAAAGTGGGCCAGCATGACCAGTATGTCTGTTCTGTTTATCCTACCAAAACTCAAACTACTTAACCATCCTTGATAAAGAGTCCACCACTAGACTCACTGCGAGGACACCAAATGACCCTGTGGTGTGCCAGACCACAAACAGGCCCTGCCTCTTACAACCCTTCCGCCAGTTGACGCCGTCCTAAAAAAAGCTTTCCTTCAAAATATTTACCCACGTGTCATTGTAAATTAGGAGAGTTTCTATAATTCGTGCAGTTGTTAGGCGGCTGATTCGCTGCGTGATGTTTACGATGATGGTATGAATAATCACATCTGGAACATTCTCAGCAGTCGCCTCAATACCTGGAAAAAACAATATCTAAACAGTATAGGTCCACGAGGAGGGTATGAGCAATCCATTATACATTCTCGGAGTGACGAGGGTTTCGATTTGTTGGTGGTACCTTTGTAATTCACTGCTATGGCACTGGTATCATGGGCGGCTACTTTTTCATCTTTTTTCAGGGTCGTCAAACTGAGAAGAGGAACAGAAAGCTTCGAAATATAAAAAGAAATGGCCCCACTGGTGCTGAAGCAATATAAACTTTGTTTTTTGAATAAACGCAGTGACCACAAAGATGACTAAACGATGTTTATTCGTAGTAAAAAAGCTTGCTCTGTTTTTGAATGTTTTGTATTTCAGCCGTAATAAACTTTAACAGAAAAACGTTACTCTAAATATACTTCCTGCATCAATTTCTGTAGACGTTGACTTCGAAATAATAAGAAAAAGTCATCACCAGGGTGCCAAAATTCATAAAAGGAACTGCCTGTTTGGATAAGCAAGCGTGGCAAACACAGACACCAGCATGTGAGCAGGGTGGATGCCAGCTTTATTATGTCTTAACCAGCTCTGCATCAAGGGAGGATCCACTTAATTGTGTGGAGCAGTTTTAATTTTTACCTTAACTCATTTGTAGCGGGCCTTACAGCGCAGCATTTCAAACCGTACACGTGCAACACCTCCCTGGCACAGGGCTCCATCCTATGAGAACCCCAAAACACAAGCTGTGGATATGTGACCCCCAGCATCAGTGTTTTCTTGGATTACTGAGTAAAATGTTTGGCATTTTGTACATTAAGCATTAGTTTTATCCGAACTGCATTGACCAGCAAAAAAGCTTCTTTCTGATGTTATCACGAAAACCTGTGTAGTATTCGTTACAGTTTCTGAAATCCCCCGTGTAAACAGCACCGCATAGCTACGTAACTTAAGTGGGTGCGACTATGGGGCTTGTCTTTACACCTTTTGAGCTTGCAAAATTGATCCAGCACCTTCCGATATTTTCTTCATTCGGGCTAAGAAAATTGATCGCGGTGACCAAATTATGCAATGCGCAATAAAATTTTCCGCCACCGCGTACAAGGTCTGAGCCAACGTGACAGCGAAGCTGTTTTGTGACTGGGCGTGATGACAATCAAAGATCCGCTGGTTATCCTTCCTCACAGAATGGAAGGGGCTGAATTTTCTTATTCCCACTCGGCCCACGAACTAAAGCTCTTGGTTGTGTTTCTGGCCCATATTTGTTTGAACCTGAGCAAGTAAACAGGAAGTTTAATTTTCAATGGATGCTTAGTTTGTATCTGTAGTAAACAGCGCGGCGTAGCCGAAATGAATGCTCCATTTTCCGAATCGTTTTATTTAAAACTATGCTGTACGTTTTCTCGAGTCTAAATGAACACGGCTATCCCTTGATGAATGCTGAAAAGAAACAAAGTGCTATAAATGGCCCGGATGGGGGAAAAGGCGTGGCGTGCCGGACGCGAGGCGTTAATCCAAACTGCGGTCTGGTCAAGTCGGCGGGGCCAGCGGTCCAAACCCGAGAAGCTGCCTAGTGCAGCCACGCTTGGTGGAGCCGACCGACAACCGGAAGGTGGGTGCTGCGCTGCTGAGCACGAGGTCGCGGGTTCGATTCCCGGCCGCGGCAGCCGCTTTTCTGATGGACGCGAAAAAGCAGAAACGCCCGTGTGTACGAGATTTCGGCGCACGTTAAAGATCCCCAGGTGGTCAAGGTCAAAATTAATCCGGAGCCCTCCACTACGGCGCGCCTCATCGCCTGCGTTGCGTCGGTGCGTTAAACCCCACAATCATATCAAATCAATCAAAACCGGCAGGTGCATGCGACCGTAGGGGGATCGATAGCGGTCCGCGTGAAAAATCATTGGAACATGACTCTGTGCTGCATGTGGGGCCATCGCGCATATTGCCGGTTCCATAGGGAAGAGCTCCCACTCGTGCACTTACTCATGGTTGAAAGACCTCCCCTCATTCTTGTAGCCGTCAGAAGAAGAAGTCAGTGAAAGACGAACAAAGACAACAACAGAAAAATTGGCGCAGCTTTTACTAGGGGTGCAAGGCTAGAAAAACAGCAGAGCTGGCAGCCCTCTCCTTTCGTCCGACGCGCAAGCCTGGACGACGCCGCTGTACACGAGCCTTTATTTCATGTGTTCAGGAGTGACGTCAAGGCATGACAAGCGCAGATGAGGCTAGGCGGATGCCACGCCTATGCTAGCGAAGCCAGCGCGAAGCTGTGCACACCTGCGCCAGGGTTCCGACGGCAACACGAGGGGACGCCATCGCTCCGCGAGGTTTTTGGTGCGACGGACGGATAACGCTATGTTTAAACAGCTCATCTATTACGCAAAGGACAAGGGTACTTTACCATCCGAAAAAAATTGTAAGACAATACAGTATTGTGAGCCGAGAAAGGACTATTACAGGTGGGCAGAAGGACACAATCACCCTATACGCGCATTCGCCCTAAAGGAAGAAAAGGACTACTACATTTTGATAACAGCAACCATTTCCTGCGTTATCAAGAACGGCGTCGGCAATGGTAAAGAACTGCCTACACAACTGCTACTCGTTCCTGATTAGGGGGGGATTACGGGTGGTACTCTGTGCCCCACTCCAGATATTGGTGCGGAGAACATAATCCTCTAGTTAGGGGGAAGCTACGATGACGATGTAGCTGGGGCCCTTAGAATATAAGCCTAGGACTTACCGCGAGTAGTGCACTGGTAATTCGGGGAATTGCGACACCTCATAGATTCACACAGAGAGCGAATACAGGACTCGGTCCCAAGCTGCCCGTGGTAACTACGTGTCTGGTAATCGCACCACCCCAGCAAAGCGCGTGGTTACACGTAAATTAACATATGCACGTACAGTCTTTGTCTTAATTTCCTAGGCCATGGCAAACCAGCAAAAGCCGAAAAAAAACTAAAGTACAAGCTTACCTCCCTAGCGAGGCCGAAACGTTTTATAGCGATAAGCTAGAGAAAACTCCTTTATTTCTGACTGCCATAAAATATGTTGCTCATGGTTAAGCATTGAGCTAATTCTTAGAATTTTTCGTGGCACAGAAATCGTTGGTGGGGTCTAAAAAATTTCGACAAACTGTACATACTTGTGCAAGTGCTGCTAATTTATCTGTGGTTAAGATATGAATGGCTCTCAAGGATAAAATAAAAGGATTTCACTGTCGGTTTATAGGGCGATGGTAGGACTCCGGAGCAGTTATTGTGGAATTGGTTAAAAAATGGTTGCAGCTCGTTTCTGTGTAAGTATTGTCAGGCACATATGACAGTTTTAAGACCGTGGTAAATGCCATTTGTATAGGTTATCTCTTTGTGTAGGTTGCCGATGCTTCCTCCTGCTTCTAGAATTGTCGAATGTCTTGCGTAACATTCTTTGATGCAAGTAAAATCTCGATGTGGGTGAATTGCTTCTCCGTAATTGAAAAGGGTGCAGAGGAAACGACGGGTAATCGTAAAAACAAGCATGACAGAAACCGCACTTCAGTCTGTCGTGCTTTCTCGTTTTTCTTTCGCGTGCTTTGCGCCTCTAAACAATATTCAATTCTTGGTGCCAGCGTACTTTTTATATGTTAGGCACAGCCTGCTTTAGCAAGTTTCTGCCAGGACGTCTGCCATGGCGAATACAAAATATTGCAAGGGACACTGCAACATTGATCGTAGGTATAATTGCTTCCCTATAAAATATTGGCGGAGCTCGCACTACTGGTGCAAGGCTGACGAAACAGCGGAGCTAAGAGCCAATATAGCTTTTTATAGTTTTGCTAGGTTTTGCGAGATTTTGCTAGGCTTTGTTAAGTTTTCTTAGGCTTTGCAAATATCCATTGTTTCATGGGTCGGTATCTGAGAGAAACGTTTAGCACTTGTATCGCAATCTTTTGCTTGTCGTATTCGCGAACGGAACTCAATCTAGGCAAGTTGTCAAAACACAGCCCATCCCAAGCCGGACAGCTCTGGCGAAATCGGTGCTCAGGAATTCGCGCTTGAGCCGGCCGTTCACGCCACCCATGGATTTTCGGGCGTCACGTTGGAAGTTCTACATTATTCGAAGTCTGAGGCCGCTTTCCACCGATTACACGTCTCAAGCACGCTACTCGGGATCTTCCGCTCTTCGCTGCCAGTTAGGCGCAGCGGCTTCGGCGCGATATTCGGGGTGGGATCGTAGCCGTCCAATATGTTCCGGAGCAGCAGCACCACGGAGTTCGTGCTCCGCTTCTTCTTACTCGGGAGACGTCTTCGGCCGACCCACGTTTTGCGTGAGTGTACTGATGTTCTCGGTGTGGAGTCGCGAGGCGCTGTGTGTCGCCGACGGGGCTACGCACATTTGCCGCGTCGGCGCAGTGACGTCACAGCTATGCAATGCTTGGGTCCGCCTACGAAGCGGCGCGAAGGTTGTGTGGGGTGCCTGACGCCGGGTGAGTTTTTTCTTGGTATTTGTTTTCCTAGCGCCACTGAACCAAGATCAGGCTTAAACAGCTCTGCTGTTAGATGGATGGTGCGAGACTTGTTTCAATTGAGACTACAGATTTTCAGCGCTGTAGCCACGTCTGGGCAATCAAGTATACAGTACTGGAAGGGTTTCGAATTAAGATACACCACTTGGGAGGCTGGACATCCTCGGAAATCTGGACGCCCCTTTTGTTTAGCTTGTTTCACACGCACGGCCTGCGTGAGCAGAGCAGAATCCGATTTAATTCTGCTTTGGATAATTCGACAGGAGCGAAGACTCGACTTGGGCTCGTGGTGTTAGGAATCACATGCATTTAATTTGTACATAAAGCTTTTGCTACAGTACTCCCATCATACAAACCGCCATTCATGAGTAAATGTCATAAAGGAGCAAGTATCAATACTGAAACCCTTTCCCTTCGTAACCCCGTCTCGCTTTTACAGCGTTACTCCGGTGTATGTAACCAGCCTTTCCAAAAAATGCGAACGGCACTACAAGGCCTACAATAATTATGATGAGCAGCGTGACCGCGTCTACCTAATCTTGATGCGCACGTTCATACTGATGAATATTGTGATGTATGGGGACATTCGCATCTGTGTGGGCCGTTTGGCGAAAAATCCACTTTGAGTGTGCCTCTTTCACTATAGCCTGATACGCAAAACGAAGAGAAAAATGTCGAATTAGCCAAGAAATGTAAACAGCCACCAGGAGAAAGCAAACCTACGCCTCACGTGTGAGAATCGGAAAGGTTACTAATCAGCCACTCTTTGTAGATGATTTGGAAATTTGCCACTAAGAACTTCACTAAAACATCGAATGGCGTTAATACCAGCCTAAACCACTCGGGCTACCGAGTCTGTTTACTACTTTTGAATGTAATTGCAGGCACGGGGGCACTCATTAGAGCATTGAAGAGGTGCGGTGAATGATGTTAGAACGCGCAAAAGGAATTTCTTCTGCACCCCTTCAAATATCCTGTACAGAAACGTAAGCATCAAATAAAACTACAGGCCATTTGTAAATTCTTGAGGACTGTGGGCCATACAAATATTATCACTTTTAAAAATTTAGACTAATCGCAACACTGATCTAGGTTGCGTACCTCGTGCATCTATGCATGTGTGTGTGTGTGGACTAAATCAACTCATGTGTTCAAATTTTGATAATGGCGTAAAGAAGCTACACGAACACCAGACATGGTTATATACACCGCAGGAACCGGAAATTTGAAGAATTCTCAATATGTGCCAATCCAAATGGAACCACTTGGCCCCTTGCATGCTCCGTCTTCAAAAGCCTTTGAGCTTCGTCCTCGCAAAACGAGGTCATAAACCATACCAAATTGACGCATTATGGTTGTACCGCAACCTCATAGCATTAAAGTGATAAAAGTGAATTGCCCAGATGGGGCTGCGCGTGCGAATTGATATTAAAGAAAAAGGTGCCTGCGAAACCTGGTCGGTGCTTTGAAAGTCAAGCTCAAGGCGTCTTTCACGCTTATAAAAGTCCGGATACTTTCGTTGGGGGAAGGGGGTAACGCATCAACCCGATTTCCGACGATCGGACGACTTTGACTGCACATTGGGGCCACTATATTAAAAGCGGCCATCAAATATATTTGTGCAGTGAAATAATGGGAGCGCTGTCAGCCAATTAGGCAGTGACAGATCGGTGAAATGACGAAGGAACTTATTATAGTACGGCTGTTCAGATAGGGATGCTTCTAAACCTTAATCTTGGGCGAAGGCTCGCACAGACGTTCAGATGGTGTGCTCCTGGAGAATGATTTCTTTTCTGGTGGCAGTGATTGATTTCCTCAAAACCTGAACCGTTTTGTTCTATCCGTAACACGTAGCCACAGGTGTCTTTTTTGTTGTTTGGTTGCATTTCCGTTTCGAAGATATGCCCCAAAAGCAAGTTTAAAAACAAGCAAGCTCACGGGCTTCCACAAACTGTATAGATGCCTGTTGGAACGAAGCATATTACCATGGTTATTCCCTATCAGTATATTTGCGCTTTGAGCATAATAGGTGTGATTGAGCATTTTTTACTGATCAGAGTGCGCACATGCCTGTATTTACATTAGAAGAGAAATTACGGAGGTACTCATCGCGACAGTGGGTGAATAAGTATTTTGAGATATATGTCTCTTTTACTGCGTAAAGGGAATTTGAGATAAAATTAGTATCGCTAGTGGTGGCTTGAGAAGAGTTAGGCTTTTTATTTTAAACTATTTTTAAACCGCGAGAAAATTTGAATCTTTCACAAGACATTAAAATTTACGTGATAAGAACATATTGTACTTTGTGCAACACAAAATGCGTCAACCTAGCAAAATTCTGTCCTCGATATTACAGAAAACTTGTGTATTATTGGGTTACATTGTCATGCAGTTCTTCTAACCCGCTTGTTCTGCGATTATGTAATTTTATTCCTAAATCCTCTTGGTTGAGCAACAACTCATGCAGGTTAAGGGGTCTAATCTTCGAGAATCAGTGTGGCCACTAACTGCTGATGACAAGGGTATTGTTGGGCGCAGTTCGAATGCCCACAGCTTAAAAACGGGATAATGTGCAGGAAGATGCGGGCTTCACCGTCACATCTTTGTCCTTCCAGATTTATTCGAACATGCTTACGCTTTGACATATTTTGTATGTATATTCTACTGGCTTTCTGCCCGTCTTCTAATAAAAAAGATATCCGTGGTTCTTCTCTCTCCAGAACGAGCAAAGCACCGACAGAAGCAAATTACACCCTATCCTGTACTATTTGTTTGCTGCTGTAATGCTGCACTTCTCTCCTGTGACGGTAATATTCTAACGACGTCGAGAACAACATACCCGTGCTATCAAAAGTGTCATTACCGACTGAATGTTGCATGAGGATGACATGGCACCAGGTGATATTAGCGGGTATGGGCTTTGCGAACAACTTTATCAGTCATCAGTGCAGTCCAAATATTAAAACATACAACAGAAATGTGTTTATTACCACCCTTAAAAAGGTAATGTTTATATAAAAGCAAAATATTCGTCTAGGAATAAGATGTGAATTTCACTCATAAGGCTTCGTTCTTCTGCACAACATAAAATTGCTAGGTAGGTTCACGACGCCTTCGTTGGTTTGATTGAGGCAAAAAAACAACGATATCCGCCATGCGTCATTTCTGCTCGTGAGATACCACATTCTGTTCCACATTTTGGTTTCGCTACTTTACACGACAGCGCTCCTTTAAAGGCCTGCATTTTCTTCGCTCAGTGAAACACAAAATATTCATTAATTTAATTACGTTGCGTACGACTTGTGGCACGACAAACGGGTACCATATTTGAGATTGTAATGTCCGAGAAAGTATTGCATTGGTTTGATCTGTTTTTGATATTGCGAGAATGAAAGTGTGTTTTATTTGGTGCGGTTGGTAATCCGTGCTACAAGTAGCTCCCCTTCTACTGAAAAGGAGTACTGATTTTAGCTTGTCAAATTCTCATTGTTGCGTGCGCTAGAGATAGTTCCTGTTGATAAAAATTTTCGCTGTCGACACATTTGGAGATCGACAGAACCAAGGACGAAATCGAGCGTTGCTGTGGTAGCGCTACCTTCACTCCACAGCGGACGTTGACAGGGAGACGACTATTCGAAGCGTGGCTCACCACCTGCCTTGCCGATGCGGCGGACTCTTGCTGCACCGAGGCATAGGAAAACAGGAGTGGCAGGTGGAGAATGTTTCTGGTCAAGGGAGCGAACATCACTATTGACATCGTTAGTGTGCAAAGCACAACAGAGTGTAGAAAGCGCGGGAGAGAAACGCCGGGTCGCGGACTTCTGCCGCCAAAATGAGGCGTGGGAATCGGACCCATCCTCATGGTCGTCAAGGAGAGGGACGAGATGCTCACCCATTTGTAAACGTGCACCAACGGATTTCCAATTGTTTTTGGTGGCTGAATGCTGCTGTGTAACCAATGTAATTAAGAATGAGGAAGTGTACAGGTATGTAAAGGATTAGTGTCTCTGACCGCCCGCGTGGTGTCGTGGTAGCGCGCCTGGGTTCCTTGCGGCGAAAAGCTTTCCCCCCTCATTTTGGCACACCTTATCCCTTCCGCTACCTGTTCGCCTCCAGCGCTCGATATTCTGATATAGGATGGAATATATTTCCCCTACTAACGTGTCTTCACACTAATGCATTTGTGTTTAAGAGTGAAACCTTCTTTAGGGAGATGATGATGAATATGTGTGTGTGTGCGCGTGCGTGCGCGCGTCCGTGTGTGCGTGTGTTTGTGCGTTGTGTGTGCGTGTGTGCAAGTGTGCGTGTGTGCGTGCGTGTGTGCGTGCGTGCCCTGGGTATTTGTGTGCTGGCTGTCCTACATTGAGCGTTCTGCAGGGACGCCTACTCATGAAGAAAAATAGGCAGTGATGAGCGCAAACACGGCCGAAGGAGACGACCGACGACGATTGGGCCGCGGTAACTAAACGTACGCGCTATGCCCATCGCTACCCCAAATACCATGAGATGAAAATGAAAGGCTTCGGTGTTGCTAAAATACCAATGAACGCTTTCCCAGTGCGACGGCATTGTCTTCGTGGAAGTTTGTGGCCATTAAAGTATCCACCAACAGCTCAGCCAGTGATTGGCGTTCACGAAGAAGAGTGGCACCGAATTTTCTTACTTTTGTTGTATTCCTTAAACGTGCTTTTCTGTTTTAGTTTTGGAGTGCTGTTTAAAACTGTTTCACACGTATCCTCTTGGCAAACGGATTCACCTTGTGTTGTGTGAGTGTGATGATTTTAGTATCTTAGATAATGGGCTCAAGGTTAGATTGATTATCGCAATCTTATGTTTTTCTGCTATTATGATTCATAGAACACACAACGCCACTTGAGTTCAGTAAATAAAAATTAAAAAACTTAGCGTACTAAGTGAGCGTCCTAGCATCTCGTGTTACCAACCAAGCTAGTGCATAAAATGAGGCCTTCATACTTTGCACAGCAATTACCTTGTATTGGTCGATTTGTGTATATAACATGCTTAGGCGCCCTCGGACCAAATTTACGGATGCACGAGAGGCCGGCATTGAATTACACCGTCATTTCATTTCGCAGGGGTTTCAATTCGCGGGCAATTAGTTGAACAATTTAAACTAACTGGCGGCAGGACAACGAAAAGGACGAAGCATAAAAATCAGAAAAAACTCAAGCAACATCTTGGGGGCACAGCAGGCGCACTGTGCCTGTGCGTTCGATTTAGGGTTTTTTTTTGTATTTATGTGTCACATACTCTGCATGGTAACATGGCGTTAACTGGTGGTTAGCACCAAAGTTTGATCCGCACTTTTTGTGCTCGAAAACCACAAGTGACTTCTGTGTGTTTTGCGTAAAAGACAACCTGCAGACAAAGTATGTGTTTGCCAAGCTCCCGAAAATTGCTACAGAAAGTAACGTCGCAGCAGTATTCGGGAGAATAAATGCAAAACCCAGCCTAAATATTGCAATGATACTTTGAACTTTCTAAGAATATGAATGCGACAGCATAGTTGGACAGTCTGTTAATCTGCTTTCGAAAGGTCTTCTTAACTTTGCGGACGGGCCTTCCACCACTTTACTATCCACCCGGACCCGTTTCGCTTGTTCGGCATTGCCGGGAGCCACTCGTTCCCTCCATCAGTGCGTCCACCTCTCGCGGGGGCCTTATTTTAGGTCAGAAAATGACAAATAACATTCTCCTTGTGACCTCTTTGAACCTGTCGATAAATATGACCACTTAGCGAAGTAATGCTCACGTATACCTAAAGAAACAAAAAAAAATAAAGGAAAATGCCTCGGTTCCTACCCTTGCCAAAACACTTCTGTAAAGGGAATTTTTCTCTGAGTCAATACAATAAATCAAATGGAGCGGTTACGTATGTGCGGAGACTTAAATCAGTGTTTTAAGAGCATCACAGACTGCGTTGTTCAAAAACAAATAGACAGAGTTCTGGCCACGAAATACACTCACGGTCGAATTGGAATGGGCATCAAACAAGTCGCGTCGTCTGTTGACGAAAACCCGTAAACCATAACGTAGTACACTAAAGAAAGTGTTCGTTACAATCGATTCCGAAAGAAGCATCAACTTTAAACGAAGGCTGGGTTATGAAAAACGAGAGAACATTTTGTACAAAGAAAACGACCGGACATCACCTACCCGGGGGTTAATAATAAAGAAAACAAGACATGACACTACCTGAACGTGGTCGTACGAACTCCAGCGTTCAGGGCATCCGGAATGGAATTGCCAGAACGGAACGACCCATTAAGGCCGGTGATGAGTGTCGCCTTTCATCCGCACCGGAGAGCACAATCTTCGACAATAAACTGCCCGCACAGGTGCAGAAAACTCCTCAGCCCCGGCTTGCGGGGCGAAGGTCTCAAAATCACGCTTGCGTTCCTTGGTAGACGGAGGCAGCGGTTCACTTTCACTCACGTACGCCCAGCACACAACACAAATTCGGACTCACGCGCACTTTTAGCCTGAAGTAAGTAAATAGTATAATAAATAAATAAACGTGGGCACTCCCGTTGAAATCGGCGCAGAAGTGCTGTCGTTTACCCTAGATCACACTAGGGGCACAAAATAACCGTCTCTTGTTAATTTCTTCCTTGTTATGAGCCAATCGCGGCAATAAAAACGAAATCGCCTTGAACCAAAACAAGCGCTGGAAGACGCGCGTATTCCGAAGTCCGGAGAAGCGGTATTCCAGCGGCAAACACGCTGACAAGGGATCCGTCTCGCGGTGTCGTCCCGCACGTGGCCAGCACCGCGCCGCGTCTGGAGAGTGTCGTGCAACCTGCAGGAATACGGAGGTCAATGTGAGTTAGCGGTGCCTGCGCGGAGTCGGTGCTTTCTCGCCGAGCCCGACAGGAGCGCGAGCGCCCGTGTGGCGGCGCTAGGACACCAGTGCGGGAACGCAACGGGGCGATTGAGGAAGGTTGGTGAGGAGAGCAGCATGCCGCTCGAGCTCCGGTGCTGCGCTAGCTCCGGAGCTGCCACGCCATACTGGGGGAAGATTCAGGGAAGCAAAGGTGGGAACAAGGAGCGAGGAGTAAGCGGAAGGAATCCCAATTCTCGTCCTCTCCTTGCTATCGCTTTTTTTCTCAGTTTTGCCGTTTTTATCGCCCCGTCAGCGATGGCAGTATGTGATCACGAGGAACGTTGTCAGGATGCTACCGCTAAAAGCATGTCGACGCTCGCGGAGGAAACTCTAGAATTCCTCGACGTGATTATTCCTCGTGTTTTTTTACTCTGAAGGCATTATCGGATTGAGGAGAATATTGGAAGAGTGAACAGCACATATTTTATGAAGGACGATTATCAATTGTACAAAACACAAGCTGTGACTTGCATCTGATTCCCACTCTTGCATTAACAGTAAGGGTAATAACATATACAGTTGTAAACGTAACAGGCGCTGGCGTTCACACACAATGGCAGCGTACGGTAGTACCCAGGCAAGTCAGCGAGTTTGTACACACCCTCCAGAGCAGCCAAGTATGAAAGGGCAGCCTCGTGGGCGCCCATGAGCCGCTGAAAATGCGCCGATTGCTATCGTATGCTTCTGCTTGCGCAGAGGCTGGTTGCCAATTTTTTGTTGTTGTAAATGCTTTGGACAGTGAACATCAGCAGAAAAAAGTTACACCATCTTGCGTGGGGAACCCTGATGAGGATGCGAAGCATCGTGGCGGTTGCGTGTGTTCCATTGTGTTGCCCGTTATGTTGAGTGATCTGGTTTTTACTAGCGCCAGAGGGAATTCCGCGTCCGGGTCCACACCGGTGGCAAAGACACGCAAGTACTGTTGTGTTACGGTGAGTAGGCGGTGGTTCTCGAGGCGCCGAAACTCGTCCATCATGTTCTTGTCGATGTTGTCTCTGTGGTAGAATCGGTAGTCTCCGTCAGCGTTGGTTAGGTAAAGGTTGTTGACATTGGTGCACCGGCTGACAGCAATGTACACGCCCTCCTCTTCGCAGCTTTGTCTTCTCCTCTTCTTCTTCGGCGGTTTCCCCCTACGGGAAGATGACGCGGTGGTTGAACGCGAAACCTATCTCGTGATGGATTCTTTGGTTGGCCAATCCCTAGGGGCATCCTGCCACTATCAGCATCAGAGGCGCTGCGGACGGGGCTGGTTGAGCTGCAAGGTGAGTGGCGCTACCCGCCACAGCTTTCTCACGGGAAATTCAACGTCCTCCTCTAAAGTTTTCAGTTCGTCGTTTCCGTTGACGTTCAGCTTCGCGTGCCTTCGTTGTATCAGTAGCTTCTTGACGTAGTTTGAATGAGTCAAGGACATAATGGCGCGTTCGTAGCACTTGCTCCTGTCCCGGATTTGTAGCGTAGTTGCCTACAAAGCGTGCGTTGTCTAATGAAAAACGTTACGGGCAGAAAAAACGAAATCAGGGAAATACGGTACAAACATGGTGTTACGGCCGAAAAACAAACGATAGAGCGGGCGTTCGTCGAGATTTACACTGAGTTGTTAGACAGGCACATTCCAATGAACGATGGTTTTGCTGATAACTTTTATGGCTTATGGTCAAGTTAGAACCAGAGCTTTGTGAAATAATGGAAGCACCAATTAGTGTGTGGGAATTAGAAAATGCAATAGACGATCTGAATACCTGTAAGTCACCCGGGACAGACGGTTTAAGCGCGGAATTTTACAAGGCTTTCAAAAGGGAGGTAGCGGTTATCTTTATGAAGTATTGGTAGAGGCTTACAAAGCTACATGTTCTCCGCAGTCCATTTAAGGAGACACACATCATCTTGATACCGAAGTGTGAAGATGCAGTAAAACTGCTGTCCGTAAAGGCGTATAGGCCAGTTAGTCTAGCCAATTTTGACTACATAATTTACATGAAAGTCTTAGCTAGACGGTTGCAAACGTAATCAGTTTTTGGTAGGACCGCATCAACTTGCGGTATTAAGCATCGCACGATAAGTACCAATGTGCACGTCGCCAGAAGTGTGTTAGAGTGCTGTGATGCCTTCTCAGGTCGTGTGGCGATGGTGCAACTCGACCTGAGAAGGCTTTTGACCGGGTGTCCCCATGACATACTTTTCAGAATCTTAGAATACACGAATGTTGGGTCGGTTATCTTGGATGGTATAAAGATGGCGTATGCCGGATGCAAGGCGAGCATGATTGTTAATAAAAATTTAAGTGGAGGTATAAATGTTGGTTGTTCGGCACAGGCAAGGTTGTCCGTTATCACCTCTTCTTTTTGCGCTGTATATCGAGCCTTTCTGTTTAAAAATAATCAAGCATGAACGAATACGGGGGTTCGCATAACAGAACACTGAAGTAAAACTGCTCGCATACGCAAATGATATAGCGGTTTTCTGTCGCAATGAAAAGAGCATAAACGAAGCGGTTAAAGTGGTTAAGTCCGTTTGTAAAAAAATCTGGGGCTGCAATTAACGGGGATAAATATTCGGGATTTTGGCACAGAACTGGTGCTCAACCCCTGCCGTTTTTTAATGCATACAATAGACCACGGCACCATCAAAATATCTAGGGGTGCCTCTGGAGCATTATAGGGTAGCCGAGACTACTGGAGTAACGAGACCGAAAAGTTGAGAGACCAAACCCAGAAACTGGCAAGGGCGCAATTTTTCTATGTTTGCCCGGGCCACTATCTGCAACCTTTTTTGTTAGCCAAAGTGTGGTACGTGCTGCAACTGTTGTGTATGTCACGTGCTAATGTCCAAAACCTCCACAGAGTATTTGCGGTCTTTATTTGGTCTTCCAGCTGGGAAAGAACCAGTCGCTCTAGCATTTTTCTCCCAGTCAGAAAGGGGGGTCTTGGTCTTTGTCATTTATTTTTACGACAAGTTGTCGCAAGGTTTTGTTTTGTGCGGGATCAAAAAGACGCCTTCTTGCCCACTGTAATTCAAGTGCGGTTGAAAAATGTACTGCCTGACTTTGTTGTGTCTTCAAGTGATATTGTGTGCAGGGGGGTGAAAGGATATTTCGCGAGAAGTGGCTCTGTCTGTTGAATTCTTGAAGGTGCGGTTTTCTTTCGACTACCTGTGTAGTGTTTCCAGGAGGCGCCTGTACAAAGGTTTGGTGGATGTTTGTTTACCCGTGCCACTGTATAGGTCGTTATACGGTGCGGGCACAGGGATTGATGTTTTAAGGAGAGTGAAAAGTATGCCTGTGAAGCCTGCAATGAAGTCCTTTTTTTTAAACTACACAGTGAAACCCTATCGGTAGATACTTGGTTAGCAGAAAGAGGTATTTTTGTGCCGTGGACAACCGACTGCAGACTGTGCAAAAAGCCGGAAACTATTAATCACGTCTTCATCGACTGTTGGGATCCCAGTGTTCCACTGGGACGTCCTCCAACGTACGTTAAAGAAAGACTTACCCATAACGCCGCGTGGAATTCGGTTCCTACCCGAAAATAATGAGGGCGGTGTGCCGTACGATTTGATCATACTCCTCAGCCTTCATAGCATATGGAGGACGAGAATGGCGGTGAGGAATGCGGATATAAATGCCCGGCCTGTCAGGGAAAATTTCATTGAAGCGTACAGTATATACGGGAAGTGTTTCGTGCTGAGGATGATCCCCCTGCGTGGTTGCCTGCGCTTGACGATTTAGTGCTGTCTTAGAAAGTTTTAAAGCCACGTAAGTCAGCCAAGTAGGCTTGGCCAAGTAGGCCAAGTAGGGTTGACGGATCATTAAAATATGACATGATGTGTGATGTACTGTAGAAATCTCAAGCAGGCAATAAAAAAAAGGATTTGTAGCGTAGTGGGAAGAGCACCGCGTACCTCCCGTTGTGGCCAGAGAGTCGTGGGATCGAAACCGGGCGCCGCTAACTATTTCTTTTTTATAGTGTAGTATCAGCGCAGCTGTGGGTGTAAGGAGGAGGAGTTGAGCATGCGCAGTGTGAGTGCGGACGCCGACGCGGGACATGCCGAGACCATAAGATGCTCCGCATCTAAAAAAAGATAAGGCATCGAACAGCAAGACATTGCAGTTGCGCTTGCAGTTGCTAAGCTTTCGACACATCCGCATTGCCCTGGCATCCAAGAATGCTATTTCCTCTGGTATATTTGTTATAAATGGCACGCTAAAACAATTTTTGCCCTCTCTTTGAATTCTCGCAATGTTGACAAGTGCTTATCCGCACTATTTTCTGACTCTAAACCTAATCTTTTTGTCGAAGTCAGGAGGGGGGACACCGCATTGCAGACATTTACGAATGCGCAGACCCGGGTGTCCGGCAACTGTCACAAGGGCCCGACTAACTGACTTCGATGTGGCGGCTTCACTCCTGACTTTGACAAAACTGCCATCATTATTAAAAGCAAAGTCCTGAGCCCGAGGGAACTTGTTGAAGCTTCGAGAACAGAAAGAGAGGGCAATAACTGCATTACCCGGTCATCAATATTAATGTTGCCAAATTACATTGCAGACTCGGAGTCTAGGGTGACGCAGAGTTGGCGGAAGCGTAACCTTTGTTATCTCTGCTTGTTCCTTATGTAATTGCTTTCAACGTGACATTTTGTGTAGGCGTGTGACATTTGTTACCAAAATTGCAGTAAAACTATCACTTTGAAGTCAGAGCTTCTGGTGTGTCCATCTCTGCTGCGTCAATGTAAAAAACGTCGCTGTGACTATTTAGTAAATATTCTACAACTATCCAACATGGTACCCTAAAAACATATCATCCCCTGCAAATGGCGTATTTGAAAATTCTTCATCATGTTCTAGAAAATCAACGCACTTAAATCCAATTTGCCACTATGCAGAAGCTGGAAACATCAGACACTCCTGGTTACAGCATAGTTCACGAATTGGGGGGTGTGGTGTCGTTCGTGAACTTTTTAAATCGTGCCTAGGGCCAAAGCAAACCTATATCTGAAGAGATTTTGGTTTTAGGTGGACAAGTGAATTGGTTATACAAGCAATTCATTGCGTCCACTTAATATCGTTTGCTCTGGGATGCAGCTTTCCCAGTTCTAAACTGACTTTTAGTGGTCCGGAAATTAGTTTTACGTGATTTTGGTTACCATTTTCGTTTCACTTGAAGTCATGTGGTCTTTTTCTAACGATCAAGCCGCGTCGTTGTCGTTGTATGTCCGAATCTCTGCTGAACGTGGTTAGTGCAGTGGTTGTAGGAGGGCGGGAGTTAGGGGGGCAGCGTGAAGTGAACTCTGTCCGTCAACGCAACGCTAATACATTACAGGAACGGCACTGCTAGCCCAGAACAGCACCACATCAATAGAAATAATCGGTCGCCATTTTTTGGGGTAATTTACGTTTGGACTTTCACCATCGAGAATAGCCTAATACAGTGGGTATATCGTTGCCGACGGAATCAAATTTCACCGAGGGAACAGTGTGTATTTGTTTGACACGAGGTTGCTGATATCTTGTCACATGCCTTATTTTTGCAGCATGCCTGCAAAGAAAAAGCTTTACGTTGTCTCTCCTGAAGAAGTGCCCGAAAAATGCATGTCGAGATCAGAGCGAAATTTGTACTAGACTCAAGGTTCTTAGCTTTGATGTCCAAACACATAACAATAGATGTCAATGAGCATGCACATAGGCATCCATGTAGTGTTATCAAGCGTTGTCTGAAAGCAGAACACGTTTCTTCCTAGGCTTAGTTTCAGTAATCACTGCAAATCTCATTATGAAAATTGGTATCTAGTGAGCGACGCGGCTGTTTCGTAACCACGAATGAGTCCAAGCATAGAAGGGCTGGCAATTGGCCCACAAGCAATCAATTATAGGCTGTCAAAGTAATGATGTGAGCGCCCAGCTTCGGTCATTAGCGAGCGCCCCCTCTTTCAGTAGGGCCACACGAAGATAGTTTGCGTACGTGGGCATCCCGCTGAAAATACACCGCTAGAGCCAAAACAGATGGAACGCTGCGGGCCTGCGCTTAGAAGATAATATGATGCCTGACGAAATTGAAATTCCAGGGAGCGCACTGTATTCGTTTCTTATTCAAAACTATGGTTGAAACCTTTTGAAAATAAGAGAACTGCCACTCAGCCTCACTGAAGAGAATCAACTCGCCATAGACGCACCTGCCTCCTATAACAGCTCGAAAGCACGAAGAAAGTATAAGTACAATAAATCATTTTCAGCGAAGTTAACAAGATGCGACAAAGAGGTTTTAGGAGTGACATCCACCGCATGGCATAAAAGCTGCAAACACTTTCAAAAGCGCCGCAAAAGAGTGAGACAGGTTTTTGTTCGAAAGTTCGAACCTAAATAAATAAACCTAAACCGCCGTCCCCTGCTGTGGCAATATAGATGACAAAGGGTATCTTTCCGAACACGCCTACTGTAGTTACCATCTTACGCTAAATTTGGATACACTCCTTGAAAAAACTTTTCGAAGTACATGGACTAATGCACTCTGCCTTAGCAGTTACCACCGTGCGTAATAAACTTGCGACCGATATTCAGTAATCATTCCGTTAGCAACCTTTCGCTAGAGTGTATAATATCACAATTATGCGTGATGTTCTTGCGAGGTTGTCTACTACTATCACTACAACAAACCTGGTGGGTTTTTTGTTAGGACGCAGGGAGAGCGCATTGTTGAAAAATTGTGCAATGTGTGTTGGAAATCCTTTTACAGGCAGTCCAAAGAAATCGGTGGATAAATGGATCCGGCTATGGAAATACACAACACGAGAAAGTATTCGTGACAGCTGCAATCCTTCAACATGTAGTATACCAATCAAAGGCAAAAGGACACGCAGGGAACGCACTTAACTGATTATGTTAGCTAGGCTTTCCAATTGTATCCTACACCCGCAGCTTACCAATGCTGCTTGAGTGAGAGTAGTGGGAAACCCATGGAAATATGCCGGCGGCGGGTTTTTACGCCTTTATAGTTTTATTGAGGTGTGGCTACGTCTTCTGAGAACTCCAAAGCGCCTTTAAAACAACAACAAACGGATATGAGGAGTTGTAGCCGAATAGAACAACAACCAAAAAGCCACCGGAGACTTTAGCAAAAAGAGCGTTGGGATTTTCGAGGACGCACTTCCAGCTCTCTTGGAAAGGAATTTCCCAAAAATCCTATTTTTATGTTTCCGCGCTGTGATACCGATTTATTGACGGAAAATGGCGATCGAATCTGATCTTTGCTCCTAGGCAGAATACAAATAAACGTAGCCTTCCAATCAACACACCACCCAGTTAAGTTTTTTTCTTCAATTTCCCCAACAATGAACCATTGGTAAAAGCAACCTTCGCGATTTTTCGGATAAAAAAACACTTGAATTCTGCTGCACCATTTCTACTTCAACATACTTGCTTCGCCTGTGACCTTTCTTTTAAAGTGGTGTGCGGGTTTAAGTCATCTTCTCTGGGCATGCTCCTGCTGATATATCCGTTGGGTATCGTGTATTCGCAATCAAAGAAGCTTTACGTAAGGGCAGATAGCATTTGATCCCTTCTATCGCCGTCGCCGACCAATCTACATGAGCGGAAATGATTTCATGCCTATATGTAGCTTCAACCTGCGGTTGCCTGAGTTTTCAACCCACCGTCGGCCTGTGTAATTGTGCGTAGAGCTGTATGTACTGGATGTCGACGTCTTTAAGTAGAAATCCAGAATGCATAGAATCAGCTGCGACTAAAGTGCAAATGACAAAACGGGCCGTTAGCTTCTGACGGCAAATGTGATTAGCACTACCCAACTTACCTAAGCGGGCATGTTGTTATGCCTATATTCTGCTTTCACGTGCACTTAGTTCAGTTTCCACCCTTCGGACGTGCCAAGCAACACCCCACTTTTCGCAAATGATGCTTCACGCAACGGGTTTCGACGTCTCTTGAAGTCGCAACGCACAACGCAAGCGAAGTCGGGTTCAAATAGTTTAAGCCACACTGAGGAAATCAAATGGGTTTTACATCTTTTTCTGGGCGGAAGCTGCTAGAACTCTCACTTATGTCGCTTTTTATTACGCATGGACTTGTAAAATGTATGTAAAAAAGGAAGAAACAAAGAAACTCGAATTGATGTAGCAGGATGCGTATTGGAACAGCATTGCAATGGCGTAGGTTGGAATTTTGTGTAGACCCAAGTGTGTAATTTTCTTTTCGGCAACATATTTCCTCCCAGTTATTTTTCTAGCGCTGTTGCCAATTTTATACGGATAGTGGCACCGGTGCGGAATGCTGGCTTTTCCGCTCAATTGCCGTTTATGCTTTCGCGTTATAAATACTCGCTCTGTTCGCCAATTTCATCCAATACCCGCAGTAGTATGCATCTGATAAACTGTGCTCACCTCGTAGCGAGCCATTCACTCACTATACTGTCTCGTTTTCCTGTCACCAGGTTAAGCACCTTGCGCTTTCTACGCACACCTTCCCTTCTTTACCGCGGATGGCACTGCTTCCTCCGTTATCAGTGCTCGCTCCAAGGCGCCCACTCACGCGTTCTTACTGCCTCCCCGTAACGAGGTTTCGATCCGCTACAGCGCTCCTTTTTTCCCGCTCGTCTCTATGGCTCCTACGTCAGCAGTTGAATTGGTCCGCAGGCTCCCTATGCGGGTGTCGGCGTGTGAATATTGCACGACGCCTGGAGCGCTGTCGCCACTTTTGTTTAGTCTTCATTCCACATCACCGCCGTGCGTTAGTACGCCAGGCTCTAAACTGCCATGCCGGGGTGCGTTTCGCTCACACACCTGCACGCGTTGCATTTACGCCCTCAAGGATTCTGCATTGCTCTTTTAGTTCACGACTTGAACTGGCGAGATAAAATATAGGTTTTTTTCCGGCACGCGTGTGCAGTTGAGACGCGTTTGTGCGTGCTCGTGCTTTCTAGAGGATTTGTCACACTACCAGCGAGATTTTTCTGCCCCGCTCAGGTTCCTGCCTTTCACTCTGCATGTCAGCTAGAAATTGTTGCAAACCAAGTGATCTTACACTTAATTATACTCTCATCAGTATTCACAGAAATCTTGCAATGGCTATAAACGTAACATTAATTATTGCTCTGGCATTGGAACTCATGAGTGCTTACTTGTTTCGAAGGTGTGTTTTACAGTCGAGCCGAGCAGTTTATTCCTTATCTCGTCTTCCCGCTAGCAATTCTGATAAAGCAAAATGCGGTCGGAAAATATGTACTGAGCAATAGTGCAGCTAGTAAGGTACGACGAAGGTTGCATAAGTTCAATGGTTTTTTCAGGTCGTTATCTTCAACTGAAAGTTCCTCGTGAATACAGCTCCGAACAAATTGTTAAAATTGTTCTCTTCAGGTTTCTGGTCGCTATGACGCCTGTACGTCTGTTTGATCAGAGGTGTAACGGTTCGCGTCTCCATACTCTCACCGGTTGCAAGTATTGGGTGAAGTGAAACGGCTTTTAAGAAAACGCAGTCATGTATATCGGTCCGTCATGCGCAAGTGTTACTGCTTTATATTTGTTAACAAAAATTGCGGTACATGTCATGGTTGCGATGAAGAACAACCTTACAAAGGTTGCCTAGTATGTTTTACAAAGTTACACTAGGAGGGGCTGATCCGCATTCCGCCAATACATGCCCCTGTGACAGATACTGAAACTGTTCTTGGTAATACGGGCAAGATTTTATAAAAGTGTGCTGAGGTGTGAACCAGGGCTAGCTGGTTCATACTTGCTAGCAAAAGAGTGGTAGAAACGCGAGGTGAGGCCGAGGGATTGCAAAAAAACGGGCTCCTAATTGACTCCGAGCGTGCGTTATTGCGTGCCAACACTACAAAAAGGAAAAAAACGAATAAGGGGAGAATATTGCTGTTGTAGGTGCACCATCTCTGTCTTTAACAAGTGAATCGGTGGCAAGCTCACACATGCGCCTGCGCGCTTAAGCATAGAAAAGGCTTCTAAAATATCGTGCGTTCTTCGGTCCTGGTGGGTTTTGAAGATGTTGCTGTGCTTGAGCCCGCACGCAAGTGAGTTGACAGAAGAATATGCGACAGCACACTTGTTCGCCTGAGGGCTGCCGCTGACAAGACGTCACGTCTGCCCCAGGCAGGTGTCCGCACGGAAGAGAGAAATTTGTTGGACAGCTTCGCTCTCGCACTGTTTATTATGCCTTCTATGGTTCTTTTTACAGATTTTCTTGCACGCCTCTCCCCAGTGTTCCTTCTTTCGCAGGTGCCGAACATGTTGATAAAAAATGTGGCAGCTTCGCACTAGTGACTCCAAGACTGGGAAAACAGCGAAGCTCACGACCGCACCTAGTTTATTCTTTGTTCGGCGAAGTTTTGCGTGGTTACGGTTGGAGACTCGGCCGAGTTTTCTGCGAGATAACGGTTCCAGACATGATGAAGTTTTCTGCGTGGTGTTGTAAGTAGTCCCCCAAATAACACTCAGCACTCGGTCATTAAAGTATGTACTATGTACGCAGCCCACCTGCTTTGTGGTAAAGCTTCAAGCTTCTCGGAGTGTGCGGCGGGACTAGCTTTTGCTCAAAATTTTTAAACTCGTTTGATGGGCCCCTGTTTGTCTTGTGTGGTCTGGTGTGTGGGACGCTCCGAAAAAACTGATTAAAGTTATCGCTTGTAGGCCTTCTGCATTATTTCATTTTGGCACTAATTGCGCCGTTAAAACTGCACCATTCGTCGCAAGAACCGCGGGAGCGAGCCACCCCGTGAGGCGTTTCCAAAGCCGTGCCGTACCAGTGGTACCGCGCCTTCGGCAGGTGGGTACGTGAGTCCTCCCAGAGCACGGCAAGGCAAAGCTATCGTAAGCTGCGGTGCTGGCGCGTCCGATGAAGTCATGACTCGGCAAGGTTTTCCAGCACACGTTCGCGGCACATACGTAGAGCTCAAACAGCATCGCTGTTAAAAATTCAGCTGCACTCCAGAACGCTGAACAATTATCTTCAGTCTCTGCGCGTCGTGGCCCTGGATTCTTTGCCCGCCGCGGAAAAATGAAGGAAGCTCGTACTAACGCTCTAGACTTGAAGTTAGCCAAGGTCAACGTAACCATAACGACCACCCCGAATTTTTAAGCTCCGCGATTGCAACCGATTTGTATCTTCGCTGCCGCAACGACGTCTACTCCATCATCGTTGCTATAAGTCTGAGCCTTCTTCATTCTCTGGGGAGTAGTAGTCATGGACATACCCTCTGAGGGCCGTAAGGTATGACATGTCTTCTCGCTCTGAGCGAGTGTTGATATCATTACGGTGAACGCTGGAGTCTTTCACGTTCCGAGCCAGTGATGCCACGATTACGACGGACACTGGAGTTTTATTTTTTGGCTTATCTTGGCCAACCTTTCTAAGTGGGCAACCTTGGCTTCACAAACGTGCGCCGGGAGGCACAGCGGTCGTCGCGTGGGACGTACACACGAGTGCGTCACATTTTCGTGATTTTGTTAACTACCGGGCAGTCGGCACGAGATTAGCGCTCGCGTGCGCGCGCTCGGTAATTTGCTGATATTTTTAACTGCGGACACAAAAAATCATGATTTGCTCATCAGCTTCGCTGTTAAAACTTACCACCCTCTAGTAGGTCACGAGGTTGTTAGGCAAGATCTAAATGAGGTGCACACGAAGGAAGCGCTGGATTCTGTCGCGGAGCATGTTGTGACCGAGCACAGCAATTACAATCATCGGGGTGACAAGGTTGCATCTCGATACACGGCGACCTTTGAGTGACCAGTATGACTTACATGTTTAGTTACGCGCTAGCAGTGAATATCCGGTTGAGCGACATTTGTGTCGAAAAACGTAATTCTCTGAACCCACTCTCACCATGCCCTCTTCTCTCCTCGACTGCATTCCCCAACCCATCCACTCCCTACACACTCCTCGGATCTTTGTCTCACCCAATTTTCTTGCTCCCACTTGTCTGTTACTTACTCCCTTCTCAGACGCTTTTCTCTTAAAACCATTCCAATATTACTCTCTCAGTCTTTACAGCTTTCTCACCACTCCTTTCTCTTCCCTAGTCTCTCGCATTCCTCCTTCATTCTATCCACCTTTCTTGTCGTTATGTGTAGTCACGTTTCGCTCAGGCATAGCCCCACTTCAGCACCGCAGGTATAGCGGTGGCTACTACGCGTTCAAGATAGTGTTACCTCACTGATTACATGTTAATCACAGACAACACAAAGCTATCGGCGTTTTCGCACGAAATCTTGTCCCAGAAATATGCGTCCTGCTATACTTCGTACGTCAATTTTAGTACATTGTTTCTGTGACTAAAACTGGCTTCTTCGTTTGTATTCTTAGACCTTTCGAATACGAAATAATGCCTGCTTCACCAAAATGCCCCTCATTTGTGATGAATGCGTTTGCATGCTTCAAAAAATTTCACGTGACCTTTGTGGATCTCATCTGGCAACTACAGAAAGAAGTGCCTGAGGCCTCCACGCTCATTTGGCAGCTCTTCGACTTCAGAGTACCTTAAAACGCGTGAACATAAATCGCCGAGAACTAGTTATCTCAGCATCCACTGCGACATCATTCACCGCCAGTGTAGTAGTGCAGAGTGTGTAGTGTATCGCTTTCCACTTGGGTGAGTCAAATAAACTTATTATAATGCACTCTGACGGAACGAATCACTTACATGCGCTCGTATATCTTGTGTTTTGCGGGGCGGAGTCGGCTGCCTGATGATATTATTGCTATTAAATTTTTTTGTTATATTCTTCCACAAGGTAAAATCCTCTATATCATAATTGGTCTTTTCACGCTAGTGCCTGTAACCGTCCTTTCTCTTATTTAGTATTTGTTTCTTACGCTTTTTTTTCTAAACTAACCAAGGGCTAATATTCTATCCTTACGTTTACGAGAAGATAGGGTAGCTACAGAAGACCCTCGGACATGAAAAGTTTGAACAGGGCTGCTAAAGTAATTACGAGAGTGTTTAGTTTCAATGCCTGCGACCAGAGCGCAAGCAATGGCATTATGCGAGGTCGTCAATATTTCTTTGTCTCTAACCAAAAGCAAGCGATCGCACGTGTTCCTGGTGGTTATATCTTGAGGGGTAAAGAAATACCTGCCCTTAAGCGTTTGACAGACGACAGAGAAGAATAACAATGATATTTTCAGCAGCCTGAATGTATTGGGTGGAGTTATACGCACACGAATAAGAATTACCATTCTGACGAAACCGATCAGGCGCGATCACAAAATATAATAAAATCAGCCAGATCACCGGCGCTTCTACAAACTGAAAGCCTACAGGATCTACGTGCCTAACATATTTTAAAACACCGGCAGCAAGAAAAGGGGGTGTATTTTTTGGTGCCACACACGCAGCATGGTATAAAAAGGTTACCACAACACTGGGAACTTCGCAATTGGTCTTGAATCAGTGACGAAAGTTGCAAAAAAGACTTACAAAATAGGATGCCGAGGGAAGAAGTAAAAATATCTTAGCCAGAAGCCGTACTCAAGAATTCGAAAAGAATGAGCACTCGGATGCAGTAAGTGTTGTCGTTCAGGATTCCGAGCAAGTCATTTTCCGGGACGACGGGAATTTGCCACACAAACACACAAAGAAAATCAGCGCCCCTCTTGCATTCTGCAAACTCGGGCAAAAAGTATCCATCTATTTCCACGATAACTACTCCGAGCGCCCTCGCGACAGTTGGTCTTTCCACCACGTCTTGGAGCCCCAAACTATGCCACTGCACCGAACTTTTCTCCGAAACCAATGCTCCAAACAAACAAAAACAATTTAAAAAATTGGTCTAACCTAATAACTTTTCGCAAAGCATATCAAAATCAATTCAATGGGAAAGAAGCACAAAACAGCTCGCGAGCACTATTTCAAGGTGAACTTCTATAAAAACTGTGTATACGCTAAACCGGGTTATCGTTGCGCAGTGTGTTATTCTAATTTTTAGCTCAAACCCTTTAATCTAGTACCTGAAAATGTGAGCTATGCCGTCTTTCACGTGACAACTTTTGATAATCAGCGAGGCGGAAAAATGTAATGGAAGAAAAACTAAAAAAGATTTTATGTCAGAAGAACCTATTCAGGGCAAAGACTGGCAAAAATTCGGGCAGAGATGGCAAAAGCCGCATAAAGCGTAAAGCTGATCAGATTGAGCAGACCATCAAACTCGAAGGAGGTGATCGGCTTGGAGGCCGAGGACTTATTAAAAACATTTCTTCAATACTGTATGGTGCAAGTTATTTTGGTGTGACCGGTTGTATGTCATTATTACTTTACGGAATTCACATTTTCAGTTTCCAATACTGTGCATTTCCTATCGGGTTACAAAAGCCTTTAAAATTTTTATATTGATTGCTTAAAAACTGCTTTTGGCTCAGGCACTCACCAACAAATATGTCAGCGATATCAAAGCAAACAAGTGATTGTAACGGCCATAATTATTATAAAGTATCAATATTTTAAGGACACCCTAGCCACCTTCCTTAGGATCGTATTTACATGCATCAACTCTTCGAGATGGTGATATAAAAACTTCATCGTGTTGATGCCCGCGTCTTCGAACAAAAAACAGGCAGGTTCATAATTATCGCATTTTCACCGGGCATGCGCTTATGGAAGAACGGCGCACACTGGAATGCAATTTATGTTATTTGTGAGGCTTTGTAGTATAATGAGACCGCATGATAAAAAGCGCTGATTACAATGCAAAGGCGAAAAACGCAGGAGTAGAACATAATTAGGACAGATACCATTGCTGTTTTTCCCCGAAGGAAAGGCTGTTTCGGTAGAAATTTTTCTAAATGGCTTTCAGGTACCCGCGTTTCGAAGGTAGAACTAAGTGCAGTCCACCAAACGGAGTAGTGACCTTCGGGAACTTCAGCGATCAGATGGGCGTTTAATATCTAGGGCCACAGTATGTCGGCCAAAATTGCTTGTAACGACGCTGAAGACGTCTTCTAAAGTGCTAATACAACGTACTTAGTGCTCAGGTGCGTCTTAAATCCACACATTGCATCCGGGCGGGATCCCCAGACATACCTCGGCAAAGTTGGCGTGGCTCACTGAAACTCACCCACAATTTTTTTTTCGAATCACCACTCACTCAAACTCAAACTCAATGCTGAGCAGCACATCTGCGCTCACTCAAACTCCAACTCACATTGAGCGCAAAACTCAGAACTCACTCGGACTCAAAACTCAAAATGTACTAAAACTCAAAATGTACTCAAAACTCAATATGTACTCAAACTCAAAATGGACTCAGAACTCAAAATGATCTCAAACTCAAAATGTACTCAGAACTCAAAATTTACTCAAAACTCAATATGTACTCAAACTCGAAATGTACTCAAACTCAAAATGTACTCAGAACTCAATATGGACTCAAACTCAAAATCCACTCAGAACTCAAAATGGACTCAAACTCAAAATGTACTCAAACTCAAAATGCACTCAAACTCAAAATGGACTCAAAACTCAAAATGTACTCAGAACTCAAAATGAACTCAGAACTCGAAATGGGCTGAGAACTCAAAATGAATTCAGAACTCAAATGGCCTCACAACTCTCTCGTGCTACGAATTTACTGTGGCTCAGATGGACTCGGATTTCATTAGCATTCAGTGTTGTCAAATTCACGCGTGGTAAAAATAATACGGGTGCAAATTCGTGAGCTCAAACTCTTGCATTCGGCACGACATGACACCGTAGCTGCTGTGAGGTCGGACACAATTTTCGTTGCAGATTTAATACAGCTACACCTGCTGCCCATGATGACTAGCGCTGGTTGCAAGCAATTGTACGTATATATTGGATACCAAACTCTTGATGTAAACTCCGTGTTCGTGTTTGAGACAGAGGCGGTCCAGACTAAATGGTGTGCTGGGTCCCTGGGTCGAAACAAGCAAGATTGCGCGAGGGGATGGGCGCTCACTGCTACGTTCATTTATGTCGAAGCTGTTTAGGGAGACGGTTCCGTACATTCTTGCTCTGCATCCTGAAAAAACGCCTTGCGTCAAAGCGAACTGTCCCCGCGAATCTCTGCAGCGCAAGGCGTTCATGGATATGCCTGTGCTTTTTTAATGCGTAGCATTCTTTGCCGAGTACCTTCTCTCCTACCCCCACCAGGATCGTGTAACGCCCTGCATTTACACAAAAATGCAGATATCACGGAAGTTCAACCTGTAATAATTATAAAAGCGTAAATGTAGACACTTGATCAAACTAAATGTTAAATAACTGAAAAAATGATAATAAGAAGAAATATCGAAAATGGCGAACCGTGTAACACGGGAGTCATAGATAGTCTCAGATTGGAATAAAATTCAGAGAGATGTGGCGCTAAAGAATGTGGGGTATCAAATTGAGGGTCTCGAGGAGGGAAATCACGTGGGACAAACAGAAAAGTGCCTCGTTGTTTGCTGAGGCACTTGTATTAGTTTTTATTAGCATTTGCTAGGTGGGATGAGCTGTCGTAGCTCGGTTCAGCAACACGCTATTGTTGTAAGCAATTACCGCCACCGTACCCAGTTGTTCATTTCCAGCATGCACGAGTGTGTGTGTGCGAGTGCGAGTGCGTTTGCGTGTGTGCATGTGCGTGTGCGTGTGCGTGCGTGCGCGTGTGCGTCCGCGTGTGCGTGTGCGTGCGCGTGTACGCCTGTGCGTGTACGTGTGTGTGCGCGTGTGCGTGCGCGTGTGTGTGCGCATGCGCGCGCGTGTGTGTGTGCGTGCGTGTGCGTGTGTGTGTGCGTGTGTGTGCGTGAGTGTGTGTGTGCGTGTGTGCGTGTGCGTGTATATGTGTGTGCGCGTGTGCGTGCGCATGTGTGTGTGTGCGCGCGCGCGTGCGTGCGTGCGTGCGTGCGTGCGTGTGCGTGTGCGTGTGCATGTGTGTGTGCATGTGTGTGTGTGTGTGTGTGTTGCGTCAGTCATGTGGTCTTTCATTGTGTTTGAGATGTAGTCGTTGGAGAACTGCAGAGCCCGAGTTAATTCTTTTCCTTTACATTATCATCATGTGCTAGTTTTGATATCTTGCGCTGGTTTCTTATTGTAACAAAATCAGTTCGAACGCACCCACAAAATGCGCTTGCCTACTTTTCTGAAGTGTTTTCCTTCTGTCGCAATGTCTGTTTATGTCTTGGTGGCTCTGTTGCCTCTCTATCTCCTACACTCTAGCAAGGAGTTAATGTCTCACATGTAATTGGCCAATTCTGGATTCGAGTGCACGTTGGTACACTGTGGGAAGGAAATTACGGACACGAAACGCGGCCGCAAGGCTTATTCATAAATAAATGTGAAATTCGCCTTTCTGATGAGCTCTGATGCCCCGTGGTACCTATGGTCGTCCCCAATTTCCACAACACCGTATGTGTCGAAGGATTTGCTTGTTTGTTGGGACACGGGGAAATGGAGGAAGTAACGTCTGAATGGCAGCTATTAGCAGAGAGTTTTTGAGTCTGGTGATTTGGCATGGCTTTTGTTCTTACCCCATGCCATCCTGCCTCGATGATTCAGCAATTAGACGCCAATATTTTTATTACTGTATACCGCATTGATGGACATCTTTGGACAAGCCCTCCCATGTATATAGCACAGCTGCCTTACGGGTTGGCAGGGAATTTTGGGTAAACCCTACCCCGCAAATAAAGAAAGATACCATTTGCCATATACTCATACCTATAATCAGAGAGCATTTTTATATTTGTCCCACGTGATCCCCCTTGACGAGACCTTTATTTTGATACCCCACCCACCCTAGCAGGATCACATGGCATTCATACCAGTCAAACTAACCATGACTCTCATGACTGTAACCAGGACGCATTATTTGAATGTCCGACGTGATTCCCCTAATTGAAACCTTCAATTTGACACCCCACATGCTTTAGCAGCCTCACCTTGAATTTAACCCAATCTATGACTCATAATGACTATCTCATGATTAGAACAACGATGCTTTTTTATTTGTACCACGTGATTCCCCTCGTCAAGACCGTAAATTTGATATCCTACACGCCCTAGTGGTCACTTCGAATTTTAACCCCATATAAGACTCGCCATGACTATCTCATGGTTATACCCAGGAAGCATTTTTGCATTTCTCCCACATTATTCCGCTGATCAAGACCATTTATTTGATACCCATCACATCCTAGCGGAATCAATTTGAATGTTAAACCAATCAATGACTAACCATGACTATCTCATGATATAGCCATACCACATTTTTGTCCCACGTGATTTCCCTCATTGGAACCTTCAATTTGATGCCACGCACACCCAGTGGTGTCATTGTGAGTTTTAACCTGATTTATGACCCACCTTGAGTATGTCATGATAATAATCAGGAAGCACGTGATAACCCCATCGAGACCTTTAATTTGATACGCCACACGCGCAATGAATGACCTAGCGCAATGAACTTAAATTTTAACCAAATCTATGACTAACCATGACCACGTCATTATATAACCATAACTCATTTTGTCCCGAATGATTCCCCACATCGAGACCTTGAATTTGATTCCCCAGATGCCCTCGCAGCGTCATTTTGATTTTTAACCTAATCTACCACTCATTATGACTGCCTGATGACTACAATCAGGAAGCATTTTTTTATTTACCCCGCGTGATTCCGTTAATCGGGACCTTTCATTTAATACCTTACACGCCTTAGCGTCATCAGTTTGACATTTCACCCAATCTAATGCGGTCATTATTCTTTCTAAAGGGGCGTTGCCCAGTCAATTCAGCTAATTCATTTGAAACAGCAGAAGGGACAGCCCCCACCCCCTTTCTCCCCGGCTCTCACCTCTTCCTTTGTGACTCCTAGTATATCAAGCTGTTAACAGTAGCAGGCGAACAACAAGCAAGCAAGCACCGCAGTGTGCTTTCCCACCACCCTTTCCCACCCTCTTAGTGGATCCATCTGGAGGAAACGTTTTAACAACCCTTTTTTATGACCTCACCAGTCAATTATCACTCACGCGCCAGCTGCGAAAACTTGGTATACAGCAAGTGCTTAGGGTCATGAAAATTCAACAAGAAAGTAAAAAAAATCAGACACCCCCTCCCTCCCAAACCAATCACTCGGATCGCGAATGGTGCCGTACCCGCAGGTAACCTGAATTCCGAGGCCACAGCGACGCATGAAACTTAACAGCCAACCATAGCTGCCTGCTAGGCAACTCATATGTACTCAGAACTGAAAATGTCCTCAAAACTCAATATGTACTCAAACTCAAAATGTACTCAAACTCAAAATGTACTCAGAATTCAAAAAGGACTCAAACTCAAAATGTACTTAGAACTCAAAATGGACTCAAACTCAAAATGTACTCAAACTCAAAATGTATGCAGAACTCAAAATGTACTGAAACTCAAAATGGACTCAGAACTCAAAATCGACTGAGAATTCACTAGGTCTCAGGCGTACTCAAACTCAATCGGACTCAAACTCAGTCGGGCTCACTCGGCTCGAACTCACTCAAGCTCAAACTCACCATGCCACATTAACCTCGCGCTCACTCAAGCTCAAACTTACGCGTGAGTTTGAGTCAAAATGAGTCTGAGTGAGTAGACTCTTGAGTTAGTTCGCCGACCTCTGTCCCCAGACTTGTAGGAATGGCTGGAAAATGTAGAAGTAACATTCTTTCAAACAATTTACCCCACAAGATGTAAGCAAAACGGGCGGGGCATTCGACAGATGCGGAGATTTGTAGGGCTTATTTAGGCGAAATCATTGGCTGTCCGATATTAGGGAGGAAATTTCTAGAATTCTAGAGAAACTAAATGAGATGTAGGAGGTGCTCCAGCGAATCATCTTCCACACTGTTGAAGAAACGATAAGTTGAGTAATCCAGCCCAAGAGAAGCATTCTTTTGACGTGCATCAAAGGAATCTTGAACTTAGTACGGCTGAAACTATTTATAAAGTTCCTGATTAGGAGGGAAGTACTGAATGGACGCAGGTAGGTATTTAGTTGTGAAGGCGTCCGTAGGATCACTCAGTGATTTCCCAAAGCAGTTAATGGGGCCTGTGATTTCTCAACGTGCTTTGCTGCTCGTGGTGGTCGATTAGGTGGTGGAGCAATTACCAGATGCATGTTGTGAGACATCATTGGAAGGCATCCCGAAAACCGAGCCAATTCTTCCTTGTGATCTCGTTGGCTTAGGCAGTGGAGTCTTTTATTGAGTGCTACTATGTGGCTACAGAGCTTGCGAATATGTCGCTGCATTTTAAACCATTTAATGAGAGTTCGGCGACCTGCCTAGTGTCTCCGCATCTTAGGGTCTCTTCTAGAGGTCTGGGATGAGGTGGCCTCTATTTTAGTGTACGTATGACCTATTAGGACGAGATCGTCGATCCACTCAGATATAGCATGGTGGGAGTCCATGAGCTGGCAAGATGTTGCCTTATGAAACGTATCCCAGTTAGGCGAGCGGCCCAGTTTTGGAATTATAGTGGGGCTCTTCAATGAATACCTGGATGGTTTCATGGTCACAGCATACATTTTCTTGAGTGGATGAGCAGAGATTATCGAGGGTGGAGAAATGGGTTGATTGCTTTGAGGTAGTGTCCGCGGCACTTTGTTCTGCAGAGGTATTGTAGATTTTTAAAAACATTGCTCAAAATAAACTAATATCTTTTGAGTGATTGCGTAATATCATTAGGATGAAATCGACTTCATCAGGTAGTTTTCTTCAAAGAACTACTACTTCAAACCGTACATGCCTTTGCCATTTTCTGCCCAAGAGAATTGGGCGGCAACAAGATACTTTGTATTTCCATTATAAGTAGTTCTGACAATTCCAGGTATTGTACACGTATACAAGGTTTACACGCGCACCTATTTGCAAGCGTTTCTTTGACGTCCGTATATTCGGTAATACGTGTTAACCAGCTGGCTTCGTAAAGACAGGCTCTGTTCACGCCGAGGGGGTTGGCTCTGATGCATATTCATCAGCGCCACTCTCGTGAGCTTCTCCTTGTCAACGGAAGCACAGAAGATAAAAGAAACCAATAAACTTCAGAGCTGCGTGATCCTACAAGAGCAATTTGCAAATGACAAGGTAGCTATTAAGTCGTGTGACGATTTTCCCCCCTAATTCATCATCTTTTGTTTTCTGACTTTTCAGTCGCCTGTTTCTATGGTTTTGGGAATACCTGTCTTTACCAATCTTGCTTTCTCACCTTCCGGTAGTGTGACCTCTCATCGCTGGTAATATTAGGCGCTGAAATAATTTCCCGACATCTCTTTACGACCGGATATAAATTCAAAAGATGAAAAGATGCCCCGCCACACGCTTAGGTAAGGCGAGGGAAACGACAAATTTGCCGACGTGCTATTTTTAGCATCGATTTCACGGGTCTGGCAACATTCCAACTCCAAACTTGGCTTTGACAGGAACCCTCACTGTGGCAGAGCTGAAGCACAAACGGCAATAACAGCAACCATGATTGCAAAAAACACATACCGTGTCAATAATGTAATAAGTTTATGCATTGTTCATTCTAAATAGTTATTACAAACAACGCCTTATGCTTAATAAATCAGGTTGACCTTACAGAAGACGCTCACAAAACCACCCGTGATTGACGTATACTATGGCATACAAAGCATTACATTATAATATTAATTGCCTAACCAAACCAACCTAAGTGAGTTTCAGCTGTCGCTGCAGCGCAGAGGAAACCAAAAGACGTCAGCTAATACACAATACGGTTTCACACTGAGTACGAGGCATAACAGTATTTGTTCAATATTTACGCAGTGGCCGTCGAGTACCGAAGCCGTGCTCATTCAAACCAGCCCGATACTGGTTGGCAGCAAATTTGTTTATGGCAGCTACAGTTTTAAAATGTGACAGCCTGTGCCTGTCTCTATTTGAAAAATTTTTCGTTGTTCAGCGCACCGCTCTATAATGGCTCAAATGGCGAAAGACATTTCAATGCCCTGTTCATTGCAAAATAACAGTGGGCGCCTAAACTGTATTTCCATGCTGTTACTGCTTACCGCGGACGCAAATAAAGATCTATTTGAGTTTGAGAACTGAAAAACCTCAAACGCTCTCACACCAGCAGGGCCCCATTCATCGATGAGTGCTCTTGTGTGGTAATCTTTTGTGGTAATCATTGCTTGGGATTCAAATATTTTGCATTTCGGGATGTCCTTATTCTTGCATAAACAATGCAAATGTCAAAAGAATGTGTAAATAAAGAACACTTTAACCGGGGTCATTGTACGAGTTGTAGGTTTTTGTTTTGCTCTATGAGCGGGTCAATGAGAAAAGCCCTGTTTTTTCTGTGTTTGTTGCGCTCTATGTCATAGGATACCGTAGATGATGCCTAATTCTTTTCACCAGAAAGTTCTTGCGGCTTTTTTTTTGTTGGCCGCAGATATACGTCATACCCTGCTCACCGCAAAGACTGTATTTTTATGGAACGTTCGGTACGTTTCTCCAAGGGGTACGAGCTATCTGCCACCGCCCACGGTCCTCAAGGTACTCAAAATAGCGCCCGCTAAAACTGACGTGCAGCGCAAGGGTACCATGGGTGCAGTATTTGCTGAAAGTTTGATGAAAGCGGCTGGAATTCCAAACACTTACTGCAATTTTTGACAGGCATTTTAACGGAGCGCCAGGGCAAGAGCTCAAAAATAGTAGCTAACGCCAAAATTACTGGAAACCCTATTGTCTCAACGAAATCATGTTAAAAAGTAATTGCTGTTTAATGCGCACGAGATAAATCTAGCCTATGGGAGATGGGGGGCGGGGGTTTGAAGGGACTACGGTATAACGTATATCATCTGAGGACCACCTCTACCCATCTACCCAATGGGCGTTCTTTTTTTTTGTCTTCGTAAGAAAACATCGGGCAATCGATCCTGCTGCACCTAGAGTTACACCCGCGACATCATAAATAGCGGCACAATACCTTACCCACAAATTCGAAGCGGCAGGTGGGTTGAATATTTATTAACGTTTACTAAATTTTTTTACAACTGAAAATGCAGCCTATGTAATGCAACTAAGTCCTCAGAGGAGCTGCTGACAGAGCTGCAGCGAGTTTCAGGCTTGTTTTCTCGCCTGAGGAGGAGATAGAATTCTACATCTCACACGACAGAATGCTGTGTTTTGTCTGTGCAGAGTTCTAAACTATCATTATTGGTGAGGGAAGTAGTACACAACACCACAGCAGTGTTAGCCCAATGCTTACGCAGGGATTTTTAGAGCGAAGCGTTTATTACTTCAGGTAGAAATCCAGAACGCGGCTCGTCATCAGCAGCGTCAATTCGGCCTTTGGGCTGAGCGAAAGTCAAATCGACGCATCGTGCACTTGCCTGGAGTGAAAGCGTCTAGTCACGCCTTCGTTCCAAGGCAGAGGTGCGTGGTGCGAGATACGGGAAAGAGCAAGGCCGGTAGAAAGTGATGAAAGGAAAAGCTGCCTGCATCCATGTCTACAGAACGTCCGCGCCTAGAGTGGCGCAGCATTTAGCAGCGTCAGTGTTTTGTCTTGCAGCAGTGAAATTGTGGGCGTATTCATAGTGAGCACTCAGCTCGAAAACTGAGCTTTCGCTCAACATTCCTTCCTCAGCCGGCGTCCAACTTCGGACATTTGATTTTAGGTGCGCAGCATATTAGTCCCCCGGCTTGTTGGCGTAGGACGTCCAGGGTCAAGGTATCTCGCTACCGCAGGCACGTGGCGTCAGGCATTCGAAACGGAGGCTTCGAAAAGACCAGCGCTTCCCCTTGTTGGACTCGAACCTGGGTTCCTCATGTTACGAACTCGATGTCAATTCCATTTCGTAAGAGACGCACTCGTTACTGATATGCACATTTGTTGGGGGTGATCTCTGCGCTCCGCCATTGCCACGGAGGATACCGTTGCTAGGCCTGAAATAAGTACATAACAAGATGAAATAGGACAAAAGTCATATACTTACGCAATAATTACCCCAAAATAATGGCAACTAAATCCGGTGTCTCCTTAAAAGCGTGTTCACAGGCTACAGTACCTTCTACTCAAACATCTTCTCACTAAGACATTTCCTACGCTTCACTTAAGACTGACCGTCATCTTTGAAAGGAGTGTCATCTTTATTAGTTGGTGAACACCGATGGAATGATCTGTGAGAAATGTATTCAATACGTAAAGCCAAACGATTCCTTTGCTTTCTACCTGGTTTTGATTTTCAGCGGAATGAAAATGAAGGGCTTCTTTGCGTATACCCTTATTCGTACGGTCTAGTGAGAGAAAAACAATTTTTATTTTGGCAAAACTTTATGCACAGAAAGCATATGAGACTTGGCATCCAGTTTTACAGGATACTCATCCATACCCGAAATTGTCGCCCTTCCTGTCTCTTGTCTGTTGAAGTTTTGATAATCCGAGTACAACCGTTTGGTGTTAGTGACAAACTGCAGCATGCGACTTCGATCACCAATCATTCGTCCCTGTGACTTCGAATTTCGTGAACTTACGAAAAACCCAGTTTATGTGCTTTTTTAACACAAAATGCGCGAATAACGGTGGTAATTTGTTGTCGGTAAACGTTACAAAAGCTGACCTTCGTCGTTTACTGAGTGTATTCTTGCGTGAAGCCAAATGGAACAGTGTCATCCTTCAAGCAACCGAATACTTTTAACGTTAAGCTCTGTAACAATGTGGTGAGTTGACACAACACAACTAAGAGCCGTACCAACTGGTCGAGCGTTTTTCAGGCTACCGTCATCAAGGACGTGAATGTTGAAGATTATGGACAGTTTAACAGTTTGACCACTTCTGATGCTTGTGGGATCCTAAAATATATATGCCTAAATCGTGGCAAGCACTGGATACAGGCAAAAACGACTTGGGTAATAAAGAATATCGTCGGCATATTTTTTCCTCCAGTGAATTCACACCATCAAAGTGTGCTTTACCCGTTCGCTTGAGTAGTTAATTGCCTATGTGGCCAGACGCTCTTCTGTACCAGTTCAAAAGACACCGCAATTTGTGTTGGCCAGCGCAGGGATGCTCCCAGCCAGGTGCAACATAATATACCCTTTTGAGAAGAATTTCGTAATCCCTAAGCCGTATTTCACACTACTGCTTCTTATAGTGGCGAATCTCTCTAGGGTGTGGGGCTGTTGGCGTCTCCTATCGTGATCGTAATCGTCGTCTCATGTAGTCACGGTGGTAAAACACCGGGACACTCGTTTACGCCTCGTGCTAGAAAGCTTCGTCACCCGTACTAGAAAAACACCGGGACACTCGTTTGCGCCTCGCGCTAGAACGCTTCGTGCTTGAAAGACACGAGACTTTTAGAGCAAAGCTCTATACCTCCAGCACCCGTCGGTTTTATATCCGTTGCAAAATACGCCGAGGCGCAAAGAATAGACTTCTACAATGCAACTTCGCCCTCCCCAGGCTTCACGTTAGTGGAGAAGGCCCGTACATTTTTCTTTCTAACACACTTATTCAGTGAAGTGAAGCACACACACAAAAAAAAAACTTTCAAGATAAATGTACTAGAAGGGTGCTGGAGGAACGTCTAACCTGGTGAAAAGGTACAATGTTCGTCCTAAAACGGCTCACAGATAACGCAAAAAGGTGGTCGTCCTACCGTACACAAATACCAATATTACCGGGAAGAGTGCGAAGGTGAAATGATGCGTGAAGAAAACGTGGGCAGCCAGACGCAGGATTTTCCGCTTAACTGCTTGCAGTCCAGGGAAGATGTGCCGTCATCCTGTCTCTACAAAGAAACTGGCTTATAACATCAGCGGCGATTTCGTTTCACTCGGCATGTGGATGGAAGAAACCCGCTTAAGCGGCATTGCGCCAAAGCAGCCCGAAGACGACGGTGCTGCCAGAGCTACGAATTGGCCTTTTCCTCGCACGATGAACATCATCAGCGAAATCGCTCACGGCGTCCCAGTGGCCGCGGCCCAATCAGGAAGTTGCTGCGTGGATTAGGCTGCGGTGATGAGTTGGATGGGGCTTCCCCGTTCATTTGATCGGATTAGATTCGGCTCTGGAGGTGGTGGGCCCCAATGGTCCGCCCACACGGAAGACACGTGTGGGGCTTATGACTTTTTTTGCTTTCTGGGAGGCAGCTTGTATGCCAAGGCGACCAGGTAGGCCTATATGTTGCCCCATAAACTGGATCAGAAAGCGCGCAAAGTTCCCAGCCACGTCAGCAATGTTGATGGGCTGGTGACAGCGAGGCATGCCAATCTGCTTAACTGGAGTGCTGCTATCCCTAGCGAAAATAACTGTCTAAACTCATAAAGTTTCACTTTTTTTGCTCTCAGTAGTAGAAGGATAATTTTGGTCATGTGCGGGGAGAAATCGCGATTTCTGTGCGTAATGTTTCTTTTTGATACCGTCGAATTGCGTTTACCCAAGTTCCCAAACAATTATTGATATAAGGCGTTGCTTTCAGGTAAACCGTGTTCCCATTTTGGGTATTTTTTTGGAAATCAGACCATCAACCCAGTTCTGTTTAATGTTGATGCGAGCGGAACGAAGTGGTAATAATGTCGAAAACGAAGTTTCATGGTGTTACTGAACTTCCAAAGAACACCTATTAGTAGCAAAAAAAAAAAAAAAACAGGCGAGGGGCACCGCGGACATGCAAAGGCGCTTACCATTCCAAACTATAGGCAGACTTTCGCTCTCGATGAGTGCTTAAAAAACCGTGTTTACCCGCTTTACTCTAAAACTCGTGCAAGGACAGCTCCATTAATCGATCTTCGTTTATAGAAGATAGGCTAGGCATGAAAGGGTTTAAGCTTTTGAGATGAAAGAGAGGCACAGGCGTTGCATATTTTTTCATGAAACAGACGCAGTTAACGCCGATCCTTGCGTGCTACTTCCGTCTGCCTCCATCAGCTCAAGTTCTCCGTCAGCTTCCGTCAGCTCTCGAAACGTGATAAACGTAGCCCAGTTTTGGAGCCCTGTCGAAAACTAATGGCAGTGTACTGGGTGTAAATGCCTTTTAAAAGCCCTGGAAACGTGGGTTAGAATCGCTGTGTCGGCAAACAATTTTTTGGCAGGAAGCACTTTAGCGGCTGTGGCTCTCGGCGTCTTCTTTCGTCGTCTTGTGTAGTAACGGTACCAAAACAGCGGGACGCTAGCTTTCGAAAGTCTCACGCTAGAATGTAACGCGTACCAAATAAACATACCGGGACACCAGTTTTTCAACGCCTCGCGCTAGAATGTGTCATTTTCATGGGCAAACACTCGCACTAAAGAACCAGCCGTGACATTCGCTTTCCAACGACTCGCGCTAGAACGCTTCGTGCTTCAAAACACGACACTGTTACAGCCAAGCTCCACCTAATCTCGGCACGATCTACTACTCGGAACTGCAGGAGCCTCATCAACATAAGGGGTGTTAGGACGATGGAGAAGAACCCAAAGAATACATTAGGCATTTTGACTAGGATTAGCTACGCAATTGCAGATTTTATATAATGAATGTACATATTCATATATTTGAAACGAAATGGCCCGATGTCTCTCACTGCCCATTAGCAGCAATGTTTCTGTGGGAAACACCCACGCACACTACATGCTTTACCCCTCCCCAGGTTTCACGTTAGCGGAGATGGCGTAACGCGTAACGTGTTCTAGAACGTAACGCGTACTAAAAGATGCTAAAAGAACACGCTGGGACAATCGTCTTTTGCACAGATCCCTGCCTGATACCGCAGAGGTGAGACAAATAAAGCGTTACACGCGCGCCGGTGAGTTTTCTTTTAAGTGCAATGCACTTCTTAAGCGACCCTGAACCTGCGTCCACCGGCGATGTCCGCATCACATACCCACGTTGGGGATTGGCCTGGAATCTCCTCGTCTTCCTTGGCAACGGGGGGAGATGGGCGCGCGCTGCCTGGCCGCTGACATGGCACATACCCACGTGGGGGATTGGCCAGGAATCGGGTGTGAGAAGGGCTAATGCACCGCTTAAATGCATCTTTCTTTCTTTGTAGTGTGTGGTGTGTGTGTGATCTCTCTTTCGCGAACATTACCGAACCCCGCAAATTCAACTCGTGCATTCGAACTTTCACATTCTTCCCCTCGGGGAAATGCGGGGAATTTTTTTCAGGTCGCATTGAGATGGTTCGCATCTATACAAAGCGCAGATGAATATACATAAAAGTAAACACTACACAAACGTCAGTTTCTACTCTTCCAAACAAAAGAAAAATAAAAACGCGCGCTAACTCAAAGGCAGCACAGGAGCACTGCGAGCGCGGGAAAATTGAACTGGATTGAAAACAACTTCTATTCCAGTTTTCATGGAAAAAAAAGAGGAAGGCAAGAATTTCAAAAGGAGAGACAGCTAAGGGGGAGGGGTGCAGAAGACAATTGTCGGAGAATATTTGCACTGAAGCAAAGGAATAAGCGTTGGCGCTGTTTCTGCAGCATCTGAACAATCCGAATCGGTCCCCCAGCGAAGGTAAACGTGGCGTCTGATTGTGCGCAGGCTGGTGAGATCGATGCTGAAAATACCAAGTGCCACAATTGGCTGGTTTCCTCGCCGGTTTCAAGCCAGTAAGGAGGACGTTTTCCTCTGCCAAATTTTTAGGGGGCCGTATGGAGAGGCAGCGAAATTAAATCAGCGGCTAATGCCAGAACCAGGCCATTCTCCGGGAAGGTGAGAAGAGGGGATTGCTAAAAGCAATAGCCAACATCATGGAGAAAATTGATGTACACGCCACAAATCAAGCTAACAAGAAGAAAGAGGCTAAAACGCATCGCACACAATAATAGCCCGCTTGTAATCTGCAAATTACTCTTGTAGGATGAAGCAGCTGTGAAGTGCATTGACTTTTTTAGCTACCGTAGGTTTGCTGAGAAAAAAAGTTTGCGAGGGTTGAAGTTATGAACGTACAGAAGGACCTAAACCGGAGATGGAAACAGGGCTCAGGTTTGTAAAGCTAATTGCTTAGCGGTTGTCATTACTCGTATTACTGGAAGTTCATCTGTCGAACGGCACAAAAAAACCCGCTGTGCATACCTGAACCCCTAAGCCACCTGCACGTGTATTACGCGGAGAGGACTAGCAAAATACATAACAAAACACAATTATTTTACAATCCTAATAGTAGCTGTTGACTAGGGTGCCTAGGTACTGACTGTTTCAGATCTTCAGGTTTTTTCAGGAAACTACCCGGGGAAGTCCCTTCCCTCCATATGATATTGATCATGAACCTGAAATAGATCCGAGCAATTTCTGGCAATGTTGTGATAAATGTACTTTCTGGCGCCCGCAAGAGCTGCTTTGGGGTACCTTTAATTATTAGGTGGGCCGAGTAACTCATCCACGAAATGGTTTGCTTGATGCTAGTACAATTCCTTAATTAAGGCGAAATTATCGCATTGAATTGTGTAGTCCTGCATACACCACTCGTTGCCGCCTCCATCGAGGGCAAAATTTATTTCTAAATAAACGCCCTTTTTACACAGAAACATGGTTAAAAACCGACGCTTTGGCGCCCATGCTACCTGACTGAAAGTACATTCGACCAATGTTCGACCGTGTCGGAATGTCGTAATCGGGTAGACACCCACTTCATAACGTGAGGGAACTAGATTCGATTCCGGGCTCAGCAAGCGTTGTTTTCTTAAGGCTCTTGAAGTTCAACCGGTTGTCATCATCATCGTTGTGTAATAACTATTGTGTTAAGTTGGTTTTCCTGAGTATGACTTATTCGGACGCGCGAAGCTATCAGGGTTTCATAGAAAGTATCGCTTTAAAAACCAAGTTATTGTCGCTTTTCCTTGTAAGAAGTGTCAAACTGCCTTGCAGTGCAGTCAAGCATGAACGCAGGTAACGACTATACAGGGAGAAGCCGACTTTGATGTATTTTTAGATGCGACTACATCTCATTCACTCGCCTTGTCCCTGCATCCGGCGTCGTCGGCGTTGTCGTCATCGGCGTCCGCCCCTCCCCCATTCTCCTCGCCGCGCCAGCTTCGCTCTCCGCCGCTCACCCCCTCTCCTCTCCGATAGCGAACACTCTCTCGCGGGGGGCAGTGAATTGGATTCGATTGGCTTGGCTTGGCTTGGATTGGATTGGATTTGGATTGGATTGGATTAAAGTGGATTTTGTTGGATTGTGTTGCGTCATAGCCGCGGCAGACGCACTGGCGCCGGCGCGTCCCCTCACCGTTATGCGCGCTATAAAACGCGGTGCCTGCGCCGCTCCGCTCCATCGTTCCAGCGCCGTTCCTCCGCTGTCCAACGCTGCAACGTGAACCCCCTATGCGTCGCATCTACACAGGGGTTCCCGCGAGGGGTGGTGGGAGTTTTTTTCTTCTTCTCATGCCCCATCCCCCAAATCACATCACTTCCCTTCCGCCGAACAGTGGGAGTCTGTGCTAACCAACTTGGCACCGGAGCGACAACAACCCCTCATGCAACAATCCCTCAATTAGCACAGGCCCGCAGCCTCATGAACGTAGGGGGGTGATCACTATCCCATTTCACCCAGCTATTTTGCTCAATAAAAAGGATTCTTCCTTCTTTTGCGCCTGCATTTTTTCATTCTGTTTTGGTATCATTATTCCCAATAAACGTTATATTACCGCAAAAATGATAAGCGGAGGTGCAAGACGTAAAAAAAACTCCACGAAAGACCGCAGGTGGAAGAATGCGCAGTCATAAGGCTCTGGACGCAATAAGAGTACCTTGTGTACATCAATTTGATTGATTGATTGTAGGGTTTAACGCGCCGACGCAACGCAGGCGATGAGGCGCGCCGTAGTGGAGGGCTCCGGATTAATTTTGACCACCTGGGGATCTTTAACGTGCGCCAAAATCTCGTACACACGGGCGTTTTTGCTTTTCGCCTCCATCAGAAAAGCGGCCGCCGCGGCCGGGAATCGAACCCGCGACCTCGTGCTCAGCAGCCCAACGCCTTAGCCACTGAGCCACCGCGGCGGGTCTTGTGTACATCAAAGTAACAATATATATTCTGTGGGTATTTCATGCGGTGTCCAATAAGACACACATAGTGAGCCTCATCATAAGTTACGCTATTTCGATCGATGTAACAAATACTGAGTAAACATATCTGGGTTTAAAGTTAATTCCGGCAGATATCGCATTGTGTTGTCTCAGGCACAACGTGGCTTACCATGCCATAATAAACTTGTATACTCCTGCATAACTGGGATATTTGGTGAAGGCAGTTGCTCGCTGATGCAGAAAAGCTTCGGCCGGAGCTACACGTATAGAAGTTAGGTTGGTATGTGTACCTCTTCGATCTACACAATGTAGGGAGAGTTGTGGGTTGCTGTTTGTCGGAAATCTTTAGCAAAAATCTTGCGCTGTACAAAGGTAATAGACAAGAAACTCGGTTATAAAAAGACAGGCTATTTTTGCCAAGGAATAATAAAAAGTGAACCATTAGAAAAAAAGTGGTATTCCTGAAAGAAAGATTACCACAACAGGGTGGCAGGGGGGAGACTCGTTGTTTCCCGCACTGAAGTACAGGGGTACCCATGTGATCTGAGTAAATGAACGTGCAGCCAGGTTCTTCGCTGTAATATGTGTCTTCTGCGGGAACATAATTATTGTGTAGAAAATACTTCTTGGAGCTTCTTCCTCCGTCTTCAAAGTCCGGCCTTATGTTTTATTGACGGACCGCTTCTTGATGGGAGCACATTAGGTCACATATGATATTTAAGATTCACAGATATAATATTCAAGCTTGAATATTCAATATTCAAGCAAAAGAACCGACAATTGCCGAGTTGGTACTTATTCATCTTCCCTAACAGCGCGCACACACGAAGACTAAGGCAAAGAAGGGGACAAGACCAGCGCTGACTCACAACTACTTTTTATTGAAGAAATACATGAAATTATATACTAGCAAAACACCAGCTGCGCATGACAATACCAAGGAAAAACATCAGAGGAACATAAAGCTTGATATGGATAACAAAGCCAAATCATCAAAAGGTTACGCCACTGCACGAAACAAAACTTCAACGGTTATCTAAAAACTCGAATTCCTCCTGGCTAAGCGATATGGACGGATGGCTGACGCACGTTTTGCCCAATTTGGAGATATGAAATGCCTCCACCACCTCACGAGTCATCCTATCTTTATGTTTAAATACCACTTTAGTTTCTCTGAAATGAGGGTAGCACTGTGAAGGACAAGTATCGTAATGCATGGACATGTGCGCCTGCGCGTCATTTTTTATGCTATTCCTGTGCTCCATTAGGCGTACATTAGGACACCACCCGGTTTGGCCTATATATTGACTTCCGCATACCAACGGAATGCTGGAAAGCACCCCTGTGCAACACGGACAATGGGTCTTTGTGATTCACCCCGCAGCCTTGGCGCCTACCTGCTCCATGGACCGCCTGACACAGACCGCTTAGCTTAACAGGTGCTGAAAGGACAACATCTACCCCATACCTTTTTCCAACATTCTTCAAACCGTGTGATAGTTTATGCATATAGAGGACAACGGCAAACCTTTTTCTTTCTCTTTGAGGCGTGCTTTCGGGCAAGTCAGCCGACTACGTAGCCTTCAGCCACTTAATAAGTGGAGTGGTCGTCGGAGTGGACACGCCAGGCGTACTTCTTCCGGGACTGTCTCAGATCAGCGTATGATTTGGCAGGCGGGGGCAGACGCCATTCGCGCGTATACAGTGAATCGTGCGAAAACTCTGGCCAACTCACGTAGTTTCTCTGGAACTTGACCCGGCCATTTCTTCCTACAAGAAACAAGACCCCGACCAGGTACCTAGAAGCCTCAGTACGGGTACTAGGTGAGCAGAAAATTCCGGAAATACATGCCAAGGTTTTTGGACTGGGCGCCAAGTTTGCGTTTGAGCCCCGGCTCAACCCTCCGGAGCAGTTGGTGCTGTCCAAGGCAGTTTCTAATCTGGTTCCGCACGATGTTCGAGCGCGTTGCTTCCATGAGTGTGTGGATGTTTTGAAACGAACGGGGAACGCCAGGCCTAAGCGCAACCCAGTTGGTTTTATTGCGAGCTGGTGTGCTTCTAATGGGCTCCGTATTGTACTATCGCACAAAGGGTGCTTTACTGTCCTGCCTAAAGGGCTTTTTTATGAAAAGGCCTGTGCGGCAATTGAAAAGAATTTTAGGCTTGTTTCTGTTAACGAGAGTAGGATTAAGGAACGGGCCTTGACCCTACTTGAAGACCTTAACCATGAGAAGGTGTGGTCGTGCGTCAAGAAGGCTCAATTGTGTCACCTGCAAGTTTTCTTTTTCCTTTCTGCTAAAACGCACAAGGCTGAGATACCGTTCCGCGCTATTGTCACTGAAAGGGGCACATGGCGATTTGCAGTGTCTAGCTACTTGCAGAAGCAACTTCAGTCACTGGTAGTGGGTGACCCATTTGTTGTGATGGATTCTGGTGCTGTGTTAAAGTTTTTGAAAGATGAGAATCCTTGTGTGCGTCATGCATTTACGTCGATGTAGAGGATTTGTTTTATTCTATACCGCATGATGCCTTGTTGAAGTCTATAAAGGCTGTATCACAGAGGATAATGACGAGGCCCTGTTTAGGCAGAGCTGTGGAATTTCTGTTGAGGCATTTTTAGAGTTACTGTCTTTTTACATCCAGACCACAGTTGTTGGTTGGCATGATAGCTTTTATGTACGGAAGTCTGGAGTTTGCATTGGCTGCTGCGTCGCGCCTGCTCTCAGCAAGATTTTTCTTGGTAGAATATACAGGGCACTGGAACAGAGTTTTGGGGGACATGCACATCAGGACATTCGGGTTTGTTGATGATTATCTAGTGTTCACTAAAAACACGCGTTTGAGGATAGGATGGCGTACATTGTGGCCGTGTTCAGGGAACGGGGGTTGGGGTTGCGTTTCACGTTTGAAGTGCCACAGTCTAATGAATTGCAGTTTTGGACTTAACCCTCCGTTTCTTGAGCGGTCATGTGTGCTGGCTTTACAGACCAAGATCTCTCAAGCAACTGTTGAAGTTTGATTCGGGGCACTCTAAGGATGTAAAAGGCGGTGATGCAAAGTCTTGCCTTCGATCCTCACTCCAGAAGTCTTGTTCACACACAGTTGAAGAGGCGTTCTTGAAACAAGTAACCCGGCTGAAGTCGGCTGGGTACCCTGATGAGGTTTTGGCGGGAAGTCAGAACCTCATTAAGTACGTAGTCGACTGACGTGCCCGAAAGCACGCCTCAAAGAGAAAGAAAAAGGTTTGCCGTTGTCTCCTATATGTATAAACTATCACACGGTTTGAAGTGTGTTGGAAAAAGGTATGGGGTAGATGTGGTCCTTTCAGCGCCTGTTAATCTAAGCGGTGTGTGTCAGGCGGTTGAAAGGAGGGAAGTCCATGGAGCAGGCAGGCGCCGAGGCCGCAGGGTGAATCACAAAGGCCTATTTGTTCTGTGTTGCACGGGGGTGGTTTACAGCATTCCCTTAGTATGCAGGAGTAAATATATAGGCCAAACCAGGCGGTGTCTTAATGTGCGCCTAATGGAGCCCAGGAATAGCATAAAAAATGACGCGCAGGCGCACCTGTCAATGCATTGCGAAACTTGTCCTTCACAGTGCTACCCTCATTTCAGAGAAAGTAAAGTGCTATTTAAACATAAAGATAGGATGACTCGTGAGGGGGTGGAGGCATTCCATATCTCTAAATTGGGCAAAACGTGCGCCAGCCATCCGTCGATATCGCTTAGCCAGGAGTAATTCGAGTTTTTAGTTAACCGGCGAAGTTTTGTTTCTTGGCGTAACCTTTTGATGATTTGGCTGTGTTATCTATATCAAGCTTTATGTTCATCTGATGTTTTTGCTAGGTATTGTCATGCGCAGCTGGTGTTTTGTTAGTATATAATTTCATGTGTTTCTTCAATAAAAAGTAGTTGTGAGTCAGCGCTCGTCTTGTCCGCCTTCTTTGTCTTAGTCTTCGTGTGTACACGCTGTTAGGGAAGAACAATATTCAAGGCATGATTGCGGACGAAGTGCGATATGTAGGACGTCTTAAAAAACTAGGAATTGCGCTAGGTAAGGATCTATATACTGAATTTAACACCCATTTTTGAAACAAAGATAGTTGAAATTTGAATCTTTCTCCTATAGAAAAGTAAAATTCACAGAACACTGATCCAAAGATCAAGCCTACAACAGCGCTGAGGTAATCGAATGTGATGTTATAATTTTTTAATCTCGTAGTTTTCGAGTTTGCTTCTTAATGTGCTTATTAGGTTAGATCAGTGTTGTAGCTGATTTGGCCGTCCAAATGGTTAAGTATGTGGAGTTAGGGGTTGCTCTCATTATTATCCTTTCTCAACAATATTACGTGAAGGTGTGAGACCAAGTCGAAATCGCAAATACTTTTCATAGTGTGAATATTTTTTCCCTTTTGTTAGAGGTAGAACTTATTGGGCTTCACCTTGCTGAAAAACGTTTCTTCCAACACAGTTTCTTTTGAAAGAAACCTAAAAAATGTAAACCCACTAGACGCCTATGAAGCCGGAACTGCCAGTTTTTTGTTTTAACACAAAATTGCAGTGATTTGGATGTCTCAGCTTGTAATTTAATAATCGTATCAAGAAAAAATATGATATTGCCCTGAAAGTTTTTTCAACACTTTGTATATCAATTAAAATGAGACTTCTCACCAGGGAGATGCGCGATAGTTTGCACGAGTTGTTTCCGTTCTGTAGCTTTCGTGCGCGCGTCAGAGGAGCTTCGGATTGTTTGGTGGATGTGCTTGCTATCTGCCGCTTACTTGTTCTTACTTGCCGCCAAAGTATGGTGAAATATAGTGCAAAGGCTCACAAAGGGAAAATCCGAGTATCAAAATGAATAATCCGCCGCGCAACGCAAAGGCATCCGGTCAGAGCACTCGATACCGCAAAGCAAGCTAGGAAAAAAGACGATGCGCCACACGAGCAAACTCACACTCGAGCAAGACCAAAGAAGAAAGTAGCTACAACTGTGGGGAATTTTAGCCCTCCTGATCTTCTCACGTAAGCGCAGCTCTTGCTTGAAATATTTTTGTTGATTTTCTCAGAACCTATTTTTTGGCAATTCTCCAAACGCGAACATTGCCAAATTTTGTCCTAATAAAGATTTTTAGTAACATTTGGCGCAGTTCTTCTTCACATTATTGGGTGTACCACGAACAAGAAGGAATAAAATCGAGCTACACGTTTTCATATGGCAACTTTTTACACCTAAGAACACTCAATTGAAACATTCAGTGTTTTGATTATTTCATCAATATGATTCGGGGATTCATTCGATCTCATTATTTTTTTGGTTTATTACACAGGCTAAAGGCTCCCGTATACCACAACCAAGAACTCTGTGTTTTGATGGAGTCAAATCACAGGTATGAGTGTTGGCGGGAGACCCACATTTAAAACAATTTTCAAATAAAAAAAGGAACACAAAAATTTGACATACTTTATAAGGCTCCCATGTGTCTACAAAATTGTTTTTATGATGTAGACAAGAGCCTGAGTTGTTTACTTTTTATTAAAAAAAACTTCTCCCGGCACTTCGCCTCATTTAGCTGCATTGGTCTCCCCCAATGAAACAAATACTGGATGAAAAGACATCTCATTGTTTATGCGGAGTCTGATTGATGTGCCCTTTGTGGAACCCTATTGTGTAAAGTTGGCTTTTCTGCAGTAAACATTGACCTCGCTGCAGTGCGCATTTTTTCCGAAACCGCCGCAAGTGAAATATAGAAAGCTTCGCGTTAAAAATCGACCCTTGCAACGCCTGAAGCCTTGTCAGTGCAAGGCTCGCGGTCACTGAGCAACAATAAAACTGCCATTTCGTTTTTCCGTAGAGGCAGATACGCCTTCAGAAAAGACATTGTATTTTTATTTCTAAGGAACGGTCTGCAAAAACTAGTAGTGGGAAGTCAATTGACGTCGAATTAACCAAAGTGAACGGTAATGTATTCTCTTTAAGGACAAGAGGGGATCGAGGCAGAAGCTGGTAACCTACGGTACCTCGGTAATCTAACACAATTCTCATAATGATGTAAAAAACAATAGGCTTCATTACATGTTTCACTCACTCACTCACTCAGTCACTCACTCACTCCTCACTCACTTACTCACTCCCTCACTCACCCACTCACTTACTCACTCACTCGCAAACCCACTCAGTCACCCATTCCCTCATTCACTTTATAGTGACCATGTGCAATCCGCACTGTTTAGACTGCCTGCGGTTTGGCAACTGCATTTTCCTATTCCACCAATTCCTGCAATATTTCTATTCGTACATTTTGGATTTTATCGAACCACTTCTGAACCCTGTCGCTTATCGTACATAAAACATGTTCTTAAAGGTTATTTCCCTACATGCATATGTGTAGAGCTGAGTACGAACCGAGAATTAGAAAAAAAAATGCTAGGAAGATATGTTGCTTCCATTACTATGACCTATGTGCAGACGGTTACACAGGGAAACCTCTGCACGGCCAGGCCCTGTAATTGCGGAATCTTCCCTGCGCCGAGACAACAGCACGAACAGAATTTATTCCAACCTTGAACCTTGTACCGCTTCAAAGTAAAAAAAGGGAAGTTTGCCCATTGCAGATTGTGTGTTCACATTAAATTAATGGGTCTCGGATGCGACCGTCAAGACGACCGGCAAACGCATGACAAAATTGCAGCCCTGGCGTCTTGCAAGCTTTCACTTTTGTTTCCTTGTGTCATTAGAACTTTGCGTATGCACACTGATATTAAGATATATATTTTATTTAAACGAGCGAAAATTCCGCCTGTCCGAGCAGAAACTTCAAGCAGTCGAAATTTTTGGACTTTTGCTTTCAAGAAGGTTCGCGTGCTCTGTCAGAAGTTAATCGACCCAGGATTACGATGCCCAAAAATGAGAAAAGACTGCTCCTGAATTAAATTGTGCCCTCACTGATGAAAAACATCTTTTCTTTCTGGGAAATCGTTATTGTCTCATCGGGAAAGCGACAGCGAGGGAATGGCGTTTGCAGAAACAAGTTCAAAAAGGCACCTGCCTCTCCCACCATCTTTACAGAAACACTTTTGTTTTTTGTAAGGAATAATCGATTCATTATTTGGGCAAATTGCACACGGTGGTGGAACTTCGTTGTGGCATTTGAATTTGCCTGAAAGACTGATTAAACCTGCAAGTGGAGATTTTAAGAACAGGTTAAAGAAGTTCTATTGAGGCACGCCGCTGCCAGTGGTGGAAGAAATGCACTTATTTTATCGTCATGCGGTCGCAACGTAGTTGCGAACGACATGTTATTACCTGAGGGAAATCGGTATTGTCCCATTTGGAGAAAAACGCGCGGCAGGCGTTGGTGTGGTCCGTATTGGCAAAAAAGCTAAACGGCAGGACTACTGTTTACCATTGGCAGGGCTACTGACCAGCCCACGGGTATGCAGCGGGTTTCATGTAAAAGCTGGGTGTGACGTCTCAGTTGCCTGCGGATATATCTTTGCATTGCTTGCAAACGCGGGTATATGAGAATTGCGACACGCGTTAAACATACCCAGGTTGTCAAACACTAATCCCAAGCCCAGCACTACGGTGCACCTCATAGCCCACGTGTAGCTTCGGCGCCTAAAACCACACAATCAATCAATACATAAGTGGTTATGCAACGCCTTGATGAACCCTTTTGGTGTGACGATTTAGGCGTGGGTGACGGTCGCGGAAGGTGAGGAGTGTCGCAGGTACGCCCTGCCTACAGGCAGAGGGGCAGCAGTTGCCATCAAGCCATGGAGCTTCCGGCACGCACTGCCACACCCCATGACGACGCAGCGAGAAGGTGGATCCGTTGCAGGCGCCCGATGGCACCGGCGTAACATTTTGTCCCCACATCGTCCGTAAGGGGCTTGTTTGGGCGTAACCGTGTCAAATTCTAAACATATAAATGCTGCGGCTCCAGTATTCTTTTGTAGCGAAAGCTACACTACGCTGGGCGCTCTTTGGGGAGTGGTCATGGACGTTGAGAGCTAGAGGTCAAACCACACCCCCTTCCCCAAGCGCTCGGCGCGAACAAGCGGTCCGGCGGCGGGGAGAGATAAGCGGCAGGGGAGAGATAGGCTGATTCTTCGATGAAACCAGCGTGAAGTAAAACAAAGACAAAGAAAGTTGAACGCAAGGACCACCGCTCGTCGAAAAACTAAAGCTTAATCTCAAGAAGGGTGCATATAAACACTTAACACAAAACAATAAAAACACTGCGCATGAGCAAAACAAGTTTACAAAGGCCATGGTGATAAGGCAACTAGAGAGACACCGGCTACAGTCGAGGCCCACGCAGATAAACAATCTCTTTGGGATGAAGACGCACGCTTGCTTGGCGGACACACTTATTTACTCTTTCTGCTATGCGGAACTCTTCCTTAATTTCCCAGGGCGTTTGTTCACGGTGCCTAAATAAAATGTCAGTGGCAGGTAAACTACGTTTACATCCGCGGCACTTGGCACAATGTGAAGAAAGATGGGATCATGGGGGGCCTTTAATGACATTCCTGCTCCCTCAAACGCATGTCGGTACAACTTCTATTCGACTTCCTTTGCCATTGTTTATGTTTACGCTGGTTTCATCCAAGAATATGTCTTTCCATCTAGCCCAGCTTGCAACCCGTTCTGACGAAAGACAGGCAAGGAGGGAACGGAGACGTGGGCGGGACCCGTGTCGCCGCCTGACGGAGCACCCGACACGGAGCTGCGGCCCGATGGTGGGAAGAGATAGGCGGCAGGGGAGAGAAAGGCGAGGAGGGAACGGAAGTGTGCGGGAACCCGTATCGCCAGCTGGCGGAAGGCGAGGAGGCCGCAGCCGCAGGTAGAAGCGGAGCCAAACAGAAAGGGCAGGAGGCCTCCTCCACGAACATCCAGCTGTGGTCCCTGCTACAGCGGCGGGGCTTAAAAAACTCCGTGAGGCGAAAAAAGATGAACATGCAGTGTATCCATTGCAAACATGTCTGTATGCCATTGCGAAACCACACCTTGACCACACTTCGGCAATTGGCCTGGCCAGTACAGTGAATCTTACGCTATCATCTATGGGTAACCAAAGCTAAAGCACAGGAATTTGTTAGCCCCTCTGTAGAAATGCGCAAATAATATGGTGATAAGCAGCTCCTATGGCAGTATGCACACCTAGACGCATCTCTCCAAGAAACCAAATTGAATAGCAGGCCTTAATATTAACCTTTTCGAAACTTTATATACAGGAAGGACAGGGAAGCAGAATGAAACCACCGCGTGAGGTGGATATTATCCTACCAAGGGTAGCCACACGTAAAAAAATAGAAACTCTGGGCGGAAGTAGAGGTCGTTTAGGTAAGCATGATTACATAGAAAATTGTAGTGAAATTGTGATATATTTATATTACCCTGACGAGCGACTGCACAAAACTGTTTAAAATAAGCGCAACCATCTACAAGAACCGTATAATACAGAAGCGACACTACTACCTTTATGATCTTTTTTTGGCCGGGAGAGGTTTGATGTAAGTGGTGGAATGGTGGAAAAATTCATAATTTATCCAGGAAGTTCCTCATTTAAAACGTAAGTTCGAATATTTTAGTTTTACGCAAGAATACCATAAGGGTACCTTGCTCCCGGTTTCGGTAAATTCTTGCTCTATCAGATTGGCATGTCCTGAAATAGGGTGTTGGGCTTCTGCACCTTCTAGTAATAATAAAAAAAAAGCCCTAGCACGTTCAGTGTACTACGATACATAGCATCTGCTAATTGCAACAACTCACAGACGTGTACCGATCGTCCACGGGATTATTTAGACTCGGCGTACAGAGATTGTGACGCGTGCATCAAAAGCTATGAAAAACTGAAGCTGCGAGGGAAAGTGCATTTTGCACACTTCGGGTGACGCCAAAAGCGACCGATTCCATCTTGATCTTAGGGCCGTTACAGTGATTGAAAGAAAGAAAAGAAAGAAGGATATTTTCCTTCCACCGATAACTACATTGCTTTCAAATCCACCACATCGGAGGGAAACGTGTGGGGATGTGTGTAGAGCAAAACGTGTGACCAGAGACAGAGAAGTACATATAATGGCATAAATACTTACACTATAAAAGGACATAGGGAACAGAAAATTGAAGCTCAACGGTTGCAAATCTGGCACCGTCCACTAGTTGATAAAGCCGATAACACTCTCGATTTCCAGAAAGTGGAAACATGCCTTGAATCTCTACCGAGCGCAGCACACTAATTAGGCAGTTTTTGAGGTTGAAGAACAAGGAACCAGTAAAACTTCAGTGAAATCATCACCAGATGATGTCTCTAGGGTCGACTTTACAGCTTCTTGCTTCAAACCTTGTCTGAATACTAAATGCAAAACAACGCCGGGGTTGTATAGTATCAATTACGGAATATAATATCTTACTGCGTGGGATTAACAATAAAATACTCATGAACTTCGTGAGTATTCTACATTGATACTTTAGGCACCCATTTGGCAGCAGGGGCTTTCCTGAGTTGCCGGTATGAGAATTCTGATCGGTAATCTCACTGGTCTTTAGTGCGTATGCACATATTTGTCCTTGTTGCTTGCGGCTTGTAGGTTACATCCAAGCCTTAACACTCGCGCACCTCCCGCATAAAAGGCACCTAAGCACTGACGTTGCGCCTAATTTGAGGCTCCTGAGCTATTTCCCCCGGCAATCAATTCCTTACCGACAATACTGTCCGTATCGTTCAATTACTTTTAAAACAACACCAAATGACGTATTGGTGATGGACCATACATTATAATAACCCGTGCGCACTGGTTAAGCCAAATGATCTGCCGTTTGTGGTGGGTAAATGATGTCTTGTGATGGCGGCAATCCGTCCGGCGGTGCTTCGGAAATCACCCAGGGAGAGTGCATGCATGTACCTGAGCGCAATCAATAGGTCGAAGACGCCAGAACGAAGGCGCGTGCCTGCGCACTCGTGACCCAATAGTGTCAGCCATTTTTCCACAGCCGCTCTCCATGTGGACACCACCCTCCCTTGGCGGTCTAATTAGGCACTATACTGATAAATAAGCTGTCATTGGCCTGTACTCGACGTCCGCGGTTATCTGGATGCGGTACTCTTCGAGGAGCCGGATTTTCCCAATGTCTGAGTCATTGTCAGGCGTCGGCCCACAAAGGGATAGTAGTGTGAGCATGAACTTTTCAAGGATCCACATACGCGAACGGTCAGTATTGCATACGGTCAATATTGTCTAGATGCTTCCTACTCGCCCCTACACTGTTCTAGCAATCATCACCTCATTTTTGTTAATCTGCCTTGTGGGCTGAAGCTCTCAAGCAGTCCGACACTCCGTAACCACGTGCCGCTGCGTCAACGGCGCAGAGCATCACCGCTCCGACCAACATGCCTGCTCCAGCCTCCTCAAATTCCTACAAAACATTCCGAGCAGGCTGAATTAAACCTCTAGTGCCGCTCGCAACATCAGCCATTGGCACCACATAAATTACAGGGGCTGCCAGCAACTGCGCTCGGTACCCGGCACTGAGTGCAGCGAATGCGCGGAGAATAGATCGCGGCGAATCTATTTGCCTCCCGTTGCGAGGCCCCTTGGATCCCTCTATACTTCTAGTTTACTATGCGATCTCTAGTTCTACAGCTGTTAAGATAATTTGGATTTGATCAAACCTTTGTGAGTGGCTCAATTATTATCTAAGACTATAAAACAGAGAGGCCTGGTCTTGTACTACGCACTGAGTGCAGTATTATTGCACACATTTTTGGGGATTCGTCGCTCGCCTCTCATGCTCGTTTCACTTTCATTACCCGTCACTCACTCACTCACTCACTATCACTCACTCACTCACTCACTCACACTCACTCACATTCACTCTCACTCCACTCACTCCTCACTCACTCACTCACTCACTCACTCACTCACTCACTCACTCACCACTCACTCACTCACTCACTCACTCACTCACTCACTCACTCACTCCAAAGCTTCTGTCTTAAATCTTCCCCTTCGCATGTAGAATACAGCGCAGACGTGCAGCTTGCTGTATTATCCAAATGAAAACCGTGGTTTAAGTAGTGGTTGCCGCTTTTTTTTCAGAGCCGCACGGTCACGCTCAAACGCTGATGCTTCAACGACAAAACATAGATCCACTCCTTGTATCGCTCTCGCACCCATTCCTGGGCTTCATGCGTCAATGTCATGGCATTCTCTTTACCTCTTTGTTTGCTCAGAGTGTACGCGCAGAATGGCTGCGATAAGGGCCCCGTCGCACTCTATAAAAAAACCACCAGATCCCTCTCGCCTCTTCACTTATTACTTGACCTGTCGCCGTACCGGACGCCACATCACGTGAACCCCAACATGTTAAACAAAACTTCTTGTTTACCTTCGCTTGCTCCCTGCGCTCTTTTTTGTGAGTGTTGCTTTGTATCAAATATTTCTTACACCATCTAAACTGCCAACTAAAATATTTAAAGGACGCAGAAAGCAACGCCGCTAAACGGGGTTCTTCTTTCTTAGAGGCATTTATTCGGTAGCTTTAGTTGCCCTGGCGGTATACGCCAGGCCCCCTTTTTGTGATCATTTCTTACGCGAGAAGGAACGCGACAACAGGGACATTTCAGGCGCACATGGATGGCTGTTGTAAATGGGCCGATTTATAGACCCGCCAGTCTTGGTCCAATGAAAAAGGCCCTTCCTGTACTGCTTGACGTCAGGTTAAGAGCTATATACTCGTCGATGTAACTCTTGTACAAACTAAACGACATCGCAGTGCTCGCCTTGTAAGAAAAAAGGCATTTTAAAAGGCGATGTAAGGAAATAATGGTGACGGGAAAGTTAAAATCCTGAAGTATATTTCGGCACTTCTTTCAGGTTCCTAGCCTGCCGGCAGACGTAAGAGGACGCAGCACACGAAAGTCGATTTTTAGTCTTAGATGTCGTTACTGCGCATTATTTTAGAGCGGCAAACACCAAATCCCTGTATAAAGCAATATGGGCAATAGGGTAATTGCGATATAGAAAAATTTCAGCGATTCTCCAAGTAATTAAACACGAATGTATTTCCTTGTTTGTGATTATGGAATAAGCGAAGTTATACCGTGGTCATCTTAATAGAATGACAGCTGTTTATAAAGTGTTATGCGAATATTTAGCCTCAAAATTTCTTTATGTTTTTTTAACAGTGCTTAGTTTTGACGGTTTGCTTCCAGACCTTATTCCTGTAAACTATTATTATGTTGCAATTGCGGCACAGCAATTAATATTTACTTCTTTGTAAATGTTTTTCTGTGGGCATAACTGTGCACGAAAAGTGTAGCGCTGTTACTTTCAATTCCATTTCGATTACGACCGTTGACAAAAACGCAGGAGGAACACAAGAACACTGCAGAGAAATTCAGCTGCATTACGATATGTGAAACAAATAATACAAATTCTTGAAAATGCTTGTTGACGTCAGTGTTAATATATAAATGGCTTTTAGAAGTGTTTTAAACGTAGAAATAAAACTGACTCCTATCTCAAATATTCGTCCTCCCACTGCATAACATTAGATTAGTTTAGATGCCGCTTCAGGAAGGACAGTAATTGAGTACCAGCCTATTCTTGAGCAGCAAGGGGACCCAAGGTTGAAATAACTTTTACTGTTGCTATAATGGCAGGAAGCCGCAGCATACGAGTCCACGCACCACCGAACCACTGCCTTCTCTTAGGGAAACCTAAGAGCCCTCAATTACCCCAAGGTGTGCCTAGAATGAAGATGTAGTCACCGGCTGTGAATGACCCAATGTTGTCTCCGATAGGCTGACGCAACGCCAATTGCTGACGATGATCTGTTTCTCGACGTTGGGTTGTTAACCAAACCGCGACACCTAACGTGAGCACCACGACGGTCCCTGAGCTAGCAGACACCACTAAAACGAGCCAGAAATGGGGCTGTCAAGAAAATGCATTGGGATTGGATGAAAATCGTAACTTCAGACGGGCTGCATCGAAATAACTTGACCATCCCTTGTCAGACAAAGTTCAGAGAAGCCCGAAAGCTTTTTGACTTCAAAACTATGTCAAAAGTGCATCAAAACCTTTTTTAAAATTGGCTCAAACGTTCGCGGAAATTGCGTCCAATTGATCGTAAAACCTTTAAAGACCCAAATTGCAAACGAAGAACAAACCCAAGCGACGATCTTTCGCGCACTAAGTAAACGAACGATGCAAATGTATTTCCTATACGTGGCTTGTGAGATAAAGGTATGCTATTGTACTCTTTATTCCTGATAGATGCCTGTATCATATTACCTATAACCGTAACTTTTTAGAGATTTTAAAATAACCGCTTTGACGCAATGGAAGCCCGGGTTCACGCACGTACCGTGTGTCCAGAGGTCTTATCAGAGGTTCTCGGTCGATCAACCAGTCATCGGGAAAGTGCATTAGTGTTTTGACAGGGCGCCATCAGTACCACTAAGAAAGCTTTCGCTTTAATAAAGTGACAGACGTGACTGTCAGTTCGTTGGAAGGAAGGCATGGAGAAAAAAACCGCCTATGCATCTTTGCTTCGCTGACAATGCCGCGACAGAGATGAGCGTATTTCCCGCCCCTACCGAGTATTGCAATGTCCTCTCCCCTCGTTTAGTTTCTCTCTGTCTTTATCCTCTTCGTCCACAGTTGAACCTCCCCCTACGCACCGCAAATGACCTTTCCCTTCTCTCTTTCAATATGAAAATATCCAAAATATGCCACATTTTTTCTTACGAATTTGTATCACTGATTGATATTCGTATTCAATAAGAGCATCGCAATAGCATTATCGCAGGAAATATGTGGCGAAAATACATCATAAAATACCATGGCACACTAGTGAACAGAACCAGGATGAATAACAAGGTAGCGCGGAAATTTTCTTTGTGGAATTGAAGCAATAGAAGAATTGAATGGGTGAGGGTCAGAAATGTCAAGTTTGAATGCTGTCTGTGCTGAAGGATGTCTCCAGAAGTTTTAAAGCGAAGCTTTCAGTCTATCGACCCATGTCGCCTGTAGTTCATCCGAAACGCACTACAGTCAGGTGAACATTCTCTGACGATGTGGATAGGCGGCGGGTCAAGTGAGGTAAAAATAAAATACTCCATGTAGTCCGAATTGAAGCTGTGTTTCGAGCGTTATAAAGACGACGTCTATCCGACTGCGCATATTCCGCATACTTGAAACAGTTTGGATTTGGGTAGGGGTGCACGGGCGTGCAAAATAAATAGAAAATGCACCCTACTTTCTAATGACGACGATGATTGACAAGTAGAAAAGCGATGGAATTGCCATATCAGTAAAGCCCGAGAGATCACAATCGCAGTGCAGTAAACCGTCTCCATAAGAAACAGGTGATCGTATAAATAGGGCGCAGCTTTCCGCCATATGTGGTGCTAACGCGATGTCTACCTTATGTGTATGGTAAGGTGGTGTGATGTGAGTCTGCTCGCATCTGGGTTGGCTTGTGTGGCGTCGGACTTGATTTTGGAACACTTCGCGTTCTCCATCGGTTTCGACAGACGGGTAGTTGAATTGTTTCGTTGTCGGTTCCACGATACGGCTGCTAGGGTAACCACAGAGATCAATATGCTACGTAAATTTCCCCTAATCACGAACAGATGCTAGCGTGCCGTTCAGACCTCCCGCAACTAATGTACAGAATGATAAACCAGGCGGATTTAACAGTTTCTTTTGGCCAGTCGGAAGCATTACTACCTGTGAATGCACAAAATAGAAAACAAACACACACTCGCCTGTTCAGAATTTTATACTCACCAAGAAAGCATCCCCCAGGAAGTGGAAATTCCCCTGTCACAGCGCACATAAAACGGCATCGGTATTTAGGGAGACCACGATGTTAGGGATCAATAACCGAGAGGCAGTGAGGTTTATGCCAAGAAATGTACCTTCGGTTGCCTGAATGGTAACTCTTGGTGATTTTCCAGCAACGACACCAGTCGTGAGAGCTGATTTAACACAAGCATAAAATACAGCGAGTTGTTTTTTTAAGGTTTAGATGCTCACAGATGCGCAGTGTGCAAAGTTTGTGTTGCGCTGGCTCCGTCAATGTTTAAAGACTTACGACTCAGAAGGGCAAACTCAATCTTCAATGCCGCCTATTGGGCTTGATGTTTCCCTTGAGTGGCCTTATACTACCAGCGAGAACAAAAGTTCGGAGTATAAGTGGTTATCCTTTTCCCCATTGAGGCAATTAGGAAGTTGATCGTGCGGAAAATGGGCAGGTTATAAATGCATTCTCCACTCACGTTCAACAGGCCATTACCAAGTCCTTTATTCGTAAACGGGAAACCGCGCTTTTGGAAGCCTAAACTGCACCATTCTGCAAAAATGCACAGTTATTGTTGTTGGTTTTCTTTTCGGTCGAGGAAATGCCCGCGCAGCAAATGTAGATAAATTAACACATGCGTGATCCGGTGGAACTTGAACCGCGTCTGCAGAGCAGCAGCACTGTGCTCTATCTGACTGTGCCTTTTTTTTCGTTTTCTTCCATGGTATTTCATTCAAATATATAGAAACATATATACAAGAAGTATTGACTAATTATCGCGCTTAGTATGCAAGGCGAAACGGGTAATCCGTAATTCGGCGAACCGCAACATTGACACCAGTTCCAGTTAGCCTGGTGGTAATGACACATACCAGTGCAAAAGACGTACAAATCTGGTCTAAAATCTTTTGGGCCATACTAGTCATTTAAATTAATCTCATTTCACTAAAGTGCATTTTGGCAGATACCATCTGCTCATCATTGTACCTTGTCAATGTAGCAAAAAAGTTGTCGTTCTTGAACTTTCCTTCTTGGCACATATGCACTTGAGAGATTTTACAGTAACCAAGAGCTTTGAGGGGCAGTGTACTCCTTCTAAATATGCACAAAACTACGGATTTGAAGCTCCAAAGAAACTATTGTGCGGCGCGTGACAGCTTGTAGTGGTGGCACGTGAGTTGAACAGGTGCAAGCCGAACAGAACCCTAATTCTTGGGAAGGTGTGGCGTGTACCAGTCTGCCTGTTTTATCAGTTCGCCCAGTGAGACGCAAGAAACAAATGCGAAGAAAGAGACTCATGCTCGGTGTAGCAGAAAAAAACACGGTTGGAGTAATTGGTGCCGAAATATCAAGAAACGCAGTCAAAGAAAACGATGAAAATGCGATGTTGCAGCAAGGAGGTTGCTGGTAAGTACCGCCAGGCTTTCGCCTTAAAAACATGTATGCAGATTTCAGTGCCGCGATAAATTTTGAGGTACTATTTTTATTTCTTTGACCCTTACTGCTCGAACTAGACACTGTTTTTATACTACTTGGCCAGGGGATGCAACAAAATTGAGGAATGCAACCTGCTTACGTAGACGAGACAAGCCTCCCCACAGTTTTATGGGTTGAACTATACAGGAAGAGGAGCGAATATGAGCATCAATGTAACTAAATTATCGTCGTAACCCGTACTGACTGGATCCCGCATTTTTTAAGGAAGGTTTAGTTTGCACAAAGCGCCTCAGTAGAGCGCGAAATAGTTACCGAAAGAGCGCGGATCTTGGCGTGTCGATACGAACCCGTATCATTCAAGGAGTGAAGAATACGAGAACACATGCAAGGGAAGGTGCAGGGGAATGTTGAATAATAATTGGATATTAGAAGCTAACAAGAAGAGAACAAGAATTGTATGAAAAACTCGATAGCTTGAAAGTGTCGCAAACGTTTTGCTTTTAAAAAGCGCCGTGCACTACAAGGTCTCGTACCTCAGTCAGAATGCTTTACTTCATATTTTTGTGCATGTTTAAACGATAAAGCATCCCCCAAGCTCTACTCAATACTTGTGCGATTACGTTGCCGTTCCATCAAAGGATTTCTCTGTTTACTCATCCGCCCCTTCTGTTACAAACATTGCCTTTACATTCGTGTACGCGTCATATTTTAATAAGAATAATCAAGGGTTGTTGTCGTCAATTTTTTCAAGCTGTGCTGGGGTCCGGTTTTTTGTGCATCTGCGGTGGTGTGTATACGCCATAGCCCTGCGCACTCATCGTTGCAAAAAAAGTGGGAAGGAAGAAAAATTGCTAAACTGCTGTGACAACAAAAGCTCGTCAAGTTTGACATCGAACTATGCAGTCTGGACGGCACTGAGCTCGGCGTGGCGACGGTTACCTTATGCGATTCGTTAGGATTGAGCGACCCCCGCAGAACGACGAAAAGTCTACTGCATGAAGAAAAGTGGAGCTTATTTTAAAGACACCTACAAAAATTGACATAAAACATTGTAGATTCCGGCGTGCTCAAGCAGAAATTGAGGCGGAGATATTCAGAGCCTAATTTGATACTCGCGGTGGGGACAGGGCAAAATTCCGCACTACACAGTCGCCCTAAAATTGGCCGAAATGTGTCGTTTAGTAACAGTGCACAAAATTAGACGTCAGTACATCTGAATCAGCATCAAAACACTACGGGGCTGTATTCAGCGGAGCGCCACAACCTACAGTAATGGTAAAGGGTTCATGATGTTGCGGAAATAAGGAAAGGGTGAACACAGGCGTTAGGAGTATTGCTTTCGCCATGTGGGAAAATGAGGCCGAACCAGGCGTGTCTTTAAAAAAACGGACAGATGCAGGTGAGATCGATAAAGATCTCTGAGAACAGTGCGATCTCATTGAATGGTCGGCGGATACGCTATTGTAAGTGCGTTATTCCTGATTTAACGGACTTGTAGCAAGATTGTGCGGCCACTACAGTGTTTGAAGGGTGCGTTCAATCTTCAATGCCGGTGTTGTGTAGAGAGATATTTTTCACGAATAAACAAAACATTCAAAGCACAAAATTCTTTTTGACACTTTGCGAAAAGATTGGTGAGAATACTGCCATTTCAGGGACATTTTGACTTCATTGTTGTAAACCTCTATTGCATATTAGGCGGTAACAAGACGGGTTGTATTTCCACCTGCCCCGCAAATATGCGCCCAATGATTGCCGTAGTGTCTAAGAATATCGTACGCGCTAATGGTCTAGTTACCAGACCAATGCAGAGAAATCGCCCGTGAGTTACCGGGCTTGTAGTAGTCCACAGTTACAAAATATTGATGTCTATTGCTGAAAGAACTTTATTATGCATACACTAGCAGTTGCACATCGCTTCTATTTCGTAGGTGAAGCCTGCTATCGAGGCGTGCATGCATGCCTCAACGACAGAAATTATGCGGACACCTGGTTGTGTTGTTAGGCCTCTATTCACACTGTATTCACAAAGTGAAGGGATTGTAACGTTAAGCTACACTATAGGAGCCATGAAACGTCAAACTCATTCTATGTCAAGCTGTGGGTACTGATGTACGATGCTAGACCCTGTTAGATTGGCGACATTACATGTACCATGTCAGACGCTAGATATACCGAATGGTATATCTTGCATTTATGTAGCGGCTCCTAAAGTCAAATTCCAGTACTCGGCGCAATACTGAAATTTCGGCACACCAAAATTATTTCCCACTTACAAAACGAGCTGTTAGTGCAGCCGTAGCAGTTAGTGACTTTAAAGCTACCCTTTTTTCAGGCCGGTAACACTACTATAACAATGGAACATCTCGAACACTTTAAATTAGACCAATATTATTAAAATGAATATTTTCAGTGGTTTTGCAATCAACATAAATATACATAGATCTATTTCCATGAGGGTTTTCTAACTCTCTGGAAGGTCACGCGCGCTTGCAATGGTGCCCCTGGCAAAATTTATGGGAGTAATCTACTACAAAAACAGGAAAACTCGTTTGCTCGAAGTCCCAATATACCTTCGAAATCGACATAGATCTACATCGGTGTATTTATAGGCGCATCTTTGACTCTCTGGAAGGTTACAAGTGCTCGCGATGACGTCTCTGGAAACGTTTTAGGCCGCATCTGTTACAAAAAAAAACCCTGCTAAGTGTTTTATTTTGTGTCCACTCACGCATGTGCATGCTGAAAGTCAGCGTGAAAGTAGGCACATGGGTCTCAGCATCGCTTCAGGTTCGACGCTACCGGTGATCTGCCGCCAGGAAATTATGCTTATATTATATAACTATAAGCTTAGGTATAACTTATACCTCAAGGTGTCACCAGATAGCTAAAAGTAAACGTTCAGCGCATAGGGACAGGTGAACGCAAAAAGGGCTACAACCTAATAGGAAAGTTCGAATTATATATTTCGCGCACTCATAAGTGCAATAGAATCACAAGAAAGCAGTGACTATGTCTATTTTAATTGCTCCCGGTGATAACTTCCTAATACGCTCACGCTTAATAATACCCTTCTACAGGAATGTGGCGCCAACGAGGCCTAGAATATTTGAAATAATTGCATTTGATATGCAAAATCCATTTGTGCAAGCCCAGCTCCGTGACAAGCACATTTTTACGGTGGAGCAGATTAGGTAGCGGCTTCTAAAGTCATATGAAGGACAAAACAATGCACTGCACTAAGATGTTTGTAAGGCCCTAATAAACAAAACGAATGCGTGGTTTGATGCACTTACCAGAACTGCTTACGTCTTCGTAGACTAAGACTTCACCCTGAGGCCCTGGAAGTAAAAAAAAACAAAGGAGTCAGTTTTCGGAGCAGAACATAAAATAAAATGCAAGTTCTAGAGAAACCTGCGCGGTTCCTTGGCATTCAATTCTACTCCCACAGGCACGTGTACCTCCGCTTAGTTCTCCGCATAGGTTACCACAGAAAATACCAGCAAATACGCTCAGCCCCTGAGAAAGCACATGCGGCAACTTGAGACATTATATACTCAGGTGGACATTCAGTATTTAACGGCAGTGATAAGGTTACAAGAAAACGTGTCAATCCTGACATCATTCACTGTTGCTAAACCTCTTACAAATAAATTGCCATTACACAGGCTACGCTACCGCAAAATTTGCTGGAAATGATTTGCGTGACGGCTGAAGAATACTAACAAAAGTGAGAACGGAAAACGGCAGGTGTTAAAAACAGCAACTGCATTTTATGCGGCCAAGGCGCTCTGATGAAACATAGAGGAGGTAAGATGGTGTGAAAAGAAGCGGGGTTGAGACGCTGATGTTGTAATCGGCCATGAGGGTTTGGGAGAAGAGGCTCGTGCCTTGCTACTGTGTAACTACTTCAAATAGGAGTTAGTTCATTTAGGCGTTTCAAAGCGAAGCTTTGTTTAGTTTCCCCATCGGTGTCCCGGGGGGCTGCTGCTGCTGTTGCTGCTTTCTGGCAGGGCGGGCCTCTTGGTTTATCATTTCCCGCATAACTCTGGTCTCCACGTACTGCCCGTGCAGTGGCTTTAAAGCGACTGGCACAGCGGAATAATCAGTACATGCGTGCATCACACTCTCTGCGTCTGGAGCTGGTGAGCCGGGAGCCAGCTGGCGAGACGCAGCACTCTTTTTTTACCTTCGCTCAATGACGTTATTTGACCTTTCTCTACTAAGCGACCGTCGCCGTATGTCTGCTACTCATTACGTCCGAAAGATATCCACAGTAAAAATCCCAATATCGATTGCATTCCCCTACCACTTGACCCATGATAAAAAAACCATCACAGGTGTCATATTTTACTCGTAAAATCCTCTTCGCTTACTTGAAGGCAAAACACCTATATAAGGCGGCGTTTAGTAATAAGTGGCGGAGTAAACCTCAATGCTGAGACGGAATGATACGCGTGCTCTCCACGCCGCGATTCATCGACACCCTCTTTCAGGACTTAACAATTGCCAACCTGTCCAATGTCCAGACCTCTTTCTAACGAGAACACGATACTTGGTTACGTTGTCGAAAGCTCACCTCCCGCTGGCGCTCGCAAAAACCTTTCGGGAAACGCCTAATCGTAGGCACACCAAATTCCTTTGTTTGCAGTGTGCTCCATACAGCATGCATAAAAATATAATTGAGAAACACTGGCTGCGCACTCAATTCCAATTTGTTGCAACCCCTTTCATTGAAAGTTGCTTCAGAAAACAACGCACAGCACAAAGACAACCGTGCAAAAGAAGCATCACCCCCAGTCTCAGTTCAGCTTTGCCTTTTCTGTAACGTCGCAGCAGCACAGATATAAATTTGCTAACAAGGTGCTTGCTGTCAGTGCCAAGTCGAGGCTGCCGGGACTCTGTCATTATTTGTACAATACTGACGAAGCGATTGAAAAGAAATGATTTCGCGTTCTCACCTCCAAAAAGGTTGCTTAGCGAGTCGCTGCAATTTTTTCTGAGCGGTGATTGAGATGAGTTAGAATTCTTTGCCTCGTTTTGTGGTGAATGTGACCGACCTAGGCGCAGTTTTGTATGAACAATAAAAAATTATTCCAGCCTATTATCATGCAATTGGTAAGAACAAATATCTAAAGTACAAAAGTTGAACTATTGCGAAGCTTAAGTTTTCTATCGAAAATTTCCTTCAAAACAGGCAGAGCACCGAACAGGTTGAAATCAATCTTGGTATTTCGCAGCTACGAACCCGGCGGGCTGTATTTGTGCCTGCAGGCGTGCTCTTTACTGCTGCTGATGAAAATATCTATTACCACCAGCAAAAAATTAACCCAGCGATTATGAAGCGGCAAGGTTTGAAATGTTCAAACATCAATAACTACAACTTTTCCTCAGCGCGCAAGAGCTCAGTAAGCAAAGGCGATAAGAATTCGTGCCTCTAAAAACGTTTTCACACAATAGTCTACAGAAGGACCTAGGGTGGAACAAAATGTAATATACCACTGTACAAGCGACAATAGTGCGGGAACGCGAAGCTTTTCCTTGGGGATAGGCAGTAGCTAGCAACAAGTAATAAGTCGTCATCCAATCTATTTATGACGATTTCTATGGCGGTCGTCCCCCTTAGAGGCGGGGGGGGGGGGATGCATTATTAGTCAACTCTTGCACGTCCGTGCACCCCTCTCTAAATTCAAACTGCGTCGACCATGCCGAACTGGGTCAATCGGATAGACGTCGGCTTCATAACGCTAGGGACCCAGGTTTGAGTATGAACGAGCGCAGCGCTTTAATTTTACTGCAAACAGTATGTGTCGAGCCCCCCTTCCCTCCCCCCAGTGTTATGAAGCAGGTTTACTCGGCGCCGTTTCGGTGCTCCTTCTTGTGACTGCCAACCCCTCTTTTACAACGGTTATCACAACGATCATTCACCTCGACACCACTGATGCCCCTTTCACAAATTGCACAGTCGGCTGACAGCGTCCGTAGCGCCATTATCAGATAATTGCGGAGTACTAACACCATCGCGAATGGGTGCAAAGGCACCCGAAAGCCGCCACCGCCGCCGCCACCGAAAATGTACCCGCGGACGTGGCCGCTTCAAATTCCACCTCGCTCACTGGCTGCGCGCCCATGCCGGATGAAATCAACTTGTTCCGTCTGAACGCCGGCGTGAGCACATTAATCTTCTCTAGCTTAAAAGGCCATTACCGACCAACATTGTAGCGTCGGTGGCCTCGTTAACCAGCTGGTCGTAGTTCTTGCGGCGAAAGAATAATAATAGGTCTTATTCTGGTCGCATATAAAGGATTTCTTCCGTCGATTTGCAGTGTATTTGCCAATTTAGGCGTGCACGGGTTGGGGGTGAAGGGGGATGCACGCTCAGCAGGGCTTAGAGGGACCCTCCAGCACTCACCATCAAGTACTCGGAATGTATGTTGTGGTTGTCTATTGTCCCAGCAATCACCCTCCCCACCCCAAGAATTGTGAAAAGCCGTTCACTATCACCGAAAATACACGCTAAGAGAAATCGCGCATAATTGTTTCCTCTCAACTAGACCACCTACAACGCGATAAAAGCTCCGTGCTCTCTCCCGGGGAGGGGGCGGCTCACGGCATTCTCTTCGGCCGCCTTCGATATATTACAGGCCGGGGAGTGTTCTCCGGTTCTCCGCAACATGGAGGTGTCTTTTTCCGGTCTCGTGCTACAAAAAACCAGGCATGGCTGCCTGTTCGCAAGCGTGCTCATGCTGGTAGGGCGTTTTTGTTGTCGAGTGGTCTCGTTGAAAGGAAAGTATTCAGTTTGCCGCTCAAACTCCGCGCACTTAACCAAAGGAAACGCTAAAACTGTGCGTACAGGTTCAGGCATAGAAGAGGTTGGCACAGAGTGCCGAATACGGCGGATCGTCACAGGAAATGTGAGAAATGAGGCGCAAAGTTGGCCATCGATTGCTAAAAGGACAGCCTTGGTCACAATGACGTCATGGGAACAGGTTAAACGCCAGGCCGAACTGGAGGAATTAAAAACCGACAGGAAAGGGGCGCTTAAGTTGTGCCTGGCGCTTAATCTGTTGCCATGATGAAGTACCAATTAGCACGCATCCACACATTAATTCAGTGCAATGACGTCGTTTAGGCCATGCCAGGGGTGCATAATGAGTGAAATTAAAGAGAGCGCGGTTGGTTTTTCCGCGACTTTCACGGCGGTTTGTGCGCTGACTGCTTCACGTGCACGTATTCCTGGCAGTTTAATCTAAACGTTGCAGAGGTTTACGTGCACTGCTCAAAGAGTGTTGCATGGTCCCTTTAATGTCGCTACCGATAGCATACCCGTTGTGGTTGTGGGAGATGTAAAGTGGCAGTCTCATGGTTCAGTGCGCCGTCAGCTATATTCCGCAATCGAGCGGTTTGGGTCTGGGTTGGTGGGTTGCAGAGGCAATGAGATGCCTACGACAGGGCAGCGAAAGGACACCCACGTGTGGGTCTACTAGCATAGAGGTCGATGCCATCGATGTGTTAACTCGCTAAGGGGCGGTCGCATGTCGCTTGCTTGGAGGTAGAAGAGCAGATCCATAAGAGTCACACCTAACAGAAGCGTGAATGGGCCCGAAAACCACGGACACTTGCTGCCGCCGCCGTTGCCGCCTCAAGGTACAGCTGCTCGCGTAGCTGCGAATCCGTACAGGATGAACAGCAACTGGCCCGCTTGGAATATCACTTGTTCAGCAAAGGGCTTTCAGAGTGACATGCTCGACAGTATGTTTCACTTCTAAGTACGCGGGCATGACCGGTCGCTGGTTTATGCGTTCACGGGTTGGGGCGGGCACGCGCAGATACCGGTATAATACCCTATGCTGATGACATGCCTGTTGTGTTGGCGTGAGTTTCAACGTGGCTGTCAAACAGCCCAATGCGGTCGGTCCGATTTCATCTGTGGTAGAGGGGATTCGGTTGGCGTGCTACACAAGCAAGAAGATGCCTAACGACGCAGGAGGGAAAAAGACAGCTCTACGTTTGTTTCCTAGGATAAATCTCGGATATTTTCCAACTTTCGTTCTGGTAATGCGGCTAGGACGTATGCTCAGTCATCAATTACAAACAAACGTGGTTTGTTTCGTGCCGCTGCGTGGAGGACGCGCTGCTTTGCAGATCATCCTTCTTCACAGAGGGGAATGGCGCTAAATTTTCGACAATATAAAAATTTGGGCTGGTTGGTTCATATTCAAGAATCGCAAAAACAGCGCAAAGGACGGGACAAGAAAGATGAACAGGACGAAGCGCTGACTAACAAGCAAATGCTTTATTTCCGCGAACGGTATTATAAAGGCATGAAGAAAGGGTGGAGGTGGAAACACTCAAACAAACCTTGCAAACTTTAGCAAGGAGAGGGGATCGGACAGATATCTTATTTATTTTGATAGTAGGACCAACGACGGAGCGCTCACACACTTGTCTCCGGGTTCATTATTGGGGTGCGCCTCGCAAATTGCGCGAGTGCGTTGGTCCCAGTATCTTTTGATGATTTGGCACTTCTTGAACAGAGATGTGCATCCGCTTTTTTTAGGGAGCAGAAAGATGACTGTTAAGGTCGCCATTTAGTGTGTTCGCATGTTCGCGCAAGCGATCTATAATACATACCCTCGTTTACAGGAAAAAAGGAATTTTATAGACAACATTTTTTTTACCACTTAACAATTTTTAGCGTGTTTCTTGGTACATGAGTTCTTCTTAGTGCCTTCTTGATTAACCCGCTTATAACTACCCGCTTACAAAGAGCCACTTACAAAACTCGTCAAACCAGGTATAGCAAAAGCCTGTTTGAAAGCATCTCTCACGCGCTTGTGCGAGCATGCAGTAGAATCTAGTTTTCCAGGCAACTCGACCGACTAAATGAACCAGTGTTTTGTACCGCCCTCATCACTAGTGTTTCAAAGCGGTTGATTTGTGAACTGAAGAAGAAGCCAAAAATAATAATAATCCAAAATAAAGAGACAGAAAAGAAAAACGCAGGCGATGAGGCGCGCCGTAGTGGAGGGCTCCGGATTAATTTTGACCACCTGGGGATCTTTAACGTGCGCCGAAATCTCGAACACATGGGCGTTTTTGCTTTTCGCCTCCATCAGAAAAGCGGCCACCGCGGCCGGGAATCGAACTCGCGACCTCGTGCTCAGCAGCGCAACGCCTTAGCCACTGAGCCACCGCGGCGGGTAGAAAGAAAGAGAAAACACAAAATTCTCTGTGGTCTCGTACATTCATCAAGTCTGGCACAAAGTAAAAGAGTGGCGCAAAAAGCGGGCGTTAGTGTGGTCTTTTCGGCCCCAGACGAGCCGGTTAATGAAGAAGGCAATAAGAAGACCTAATACAGCAAGAAACACGCTAAAATTTGTTAAGTGCTGCAAAAATGTTTTCTATGAAACTCCTTTTTCCTGTAAACGATGTTATGTAGGACAAACAGGGCGAAGTATTAATCATCGATTGCGCCAACATGCAAAGACAAGGAATGGCGTCCCTAACAGTCACCTTTCCGCTCACTGTAAAAAATGCGGATGCACACCTACGTTCAGAAGTGTCAAATCTTTAAAAGATACAGGGACCAACGTACTCCCGAAATTTGCGAGGGACACCGCATTTATTACCGCAGTGACAATGTGCGTGAGCGCTCCGTCATTGGCCCTACTACCAAAAGAAATCAGACATCTGCCCGTATCCCTTGGTGTGTGAAGTTTGCAAGCTTTAGTTTGTTTGTGTTCCCGCCTGCCCCCTTTCTTCATGCCTTTATGAAACCGTTCTCGGAAATAAATCCTTTGTTTGTTTAGTCAGTGCTTCGTCCTGTTGTTCTTCGTTGTCCCGTCCTTTGTACATGTTTTTGCTCTTCTTCACGGCATTTTTTCGTCACTTCGACCACGATAATAATAATCGACAGAAAAAAATGGTTTTCCTGCATTGCGCTTTGCGTGGAGTACAGAGGAAATCAGGGAGTGACTGAAAGCTTCGCCATAAAAATTCCCGAAAGGTTTCGTTCCTATAAATTTTACGAGGTCACCTAGGATCTTTGGAAGTAGTGAAGTTGCCTGAACGTATTCTTTCGACATAACCGTTGTTGTTTTTTTTTGAATATTTATAGTCTTCCACGCGTATACGCTGTCGTCCCACTCCCCCTTTGTACACCTGAGTCACTTGGTCATATTTTTATAATGAAGAGTATGCAATTCAGTTTGTCTGCGTTTGCACTTGATCACAGCGCCATGTTTGTGTTGTAGTCCAGCTTGGAGCAGCTAGATCTGCCTCCTCTTTCTTTTTCTTTTGGTTTGATCTTGCGTAGCCTGCCACGCCGTTTTTAAGGCGTGGTTTTTTTATGGTGTAAGCAACAATTCAACAAGCGTGCTGCAATAGACAGAAGCGTACACCTTAGCGATTGTGTACTTACGTTTCGTACTTGTATTATGCCTCAAATATGCATAACGCTTCTATTGCTACAAACAACGTGCACATGTATGAGACAGTGTCCATCCGTTAAGGTAACATCCATCAAAACAGAAAGCTGGGCGAGTTAGTTTCAGTTCATGTTTACAAAGGCGCCACTGACACAGACGCGACTGAAAAAGGACGAAACAAAAGGCGCCCAGCTTTGTGTATACCTCGGTCTTTCGTCCGGTCTTTTTGCACCTGTTGTAAACAGTTTAGGTAGCCTTGGAATGCCTAAAATATACTTGGTGATAAAGCATTCCCCTGTTTTTACTCAGCCGCGTTAAGGGCCCCGTTGCGAAGAGACGCCGATATCGGCGGCGGCGTTGACCGGGATGGAAAATTTTCGGAGCGCCCCATGCGGCATCCACCGAAATTGGAGATATTTTACGGCGCTCTTCCAGCAGATGGCTGGCAAACAGGACAGGGCAGTTTTTAGAGCCCTCGAGTACTGCTGGAGCGCAAAATGGTCTAAGCTAGAGGGCTTACACATGGTATCGCGCTCGCTTTAGATATACGTGTGGTGGATGCCGTGCCCTATGACTTTTGCCGGGCGCACTTAGTCGTCTCTGCCAGTTCCCGGCGCGATAAAGCTACCGCGTTCTGTACATAAAGGCGCAGCCACTGATCTCCACTAGAGTTGCTGGATGGCGCTTCGAGCTCTCCGGCGCGCGGCCGCCGGAAGTTCGAGCGCTCGTCCCGGAAGTCGGGCAAATGGCCGACGTTGCAGCATAGCGCATGCTACATATGCTGGTTTCGCGCTGCATTCCACCAGAAATGCCTGCTTGTTGCGCCGTCAACTGCACAAGCAGACAAGAGAAGTTGTCTGGGAAGACGCTCCACGTGGAAGTATTACAATATTCGGTACGACGTGCGTGATACGCAGCGAAACGCAAATGTCAAATCAGTGTCGTTAAGCTGTGGCTCTTGTTACGCAGGTTCCCTCGCTCGTAAGCCGGATTTATACAGGCGTTCGGTGGCAAACTTATACCTAGTTACACGGCGAAAGTAACCGCAGTTAAGTTTAACTGTGGTTACTAAGCTTGAACCGCGGTTATCGCAAACTGTGGTTTTGGCTATTACAGGCGAAATTGCAAGTTTGGTGATCGCGGTCACTTCATTGTGACCGTAACAAAATAAATTACCACACTTTTATCTTCACGATAAAAAAACAAAAGAGAAGCAGTGTAGACAAAAAAAATATCAGTAAAGCAGTCGCTTCTAACCCAAAGGCAACGCACTCGAGCGCGGCGAAGAGAGGGGCTTCCCCAACAGCTCGCAGCCGGCTTGGTTTGCTTAGGTCTGTTCGGTGTTGGGAACTTTCGGCTTAGTATCGCGGTAGATATTTGACCGCCGCTATCTCTACAACTGCGAATTAAAATCCATAGCACAATTTTTCACCGCATAACAGCAATTTTCTCGCATGCGGAAGTTCTTTCCCGCGATCAGATTGATTTTGAAGAGCGGCGATGCGATGAGCTGTTGCTGCCGTGGTCTGGGCCGGTTCGGGCCGCTAGCAGTGCCGTGCGGGCAGGCGCGCCGGCTTGTATGCAGGCACGGCCGACGCGGCGCCGATCGTTTCCGAGTGCTGAAAACGCTTCAGGATTGCCTGCTATATCCATTTTTGGCGGACGACGCGCGGAATTTACAAATTTAGCACGGCTTTTGTCGTAGTTGATCGGGCGGATCGGGAAATGAGCCGCTGCTGACGGGCAGTCGCGCTGATTGCGAGAGCCATGCAAAGAACGCAAGCGCGTCTTGGGGACAGCTTTGGGGCGCCCGCTATTTGAGAACCTTCGTCTCTTCCGAACGCCAGGTGATTTTTAGATGCAGAGCATCTCATTCACTCGCCTTGTCCCTCCGGCGTCGTCGTCGTCGGCGTTGTCCGCCCCTCCCCCCTTTCTCCTCGCCGCGCCAGCTGCGCTCTCCGCCGCTCACCCCCTCTCCTCTCCGATAGCGAACACTCTCTCGCGAGGGGCATTGGATTGGATTCGATTCGATTGGCTGGGCTTGGATTGGATTGGATTGGATTGGATTGCCTTGGCTTGGCTTGGCTTGGCTTGGCTTGGCTTGGCTTGGCTTGGCTTGGCTTGGATTGGATTGGATTTGGTTTGGATTGGATTAAAGTGGATTGTGTTGGATTGTGTAGCGTCATAGCCGCGGCAGACGCGCTGGGGCCGGCGCATGTGCACTACTCTCTCTTCCGCGGTTTCCTCTCCTTCGGGCGGGCTGCGCATATAACCGGGTGTGCCGTTCTCCGGCGAAGCAACATCCACGCTTGGCTCAAACACCTAGAGTCCACGCCGCTTACAAGTACGCCAACGTCGTCATCGACTGGGACCGGCTTACGCAGTCCCCTCAACGTTATGCGCGTATAAAACGCGGTCCCTTCGCCGCTCCGCCTATGTGTCGCATCTACACAGGGGTTCCCGCGAGGGGAGGTGGAAGTTTTTTTTTTTCGCCTCCGCTGATGCGCCGCCACTTGCGTCCGAAGTGACTTGTGCGATTTTGAGCACTGCGGCGGAAGAAACTGTGGTTAGCGTACCGGACAGAGGTGGCCAAGCTGCAGTTTGCGTTAACCATGGTTAGCGGCGTAACCGCAGTTTCATCTGTCTTGTAACGCAGCAAACTGCAGTTTTGTCTAACCGCGGTTCGCTTAAGCGTGGTTAACTGTGCCCGTGTAACTAGGGTATTAGTAAGGCACAAATGGGCTCCATCTCCAGGCAGCAGGCTCTGCAGTGACCACTTTACTGACAACTGTTTGAACGGGAACTCGGCTACAGCCTGACGCCGGGCCCACGTTGTTTTTTTTCTAGCAGAAATCCCTAGCGTAAATTTCCTGCATAAATCCCGTTCTAGCTGCGTCGTCTGCTCTCAAACCAAGACCCAAGTGACATTTTCGTTTTCATTCGCAATTAAATTCTGCTTCATATTAACGTCGCATGTTTCGGAATAGCATACGTTGCGATCTGAACGCGATGTGTACAGCCAAAATGCAATAAAGTGAGAAAAAAAATGCCAAAATGCGCCAATGGGGACGCTTATCAGCGGTTGAAAAGCATAGCAGACGCCCGACTTCCGGCACGAGCCGTCAAACTTCTGGTGGCCATGTGCGCACGCGGTCGCGACAGCGGCGAAGCGCCATCCAGCAACTAAGTGGAGATCAGTGGGCGCAGCTTCCGCGCCTTCAAATTTTCATTCTTTGAAATATAGGCCTCTTGTGGGCTGTCGGTGTGTCAACCACGCCCGATGTCAGCAAAAATGTGTACACAAACCAATGCAAGTGACTGAGACGTTTCTATAAAGAAGAAAAAATCTACAAGATCGAGTCAACAAATATTGTGGGGATGTTTCAGATGGGAAGCCGAATAAATATAGAATAAAATATGTGTTCTGTGAACGCCAAAGCCGGCTTCTCGAAAATGGCGGTGAATGCAGGTTAGCAGCACCCCAGAAAAGTTATATAGGTCGCTTCGTCAAACATTTTTTGCAAGAATATAAGAAACAAACATATCAACAACAACAAAGAAATGGCCACGAAAACTTGCCTACAATGATCTACCGCCATGATAAAGCTATATCGCACCATTTACATGACGCGTCGTTCCCTGAGGTGGACTGCCGACTTTCATTCCGGCAGGATATCTACTCCATCTTGATTTATTTCAAGGTTCCACTCTCCCTCCGCATGTCCCGCCATTTTTTGTTTCATAGGTAGCGCGCACCCTATTGATTATGTGGTTTAAAACTGTACGACCTTTTCAATATTGTCGCCATCGTGCCTCACTTCGTAGCAAAACTGCCTTCTTCGATCCTTTTTGCTTTTTAACATCAAGTTATTTTACGTTCATATTGATCGCGAAACAGTCGTTTTGATCGCGCGTCTTTCCTTGTCACCCTACAGGACGCTTTATATTCTTTAAGGTGGCAGTTGAACCGACCTGCGGGAGCGTTTCTGCGGCCACTTCGTTCTTAACCCTTATTTCGAACCCTTCACTTCCATATATAGGAAAATGATCTTGTCACAGAGTATTTATGTTGTTGTGGAAGAGTATTTAGCACATGTCTTAAGAGTGTTTCATTATCGTAATTGGTGGTGCATCCTTGTGTCTCTAAAGCGCTGTCTCATTGGTCATAGAGCAGCAGTAAATAGTTCAGGCTGCGTTTTAAGGAGAAGCTGTATACGGCTCCAATGGCACATTGTTGTGCCCTGTGTAGCGCACAAATTGTGTTGCTCGTGCATTGAATATGGAGACGGTTATTTGTAAACTTCAGCTACAACGCTCACGTAGTGCCTAGCTTTCCCCATGAGCTCTATGTTATAAACACGGCCTCCATCAGTCCTAACCGCACGACGCCACTGTGGTCATTGCCAAGCTGTTGTCTTCAATGTACAACCATTAGTTGACTCGTTATATGTAGAGAATCCAACGCGCTGCGTCGTCGTAACCAAAACAGGTAACATATAATGGCCGACATGGCTAAAGGTAATAAAAAAATCACAACCATTCGACAACTGCAAACATGGAAGACCAGCGAAACTGCATCAGGGGATAACTATATTGCCTTACGTATGGTTATTTATTATAGTAATTGAGTAACGACATATACGTAATCACTTCCTAAGAATAAACGCAAAATTAATACTCATATAATTTTGCTTCGGGATAGTTTTCACCAAACAAGAGTTACAGCGTGTACTGCTACCATGCTCCCTCTGCAGACGACCGTGTATAGTGTGTACACGAAAATTTTACGAAATTTACAAATTGACTGTGAACTTCTTAAGATAAACAGAAACTCGATGTAAGAATAGAATCGTCCTAGCGGCCAGTTTCAGGACAGCTTCTTCGAGATTTGGCGTTACTTTGACGGCTACAGAGCATTTTACACTGACTCATCAGAGAGCGTCCGCTATTCTTTGTCGACGCTATTCGGTTGACGGGCACAAATTCGATAATACACCAGCTCAAGGCAGCTTCCCAGTAAACAAAAATTGAGTTCGAGAAATGGGCAAATCCATAGGTCTCGATGGCAGTAGAACTAAAGGTCCAAAGATTGCTAGACAAGCACGCATCCCGTACTCGACGGCACCTCTATGCCTCCAGTTATAAAGGTATACCTAGTTAATGCACGGCAGCCTTTGGCCTAGAAAATTGAGTTAAAGACAGCTGCAAAGGCCTAGATGGGTAATGGGAGTCTTTTAATTGCAGAATTATCGTTCAGGTGTGCAGCAGAGAAGTGAACGGCAAATATTATTTCCTTGCCGATGGGTGCACGGGTAGGTTCCCACTTGACGTCAAGCAAAATGTAACGGTTTGAGCTCTAAAGTCGCCAAACGTAGCCGCAGCTTTACGTTGTCGACGTTCAGCCTCAAATAGCAAATTGATGGTGATCTGCAGGTCGGCGCACGCACGCGCTTCTTTAAATTACCGCTTGCCTGCCAGTAGTTCGCCTGGCAATTAAGCAACTTTAACGTTTTGTGTAATACCTCGATCCACCAACACTTGGGAAAAAAAGGACCGAGTGTAGAAGTTCAGAAGGATATGTTCTGGGGGTTGGTAGTCAGCTGTTGAACAAATTACCGAGCGAAAGTTGACAAAGACCACAAGAGCACGGGACAAACACTTCTGTAGTGTTCTCTCCTAGCCTTCGTACAGCTTGGCGCTGTAACGTGCTCCACAATGTGGAATTGCTTCACCATTTTAAAATACGCTTGGTTTGTAAATACTGACTTTGAACACAAGGTAAACAATTGCTCTCAGGAGTGATAATACATATAACGTGGACCATCGTTTAACAAATGCTAAGGAAAGGGGAAAAACATTCCGTTTCACAGGATTTTTGTTTAAAGAAAGAATAAAACAGCATTGCGGGATGCGAAACCTAGATTAATGGTAATGAGCGCAAAGTGTAGTGTGTGGTAATTTTTGAACTACTATACGAGTACAAAACGTGTCAATATTCTACACATCGTATTTAGCTGTAAAATACAGTGAGTTCCCTGCTTTATTTGCTAGTAGGAGATGATGAGTCAAGATTTTGTTACATTAAGTGTAAAAGACGCTATTATTGGAACCACGCACACTCAGCTGACTCGGCAGGAACGGTCAAGACGCTCTGGGCGGAAGCATACTGCGTAGCAAGCAGCATCTTTGTGCAGCGAGCACTCTCAAACTCATTGATGGTCTATATCTTGCTTCGTAACTGAAGGGCATTGTTGGGTCGTTTCCGCACTGCCTTGAGATGCCGACTTCCCGAGAATAGTCCTATACAGCGTCGAACAAAGGCTGTAATGTGTAAGCCTACCCGAATCTTACCGGACGCACACTTGGCAGTATGTAGAATGCGCGTGGGAACCGCGGAAACCGCCCGTGACGGAAACTGGGAAGTAATGTGCACCACGATGGCTATGCGCTTGACAATTAGTAACGATTTCGGGTGAGTTGCGGTTGCCGTCGAAGCCGGGGGTCGGAAACGTATGATTTACGCCCACCCAGTGTTTTTTTGCCATGACCCTAATGGAAATCCACAAAATGTGGTAGTGGATGCAACTACACCAAGTCGCCAGCTATGCATGATTATATAGTTGAATGCTAGTGTATGTTTAAACTGAGTACAGTATTGAACTGAGATTTTACAAACGGTAACCTGGTTTGTAGAACCTTTCTACCATATTATACTGTTTCTGGAGCTTGTTTCTTACAATGTCGCAGTGGTCCTGCCCTCTCTTTCGTAAGTAAAGTGACACTATTTCTTCTTACTATAGACTGTCAAAGCAGCAAAAATGCCCCTTTACGTAATAACTTGCGTCAACGTGTGCGGTCAAGCTAGTGCATTTTATTACAATTGTAACGTTCTTTTGCAGCAATAGTCAATTGGATTGGATTGGACAAACATTATTGGTGCCTGCAGTACGCGCGCACGCGTAGACTGAGGCAACCTCAACCTCGGGGAAGGCGCCCGGCGTGGATCCCCATTGGCCGTTATCGGTTCGCGGAGCCCCTGCTTGGCCAGTGCCTCGAGGGCCTGCTGGACGGCCCAAAGTTGTTGTTCTTGGTTTTAACTCATCGTCGCTTCTTCCAGTCGCGGCGGTATGCTTCCTGAACCGTCAAACGATGCTTTACATATTTGTGGTTATCGCGGATAATCTGGCCTTAATGTGACCAAGAAATGCTTCAGTGGTTTAGAGGATCTTGGCCTGGGGGAATATTCACTATTCATTAAATCGAGAACATTGTGTAACGCTTTTGACCACACCGTCACAATATTATATATATTAGTCATGGGCTGAACATTCATGGCTAGAAAATTTCGTGTATTTGTTAATATAATTCCTGCATAAGGCGCCCTCCGGCTTTCATTCGTTCTGCGAAGTCACAAAAAAAAACGGACCATCATCTTCCGTCACGTGACGTGCCATCACGTGACGTGACTCATGCACAGATTGTTGCTTTTATATAATACACATAATATTGCTGCTACACAAGCCAGGATAGCGGCAGAACCCAGAAAATACGTCGGGAAGTCGGCAAGAACAAGAAAAGGGGGGAGGCTGGTGGTAAAATGTCGCAAAAGCAATAGGAAGACGACGAAGTGTGTACTCACAGAAATTCCAGGCGCAAGAAGGAAGCGGAACCGCGCTCACAGCAATGTTAGGCCAGAGCAGCGTCGCGTAAGCACCAACAATTCAGTTTTTGAAAAGGCATTTGTTAAAAGCGTTTTGGTAGAGCGTGCAGCACTAACGCGTTCGCGCTGGCTAGACCGTGAGAAGTTTTTATATCTCCCTGTAATCTTTGATATGGGAACCAAATTAACGCAGGTCGGCCATGAATTCAGAAAACTAGGATTTCCAACGGCAGCACGCTCGCAAGCTTTCCCAAATGCAATAAACAGTATTGAGAAATGGAATCTCGTTCTCTGTACACAGCTCACTGAAACAAATTGCCGATTAAGTGCTGGGCCTCTTCGATAAAGTGGTGTAGGCATTCTTGCTAAACCCGGGTGGAGATGAGCGTTATCCGCTCCGTATTTTGCGCACAAAGGCGGAGGGGGCCGGTCCAGGGCGTCTGACACAGTGACCGGCATCCAATTGGCGCCGGCTTTTGTGAAACGAGCTGCCGCCGGAAACGGCACGGCGTGTTCGGAAAACCCAATGGCTTTCCCAAAAACAAAGTACTCCCGATCTTGTGCCTCAGTTGGTGTGCGTTGCATTTGTAGTATGAAAGCTGGAGAGTAAGGACGGAAGGAATTCGGCGCAAAGTTCATTGCAGTATATTTTTATTCTGAAAAACCAATTTCTATTCGTGGCATTGTCCTTCATGGATTGTACGGTTCGAAGCCCCATCTCCAAACAAGCGCGTGTTTGCCCACGAGGTTCGTAACGACCAGATCACGAGAGAACGTTTTTGGTTCTTCAACGTTTTCTTGTAATACTTTTCCCTAGCAGCCAGATATACTTAGTTCACCCATAAATAAACAGACGAAACATAGGTTTGCCTTCACAGCGCTGCAAAAGATGAAAATGCTTTGAAGTCTCCTCACGTCCTTTCAAGAAGAAAGTCTACGAGACCGACACCTTCTGTCTAAGTGAATGCAGAAAAGTGGGAAGACAAGCTTTTTGTGTCAATATATTCTCCAGTAATTTGATATTGTGCGATTTGCATGATCAAGGCGAGTTCCCGTACTTACGTCGCGCGCGTGTTATTTGGTTTAGGATTGTTTCAAGCTGAAAAGAGAAACAAACGTACCAATGACTGGTTTCAGGGTTCATATTCCCAAAACCGTTCGCGCGGAAAAAAGAGCACGAGCGAGACCGGCGTTGACCGTGGCCTATGGTTGACTGGGGCCCATGTGTGGCAATTTACTTATGACAAGTGAGGCGCTCGTCAGCTCTTGCGATATCTCACCGGCAAAATATTTTCTTTGTAGAAGAACCACGATTTGTAGCCGCTGAACGGACATATTTTTTGTACCTCGTACAAGCAAAACGTTGCGTTTTCGGTCAGTTTCGTGGAACTAACGCGCTTTCAATACTCATGTGACGCCCCCCGGAATAAGAATGTTCCGTATACAAGAAATACGAGAATCCGGAATACATACGGAGTATTTGTGCACCCAGGCATAAATACTGCGTATAATTTTATCAAAAACAGAGGAATGAAATATTTTCTCAGAATAGAAACTTTGGACACAATTTTCGTCGTTGCGTCTAATTAAAACGCGAAATGTGGCACTATATGTTTTCTATGTGTGTTCCGGACGTCCGGTATAGATAAAGTTCATCCGCACCATGATTTAGCGTTTCTGGAAGTTGTACAGAGATAAACATGGTGTTGAAATGTCCATACGTAAAACCCTAATTTTTTATTCGACGTTCTGTCTGCAAAAATCGAAATTTTGTATTCCCGTAATTCGGGATATACGGAACGTTTCAGAATGGAGATGACGTCACAAAAAACATTTAGCGAACTTTTAACGAGTCGTTTATAATCCTGTGCTCTTCTGTTCAGCGGCAGGTTTACATCAAACGTTTGAGGTGTTGTCGTAGAATAAAAAAGTAGCCATAGTAAAGAAGACTTGCATGCTGGTGGCGGCAGATGGTCTGGACGCAGGTACGCATTAACACTGGTGCTAGGGCAAACCTGACATTTTATAATGGTTGTGCAACTAAAAGTACCCATGTGCGTGAGCCTTCAATGCTTCTCATAGAACCGGTGCAGCTATAAACTTATCTGTATTTTTGAACCAAGTGTGCCTCAAGGCGATTTTTGGCCACGTCAAGGAAATTATTTCAAGAGCCTAAATTATCCTTGCCTGATACTTTCGTGGCAATATTATTCATGATTCGCTTGTTATCAACTCTACCTAAACTCAAGGTAAGTACGTCTAAAGTACCCTGCACGTATATCCTCTCCCTAATTTTTTAAAGTGCTATGATTGCAGTGTTTAACGCACCTACGCGACACAGGCGAATGGACGTGCCGTAGATAATTAATCCGGAGTGCTCCGGAATAATTGCGACCACCTGGGGACCTCGGAAGTCCGCCGAAAACTCGAACACGCGGGCGTTTTTGCTTTTCGCCTCCATCAGAAAAGCTGCTGCCACGGCCGGAATTCGAACCCGCGTCCTTCTGCTCAGCAGCACAGCGCTTTGGTCGGTGAGCCACCGGGGGGTGTTAAATTACTATGGAGTTTGAGACGACCCTTCTTTGCAGCTTTGACCATAGTATGATCTAGCTAAAAAAGTGTTTATTGCACCATACGTATTTTCTAGTGAATAATTATATTTTTCGATTTTCCGACCTAAATTAACATCAGTAGGCTTTTAAGGCAATATTTAAAAGAATAAACTTCTGCTATCTTTTTAAAACAGTGTTTCCAAATTACTGCATTTGCCTTACCCTCTCCGTAACGTAGAACGATTCGTATGGTTCTGAATTGCGAAATAATATTTTAAATAATTTATCGCAACACACTTGCCAAAGTTTGTAACTGTTATTTAGGTGTAGGGCATGGCTGCAGATGAACTTCCTCCCTCGATTTGGCTTAGTTGAAACTTTTGATGAACAAAGGCCCTTGCCATCTGCTAAGACTCCACTTCTGCTGAGTCAGATGCTTCGCAACTATAGACATCAAGGGCGGTGTGTGGATAAAATAAATTCAAATACGAATGGAACTTACGGTTGAGGCATACGGAGACGCATAAGCACGGAGCATGGTGTGTAGGTGCTAGTTTTTGGCATTCGGCCTTCGGTTTGTGGTAATGTGTTTCATTGTTTTAAATCAGCTCATATATCTCTTTGCTATTCTGTGCGATGTCTTGGGTCATCGCAACCGAATTTTCTTCGGGTTTTCTGTAAACCTGTATCGAAGAAATGCATTGTAAAAAAGATAGCCCCCTCTCCTCTTTTTTGTGCCAGTTAACAAAAAAAAATGCTTTTTGGCGTCACGGAAGTGGCATACCCAATGACAAAAACTCCTACATTGCTTAGAAACTTCTTAGAGGTGATGTTCCGGGACCAGGTGAAGCACCTACAAATGTCTGGGTACCCCGACGACCTCATCCGCAGCCTGTTTAACAAGTTGATGTCGGAAGAGCAAGTAGGAACACGTCCATAGGGGCGCAAGGAATACAGGACCCCGATGGTCATCCCATACATTCACAGGGTCTTGCACAAACTAAAAGCAATTTGGAACCTTCAGAGATGCGATTTGTCTTTTCTGCTCCCGGGCAGTTGAACGGCCTTTGCAAGGTGGTGTACTCGGAAGACTCAAGGCGCAACCTCTGCAAGAAGGGACACAAGGCGTTTTAATGAGTGCGCGACCAGAGAAGAGTACGAGATTTTCGGTCCTGCGGTGGCTCGTATATAGGACGCTAATGCCGTTATTAGCACGCTAATGCCATCAAATACACAACAGTAAGTAACCTTGCCACACATGTTGCTTCAATGGGCGGAGGAGCCCTCATGCGAGGCCTTGTGTGAGCAATGTCATGTCCTGAAGCGCTACGGTGACCAGAGAACACACGAGATCTTTTAAGCTTTTTCGATGCGTGAGCGAGCGGGCGCATGCGTAAGCAAACCGCCAGTCCACGTGTTGTCATATGGAATAGCATTTCTACAATGTTAATTGTATCTTCTTTTTGTGTTCTTTCTGCATTTTCTTATATTGCCTGCGCGCAATATAACTTATTCAGTTGTAAGTCAGCGCCAGTATTTTTCTCTTTCTCGTCTTCCGTTCAGTTTCTTCGCGCTGTTTTGTGTCACCTTCTTGTTAAGTGCATTTTGCGCAAGCCGGGGACGTGGCGGTATAGAATGAATGCATTTTATTGCCCACCCGCCCAATATAGTGCTGCGCTAAAGACGGTAATAACCATAAAGAATCAGACATCCTTAGACTGTTTGCGTGTGGGAATGCACAAGCATTGTATTTTATTTGTGGCTATGCTATCCTCCCTGTCTGTGTTAGATACGTTGTGACATATACTCTGTGTCTGTAGTATCTTAGTCATCACAGGGGTAGAAGTGTGGACTAGAATCCTCGCGTGCAATGATATGGTGGGGCTGATTGGGGAGACTTAGCTGCACGGGACGCCTGCCACTTCGATTTGCGTCTGTGGTGTCTTGTGTTCTCTTGCGTTTTCTTTATAGGCTTACTACTGTGGGCCACGACATTTCAGAGCTGACTCTTAAGTACACGTGTCAAAGAACATCTCAGTCAAGGACAACACCCAAAACAGAAACGTGTCCCGCGGTGGGACTGGTTCCTTGTCACTACCAAGGTCGTGCAACAATCCCTCGTTATGTACTTTTTTCCTCCCTGTCAGTATGAGAGGTTTGGTCAATCGCCCTTACTAGGGCTTCAGATTACGATAAGAGAGCAAGCGCGCTTCGCTATTGTTGCTATTTGGCATTGATGTCAAATCACTTCTGGGGTGAAATTCTCCAAACGACGGGCGTCACTTTTAGAGCGACACGACATTCGTGCGCAAATGCATGCGTTCCTTGCTTCGGGGATCCCGCGGGTGACCTAGGAACTGTTAAAACAGACGGCGCCTGCTGCCATACGGTATCTCGGCGCCAGATCCCAGGACGACACGTAAAACGACGATTTCTAGCGCGTCGTCTTAAGCGTCGTTTTGACACCAGAAACGGAGAAGAACATGCATTTGACTCCAATGCCGTGTCGCTTCAAAGTGGCTCTCGGTGCTTCGGAAAATTCGGCTACGGCAGGCCTTCAGTGCTGCCATTTCCTTACATCAGCATTGTGATTATCACTGTCCGTTGACGACGTTCTTTCTTTATTATCTTCTTTTTTTATTGTTAGCCGGACATGAACCCCACTAGGTTAAACATGATTTGCTTTTTCCGTAGTAGCATGCTGAACTTACACCCCTGTGCCCCACTCACTACATGTCACTAACAGAATAAATGTGTCAATCGCAGGTAACAAGACATTCACTCGGTCCTGCTTAACTAGCAAGAGCAAAGGTTGGTTGCGGTGTGTACCATGTCTGCTTGACCTCACACTGCGTAAGCCTCTGTTTCGAATTGGAGACCCAGTCACCCTTTTTTTGAGTTTCATTTTTTTTCGCCACTGGCCTTTCGTGGAACGAACTTCACTCACGCCAACGCCGGGTTTCGGAATTGCAGGGACATGCAATGCCTTCGCATCAAATGCGAACAGTGGCTTCGCAAAAAACAGGCTTCCTGCCTCGCAACAGCCGGCTTCCATCAGGGCCACACATTTACAGAATTAAAATTGCGTGGCATTTGGGTTTCACCAGAAAACAAAACAAACCTCCGCTGTTCTTTAACTCCTTTTCGGACATTTCTCAACTTTGTTTGTGTCAGGAGCATCTTTTCAGAAACTGCATACAGCACCCGCTGTTTACCTGTCGAAACAAGTTAAGGAGTCATACATTCCTATTAAATTGGATGATCAGTGAAGTTGTTCGGAATAACGTCATTCAGTAACTACGTTTAGATTAACGACGTAAGCGGCTCGAGTGAACCGGTCAAACCTGTCTCGAGGTGTCCGTGCAATACACCGTTGAAGTCTAAACAGCGAGTCAGATGGCGGCTGTTATCTTCTGAGTGCATGTCAGGTGCTCAGCTTCTTTTTCTGTGACCTCTAGCTCTCTTCCTTCTTGCTGCTATACATGCCGTGAATTGCCGATGGTGGGGTCTACTTAATCAGCATCTGACTTCTCACGTGTTCGTGGCATAGCCTTGAAGCTTCCGGTGTTCACAAGGTCACGTGGTTTTTCCCGGGAAGGCTATTGGGAGGCGTTCCCTTTGAACTTGAGCGGCTCGCTTGCGGTTGTACCGAGTTCATTGCCTAATCGGTTTCTTTATTTTATGCTTAGATTTTTTGCTCTCCTGTCGCTTTTACGATTGTCTGTGTTTTGTTTCAGTGCGCAGAACATTGCAGGCCGTTACTGTGGTTTGGCGGAGCCGATGGCGATGACGAAGGCGACGGCGTTGTAACCTAGCAAGCGAAGACAGAAACAAAACGGCAAAGGAATGTGTTGCGAAAGTGTTGGGTGGGGGGAGTATGCTGAGCCCGCACGAGGCGCTCGTCGGAGCATCTAGCGAAAGTTTGAGGCGGAGGGCGGCACGCGACGCTATGGCATAATCTTTAGCACAGGCTCTCCCTCACACTTTGGCCATGCGTCGCATCGAGGACCGCCATCCCGCTCACACTAGCCCAAGACGCTGCTCCTCCGTTCTTGGCTCATTCAAACCACGTGATGTTTGCGTGGGAGGTTCGAACACGATCTTGAAACAGCACGCTCGCTAGTGGCGGCAGTGCCCTGTGAAATGACGGCAGAGTAGTACGGGCCGCCGTGCATTCGCTGTCACGCGATCATTTCCTTAGACGCAGCAGATATGCGCCGTGACCGAGAAGACTGCAGTTCACGCTGCGGCCAAATTTTTTATTTGGGAGTATCAGTAACTGTCAGGTTTTCTTATTTTCTTTCTGTCAGCAATACCACTCGCTTCCAACATCACTCTCCTTCCACCTTCCTTCTGTAAACGGACGGTGTCAAAACCCCGGCGAACGAGTGGCTAACAGCTTCGCTGCGGAAACAAATTGGCCACCTCTCCCAAACAGATTTGCGCTTTTAGAGTATATTGTACCTGAACCTATAAACTACCCACAGAATAACGGCCGCCCTAACTGGACCATGTGCACTAAAGATTACGACTGCGCCCAAATTTCTGGTCCCCTAATTAGATCGCGTAGAAAACCCTGAGCCAACAAAAGCCACAAAGTAAACGGTAAAGGATAAATGAAAGGGGCTAGGCCAAGCGCAATCTGATCTATTGGATTTAAATGGGTTGGGCTCGTTAATTATCATTTTAAGGAGTTTTGGCAACACCTTGTGAGGCAATAAAATGAAAAGTAATAAATGGCGCCACTAAATTTATCACCGCGGCAGAAGGAGATTCCGTCATCATTGTAAAGCGTCAACAAGGGTTACGACTGCGAGTGCGTACCCCATTAGCCTACGCACTCTCCCTAACAGCAGCCAAGCAGTAATGGCGGATACAGCAACGGCCCACTAAACACTAATTACGATTTTCTGTGCAATAACTCATAACAAGAACATAGATGTCAGTGTGTCTGCAAAACAAGCGACGCCTAATCGCACTCTTGTTTTCATCGTGGCTAGGTTGAGATTCTGGGGCGAATAGCGATTGCTCTTGCTTTTTCCCAAATACGCGTGAAAGGAACAGTTGGAGTTAATAACAAAACTAGGACGCAGCCTTTTTGACAGGCAAAATAATGCCTGTGGGCAATCGGCCATGAAAGCATGGTTTTGGATGACTTCTTTCATTGGCCAATTGGGAACTGTATAGAACACTAAAATACACCTCAAATTGCTAACATACTACGTGCTTCGTAAACGTCTAGCTATCGTGGAGAGCTGAGACTGTATGTTCATGGTCTCCAGAATATAACAAACCAGTGGAAGTAGTCGAAGTAAATGAAATGACAGACGAGAAAAAGAATCTTCTCATGATATGAGTTTAGGTATCTCTTCCCTGAGCAGCACTGCTTCCCTGGTCTCTGATATTTCTTAATAATTTTGACTTCTGAGAATGATTTCCGGTTCCCAACTTGATTCAGCAGCGCATCCATTAAATCACACAATAAATCCCAATAAATCACAAAAAGGCGCTTCCAGTTGCGTAAACGAAAAAGCATGAGCTCTAAATCCGGTTTTAAGTTCTCATTAAGTACAATCTCCTCCACCTTAGGAACAAATGTTAAGTAAATTGTAGAAATGTATCTTGCCCGCACTCCCTTGGTGAACTCTTTCCTGGAAAATAAACATCTGCATCCCATTTTTGATGGTCCCGATCGGCTTGTCAGCTCAGTGGTGTTTTTAATGGGGGAAGTTTGCGTTAACTCGTCATTTGTGCGCCGTATATTTTAAATCTTTAAATGGTCTTCTGCTCGAGAAGAATGACTACAATGAAATAAAAATGTAGCAAAATGCTAAAGCGAAACATTGTTTTTCACTTCTACCCTTTTATAGGGCCCTCCTGGTGTTGCTGCTCTTTCCTGGCAAAGTGCACCTCTGAGTGCTTGGCGCTGCCTCCTCGCCTTCGCTCCAATGCAGACGACGAAAATTAATACACCCTCCCGCTCTGTTTGTCAATGAACCCCCAGATGGCACTCGTATCTTCGGAGGACCGTACAGTTGACCAAAACTTAAGGAAAGTCGGTAGAGAAAAGTGGGGTACGAATGGGGCACACAGAATGCCAGCGGCAAAAACCGTGGAGACTTATAAGACAGAGAAACCAGACATCAGGAAGGAAGATTTCTATGGTAATACGCGAGGCAGCCCAATGCGCTTTGAAGCAGGGGCACACACAGGTATTGAAAGGCAAGATGATGAATCCTGTGTATGCTGTGGCAATAGCAAGAAATCGTAGAGCATATTTTCATCAACCACATCGAGATACGACCTCGGCGGGTCCGTTAGGAGCGACCTTTTCATGGACGCTTTGGGATTTGGTGTGAGGTCGAGCCTCAACTTCAAGGCATATAGGTGACTGGAGTGGTGGCGGAAAAGTAGACACGAAGAGGTGCGTGGCTGGAGAAACTAACATATGAGAATTTAGAAAAGCTGGAGTGTTGGGGGGTGGGCAGGCAAAAGGAAAAAGAAATGTTTAAGCGCAGTAAAAGGAGGCAGGGAGCAATGGGAGTTTAAATTCGAGGGTGATGGGGTGACCGGATGCTATGGACGAGGAAAATTATTTAGGTTATTAGGAGAGGTCAAACAAGTTGAATAAAACAGGCAAATCGCATGGTGACCACCGGACGTCCCGTTACAAAAGGCATGACTTTATCATCAACAATAACGACCATCATTGTAAATCAGCCGTCACTGCGGAGCCTTTTATAGTAGGCGCTTTGCTGTGCGCTTGGAATTGGCGTCCGGAAAGCGTACTGCCGAATTATGAAGAAGAAGCACGTAAACACCGCCCCCCCAGAAAAGGTCGAATACATTGATTCAACGTCGGGGACATTTAGGAACAAAAGAGCCATCCCGCTGAACAGAAACGTCCTCGCTAAGCAACGAAACATGGTGCAGACAGCGTATATATGATGAGTATTTGCTCGAAGACGTGAATCAAGGCAATGCCTGGCGGCCACGAAATACGATGAGCATTGTGAGTACTCCGTCCAGCAGCGACAAGCGTAAAAGATTTTTTTTCACGCTGTTTTCTCTGAACCCACCTATGCAACGCTCTACATCACCTCGATACTGCAGTCAATACAGCGACTATAATTAAGACAAAACATATTTGAAAGCTCCGCTTTGCGTCGATTGCTACATATGAGTGGGATCTGACAAATCTTTTATTATAAAAAAATTTCGCCATATATAAAACCGAAAATATGGTGATAAACCCTATAACGCAAAAGCACGCGTAACCTGCAACCTAAACCAAACGCATAAAACTGAATTTGCCCTACAAAACCCCAATTCTTGGGCGGTGTTCCACTTTCCTTTCATCCATCATATCACAGGAGCGCCCCCAAAGCTTTGCGGGTTTGTGGAGGTCTGAGCAGCGCTCGCATTGCTCTTAAAGAAGCAAGAAAATTTCAAGAAGATAACCTGTGAAGTCTGGTAAGTGTTGACAGGGTTATCAGGTAAGGCAGAAGAGAGAGTCAGGGCCCCATGGCTCGTTTCTTTAGCGGGATACGCGGGTTGTGTGCCATGGGTTGGTTGCTTGTAACGTGTTTTGTTTATATCATTGTGTGTATATATTTTGTGTATATGATGCGATATAAATGTAGCCATTTTTGTGCAACTAAGCACAATTTAGTCTTTGAATGTGCCGGCCCGCGCTTTTTTTTGAAGCACATACGTTTAGAAGCTCATTCGTGCGAATGAAATTCCTTGAGGTAGAGGGCAGTGCTCTAAACAGTTATCCTCACTTAACCGAGCGGAGATGCCTTTTTACCCTTTCCTGCACACGCGCGTGGAACCACGGACAAAGATCAAACGTTCACGAAAGCATTATGGGGACGTGAAAATAAAATCCGTTTTATTCAACCAAAAGATACCCAGATGAGAAATAAACTCACGGCAGTTTTAGCCCAAAGCCTGTTACAGTGAAACCGAAAAGGGTATAGCACATTAAAGAGGGAAGTCATCAGCAACTTCCTTGCCACGACCGTAGGACGTCACGGCGGCCGCTAGGGCGGTTGGGAGGCTTCAAAAAGGCTGGTGCCAAAACAATATAGTTTCATTTATTGTGTCTCTGACTGCGTTTGTTCGCACCCCTTCAATTGTGGCATGAACGAACAACGTTATAAGTTGTTCTATCATTTCCTCATCACGTCACTTTTGACCGTGTCTAGTTGGTATTTCCGTATTGGTCAATATTGCAGAACATTCTTGTTGCTTTCTTCGTTCGGAGCAGAAATTCAGCACAAAATGGCGTCTTTAACAGTGAGGTGCGTGCCTCCAGCGAAGAAAAAAATCAGGAAGCTGCGTTGCAAGGCGAACAGCAAGCACAAGAAATCCGGAATACCCCGGCGGATACGCAGGTGGAGACGCCCGCATAACACCGATCCTTGATTATACAAGAGTCATAATTGCGGGAATTAAGGCTCCTCCTGAGCTACCGGTACTGTATCTCTGAAAGAAATTCTGCTTTCAGCGATCAGCCGAGCGTGCTCTCTTATGGCAATTATTGTGCATGGCTGAGCACGTACCAAGTTCTTTAAGTAAGGGACATGCCTGCTAGGCCTTGGCGCGCGCTCTAGTCATCGCATGCAGGTAGGCTTCCAGAATTCGTTATACACGGGTGACAGAGCATTAGAAGAGAAATAAACAACGTACACACACCCCTGAGTGGACGGTTAGCTGAAAGATGAAGGACGGGACTATCGGGTTTCTCTGCGGTGTATTAAGTAGTGAGCGAGAAGTGAATTATGTCCTAAGAAGTAGCCTCGCGCCAACGTTCATGGAAGTCCCAAGTCAACTATCAGAAGCGACAAGGAGGTAATTAAGGGGAACGTTCTTTAGAGACTCGGGTATTTCAGAGCACCCGGAAATCACGTCGCCATTCGCACACATGCATGTCTTAACTGGTCGTCGTCTTATTCTTGGATGCACCGGCCGATGAAGCGAAATGGGCCCTCGACGCTCTTAGCTGTTCCTTTGAATGGGTACCTGTCAGTTTCGTGAATGCGAAATATACCAGACCCACCAGAAATAGTTGCTTATTAGAACTGGATTTGCGAAAACGCGAAAACTAGCACAGCAGCCTCATTTACGTTCAGCCATTAGAACGGGATACGTTACAAATTGTGAATGGTAAAACGGAAACGACGGATGAAGGTGGTTCCTCCTTCTGCAAACAAGCGACGCGTAAATGTAGAAATATACATTTGGAGCTCTTGCTCATGGCTTGATTTCGAACGTGAACAAGCCTAAGTACGAAAGAAAATAAAATAGGCCTGCAAGTTGCACACGTGGCACGATGTGTTTTAGTTTCTACTTTCCGGAACCGTAATCCTCCGGCAACTGTGAATACCTACCCACATAACACCCTTCTCAAAGCCAAGTATCCCTCCATACATTCCGCCACAACCACATGGTGCCTAAAGTGGGGACCCTCAACCACCTGGTATAGCAGTGCCAGCAATCCACAACCCTCATCTCTAACCCCAATCATACCTGTGAGCAGCGGGCGGAGCTGCTGACAAGCTCCGACATATCAGAACAGCGACTACTGGAGGATAGTGCAGAGATAGCCAACGTCATCCAAGGCATCCAGGACTAAGTACGGCTCCCATCGGGCGGGTGCCCTAAGAACCGCACATCAATTCATCAGAAACAAATTTATTGATCATCACTTATTTCCGGGAAATTCGGGCTCTTCAATTGCCAGTTTGGTCCTCTTTATGCGGTTACACGCTGAAGGTAGCGTCCAACGTCACTTCCACTGCAAACATAGGCTACAAACGACGGCTATCGTCACGATAACACTCGCGGAATATATAACGCATCCTTTTCCACGGTCCGTTTTAAATGCTGCGTTAGAGTGTCATGTATTTGATGTTTTCAGGGCATTCTCCCTGGTTGAAATTACCCATATATGTGTGTTATTAGACGGGTTGTATGGTAACTTCGCGACGAGAACTTTTAAACCACAACTACAATGATAGCGAAACACATGTAACCAAACGTAGCTCACATTATACATTTCTCAGCACAACTGAAATCCTTTGCGGCCAAAAAAACCGCAAGCGAGCTCGGAAAGGCATTTTTCTCAGATAAAGAAACATGTTCTTTATCCTTCCCGTGTATTTAGGATATTATTTCTGCCGAAACGAGGTATTTGGAATCTATATGCGCAACACATCTAAAAATCAGCGCAACATTTCTTCTATAGTGTTGGCACGTGCAATAGGAATGCTTCTTTTCTATTTCTTCCTTATCTTCATACATGCCGAATATATTAGTATGTGGAAAGCAGTGAATTTGCTTTACGCCTTCACATAAGAAACACCGAAATAAATGTCGGGAGCCGCATTTTGGTCCTTCGTTTTTTTTTTTTTTTTCTGACCATATACTTGTGTGAATAAAAACAGTAAAAGCATTAAGCACCGTCTTAGGAATGCCGCCAAATTGTAGCCCCCCGTTCAACATAAAGTACGACCATGAACTGGATGAGCACCTTTTTGCCTGGATTGGACACGTCCTGATGAATTCACCGGCCACTATCACAGTAGTGTGTTGAATAAATTTTCCCAACGCAGTGTGCTTACGCACGGAATTTTTGATGTCAGCTCGGGGACTGCATGGCGGAGGAGGAATAAACGTGAATCTAAAGTTTTTTTTTTGTCAGCCCTGGTAAAGAGTCCTCATTCCAGGACTCCTTCAGTCCGTCCGGCTTCTTGGGCTCGCTGTATCAGCCAAAGCTGGTGGTCAGTGTCCGAGCTGGACAGTGCTCTCTGCCAGTGCTGAGGGGAGGGGAAAGGCAGGGGGGGGGGCAGCTCGGGTTCTTATCACAGCCCCACATGATATGGTAGAGTGTGCCCCAAGCCTCGCAGAAGCATCATTGCGAGGAGTACAGGGTGGGGGCCAGAATATGGGCTCTAGTGGGGTGGGAAAATGTGTTTGGTTGAATGCCTCGGAAGTGGTGCTCTTGTACTTTGGTGAGGCTTTTGGGCGCAGCAGGATCTAGCGTTCGTACCAGACGGTAATACTGCGTATGAGATAAAAATTGGAAGTGCGTACTTTTTCTGCACACTGCATGCAGCCACATCGTTCCTTACATTGTGCTCTATCCGCTGATGTAATCAGGAGTCAGCTGGATGAATTTCTTTCGCCTGGTCGGTGGACCTCTATGTTTAGTTGACAGACGGATTGCATCGGAAAAAAATTGGTCAGTTTCTACGTGGCGCATGAATGAGTGAGGCAGCTTTCATCTTCACCGTCTACATTCACCGAGGTCCCTTTACCGCAGACTGCTAAATTTACGCTCAAGTAGTTTGCATGGGAGAGAATTAAACATCAAATATTTGTTGGTGTTTCTGGTTACTGCAACATGGAGGTTTCCGTAACTCACAAGAAGTCAGCAGAGTTGTCTGACAGAAACCAGTAGATGTGGGTGGTGTTTGACGAGCCTTGTTTCACAGCGGCCACTTTGAGTTGTGTTACAGTGATCGCGGTCAACAGTGATCGCGGCGTGGAAAACACGTTCAGGTATAGTTCCGGCTCGAATGTTAGCTATAGTTGCGGCGCAACATGCGAGTGTGTTTTAGATGCGAAGCATCTCTTGCTCTTGGCTCCGTCATCCGTCGTCCGTTCGTCCGCACCTCTCCCCCCACACAATAAAAGCAGAAATATTTAGCGGCGCCCAGTTTCGATCCACGACTCCCTTGCCGCCACAAGAGGTACGTGGCGCTCTTCGCGCTGCGCTACAAAACCGAGACAGGAGCAACTGCTACGAACGCGCCTTGTGTCCTTGACTAATTCAAACTACGTCAAGAAGCTACTGATACAACGAAAGCACGCGAAGCTGAAAGCCAACGGAAACGACGAACTGAAAACTCTAGAGGAGGATGTTGAATTTCCCGTTGGAAAGCCGTGGCGGGAAGCGCCACACGCCTTGCAGCTCAACCAGAGAAGAGGACGAAGAGGGCGGGCAGCGGCGTAGGAGCGTAAGGACGCAATAAAGAAAAACGAGAACCAGAAGGCGTTCGATCAGGTAACGCCGGTGTCGGTCTCTTGCTCTCTCTACATTTCTCTACATTTCTCTGTCTTTACATGGGAGTTCCTACTCCATTCCCATTCGTGCTCCGATAAATAAAACAACATAACGGCAACACAATAGAACCTACACAGAACCCCTATGATGCTTCGCATCCTCCTCATGGTTCCCCACGGGAAGATGGTGTAATTTTTTGGAACCTGAAAATGTATAAGGCGCCAAAAACAGGTTGTTCGTCTTGCTTCGTTTTTTCTTCTCGTGTCCGCGTTGTATACATCCTGTCACATCTTACCAACTGGCCCACATCAAGCTGTTACTAGTCCTTGAAGGCCTCAAGGTCATTGTCATTGTTATCAAAAATTAAAACAATGTTTCTGGAACATATTTTTTTTGTTTTGTTAAGCAGAAGTGTTGGTACTACCCAGCTTGTATGGCCTTCAAATTGCAAGGGTAAACCAGTTCTCCTATAATTTTTCGAATCCTCATTTGGTTTCAGGGCCATTTTATTTTTATTGACACTTCCGGGTAGTTGATGTAGTACTAGTTAAAAGCCTAAGGGCGCCGAGCTTCTCCTGATAACCTCTTTGCTTATTACAGAATTGATGTTGAGTGTAGCAGATTTTCTTGACACCATGCGGACTCAATACCCTAAAATCGCAATACACTGAAAGAGATCATCATCATCATGATCTCTATATACATTCATCACCATACTAAACATACTCGTAGTCGTCCTCTTAACCGCCTAGTGCACACAAATGCCCCTTGCAGGACAAATTCACCAAGGGACTTAACCACTGCTGTACTACATCCCTAATGACTATGTTCCCTGAATTTTTACAATCTAAGGCCACGTATGCCCTGCCACAGCAAAATATGTAGCCGTAAGAACGCGCGTCAGAAAGTATTTCTATAGCAGTGCACCCCGTTATAATGGCCTGTAATGTGCAACATGTAAACATAAAAAATTACGCCCGCCCATGACTTATCAAGTGATAATACGGAAAAGCTGGCTACCACTTGACCGTAGAATCCGAGCAGTTCATTCGACAAATTATACCCTTTCTCTTCATGCATCTAGCTAACGTATTCACCTCCCCCTGGAAATGCCTAAACGCAAGCACTCCCCTCTAAAAAAGAATGCCGCGTTACTCGCACCTTACGTAACAAAGAATTACAAATTGACCACGCGACCACTTGCATGTTGTAAGAAGCGGTGGATAGCATTCTGCCTCTCTCCAACGTTTTTCAAATGTGTAATGCACCACCATTTTGTAGAATGAACATCTCTGATTTTACACTTCCCGTGCCCAATGCAAAGCGGCTAGGAAAAAGCAGAGATAACCTATTCCGACGCGAAAATGGGGGACATGTGTGGCGCCCACTATTATTAGTTCTCCCATGCCTCTATAGGGAAAAAAATGGTACAAAGAGTTTAAGGAATTTCCACCCATGAGCAATATAATTATTCGCTCTTCTGATCCGCTCCCTTGGTATTGCGACGGTGGTGGCCGCGCTGTCTCTCAGAGTGGCTCAATACGATATATGCACAACGAGCCTTCGCTGGATAGTGGCGTTCAGAGCGGCTGACAAAAATGGTCATTTGCTTCAACAGTGCCTACAAAAATCACTCCATATTCGCCGCGCTTACCTGGACTTTCCCAAAGAAACTGCAAAAATGTGTCTACTTTTTGAAATGAGCCGTGTAATTGGAGGAGAAAAAAGTACAGGCCAAGTAGTGACTCTGAAAACTTTCTTGTACTAATCTCTAACAGGTGTCACCAAACCATGACGTGCACAGCATTCGACGACTGAAATTATACTTGTGTCCTGACAGGAAACCATTGCACTACCTAGGCTCTGCAGACAACAAGTGAATGGAGACGAGCATCTCGATTCACCGGCATAGAGAGTTTCGTGAACGACCATTTCTGAAAATGATGGAGGATAGAGACCGCGCGCGCGAGAGCGAAAGGGGGCAGTTAGGTGATGATATAAAGGTCGATGCGGGTCACGATCATGGGTAATATTACGCGCCAAGTTTTTTCCCCTGGAGTAATGAATGCTATCAACATCACCCAGGAGACAAGGCGCTTTGTGATCGCTTGTGAAGAGACAGCGGAGTTCCCCTGGTGATCTTAGCGGTCACGCTATGCCGTTAGTGTTAATGCACCCACATCAGACAACGAGAAAACTGATTACCGTGTGGCTGCTTTGAATAGATTTTTGCTTAGGCTGCTCAGCTCAGCAGTGGTGCGTAAATCGTCCACGGCCACCAAGATAAAGAGCCCCGAAGGAAGATTAGATTCGGGCTTTTCAAAATTGCTTTTGGGCCAGGCTACGCCAAGAACTCTGCTCAGAACAGATAACGACCACCGGTCGTAAGACGCCGGCAGAGGTGGTCGATAACGTATTGCCCGAAACTATTTCACTCCGAGCTGACATTTTCCTGGCATAGGAAAGAAAAAAAGACTACCGCAATTTAAAAAACAGTAGCATTTAAAATGCTGGCTACTTTTGTATATTCTACAGCACATGGTTTCATGCCATGACATACCTACATTATGGTTTTCCAATCAACATTATCAGGTCACGGTCTTAATTGGGCGTGCATGGATTTATTATTAGATGTTATTTACTGAGTTATTGCAGGTATCTCGGAATTTACAGAAAGACGTCCAGTTTTTAATGCAAGTAGTTTTAGATGCAAAGACGCCGTAAAAAATATGTTAAGGAAGGTAATTTCCGGGATTCCAGAAAAATTTCAAACCTTCAAAAATCAAAGCAAGCCGAATATGCTTTTTGTGTGACATCCATTTTCAAACGTCCACACCAAACAATTTTAGCTTTCGTGCCTAGTATTTCATAACCTGACAATAGGGCTTAGTAAGTCAGGTCTTGCGAGAAGAGAAACTAAAGATTGCACGCTGCAGCCCTATATTATTTCCAGCGCATGCGCCCCATAGATAGGATGGAAACATGGATTTATTATACCATTTCCCTCAACCTCGTTCTGAAAGACATCCAATACCGCCATCTCATTGAAAAAGGAACGCCATCAAACGCCAAGTGGGCAAACCCGGAATTGATCTACGGTGGATGAATGCTTCCTCCCACATGGCGTAACCTTTACAGCTACTTTTAAACTATCTTATTTAAAGCCTTTATGCGTGGGTTTGATGGCTTCCTGTCAAGAAACTGCTGCATTTCCTCGTAGATGTCAGAGAAAAAAGGTGCGTGCGTGAAACCGGGGTTCATTTGTGCCACAACAGATACTTGAATATTGCGTAAAAGGAACGGTTTTAGATACGACAATATCGACATCGATCACGAAGCAGCATGGCAATAGTATACTTTTATCTCATAAACCGTGTATCGGAATACTTTAAGACCATTCGTATATGCGTTTACTGAGTGCGCGAAAAATGGTTGAATGGGTTCGGTCCTCGTTTGCGATTTAGAGTTTTGAATGTTTGACGATCGATTTGGCGCACTTTCAGCCAAGGTTTCAACTCAGTTTTGACGTGATAATGCTTTTTGGGAAGGGATGGGAATGTTTTTGACTAATAAACAAACAAAGGTGAATTAACTACGCACTGCCACTACTTCTCGCACTGTGCAAAATTTTCGCTGAAATATTGAAATGTTGCATGACTTTAAGTACTCTCAAGTAAGTACATGAGGCAGCATTGATCACTCAAAAGGGATATTATGGGCAACTACGATTTATGCACTCTAGATTTTTTTTGTATTTAAACATCATGATTTATTTGAAGGTCTGTTTGCTCTGACAAAGTTTCAGCCTTTTTTACTGTGTGTTTCAGGCTGCATTCATAAAGGCTACGCGAACGGGGGCTCAGGTAAAACCTTCCAAGAAACTTTAAGGCCCGTATCAAAAGGTTTTTATTAGACATAATTTTTTCATCAAGTCAACTAAATATACATCCATTCGTTACTAAACCATGACTAGAACACCTTCTTCTGTCACGTTTCAGATCTCGATTTTCCGCTGGCTAAGGTAATCCCATGGTTTAGCTCAACCACAAATGCAGTCAAGTGTCCTATCCATGGCAGAAACAAAGGAAATTCGGCGATTGGCAGAAACTTGCATGTCATATAACTCATAAACACGGCCTTCACTGCAGCTTTGCGCAAATCATAAGGTCTTGAAGCTATTTCGTGGACTACAACAAGCAGAACGAATTTTTGATTCATATTGTGTTGTCGAGCTTCAAGTAACCGAAATTTTACACTTTGCTAAATTTATGATCTTCCCTTCTTTCCTTATTTACCTACCGGTCCTCACCGCATTACTACCGCGCTTTAACGCACGTAAAACGTCAGCACGTATTTTCAATTTACCATTCACTCTTAGTTCAATTACTCTAGAACACGGCTTGGTGACTCAAATAGACTCACAGAATTCACTGACTCACATACGCAACAACACACTTTATATACACATGGGAAGGGGGGGGGGGGGCGGGGGGCTTACGTTCACGGCGCGCTGTGCTCTGCCCATCTGTCTTAGGTATTCTTACGCCTGTAAGCATACCTAAGTGCACAGATAACTTTTTAATTCTAAGGTATCGAAGGTTTCGTCGCGTGCATTTGGCAACATACGCAGCTTCCGACCAATCTGGAAAACTATTACGTTGTGTAGTTAAGAGGGCCGCTTTCTCAAAGAAGTGTGCGTAACTGCAAGAACACAAGTACCACAGTGTTTTCAAACCGGAGTCTTGAAAGATGCGTGGTATGGTTTATCTGTTAGCATACTGGCATTCTGTCTGCAGAACAACAGCGCGCCAAGACCAAATGTCTTATTGGCTGGTTCGTTTCAGACCTTCCCGCAAAACGGAGTTTGCACAAGTACTTTTGTCCTTGAACCGACTAAATCCCTTTCGTGAACTTTTTAAGAAAGAATGGTACACGGAGTTCTTACACAGCTCAATAATCTTCAGTCAATGGTCGCGTGACCTGGACTAACAAAACGGTTCACGACATTCCGATGTTTTTTTCGGCTCTTGTCACTTCCAATTCAATAATTTGGCCCTTACGAGAAGGAGAAGAATAAAGAAAATCCCCTTTCGAAACGGCGCAACTGCGAAAACTCTGGGGGCAGCAAGCATCTTCCAAGGCTTGGAGCAACGTCTTGACGATTTCACCCTACGTTGTTTGCAAGAGGTGAAGAGCGAGTCCGGAATCTCTGGAACTCCGTCCAACGCCCGCCGTGTTATAGACCAGGCACACGACCTGCGCAATGCTAAAGGCAGGCGCACAGGAGCGACCCGGCCGTTCGATGACCCGGATTCAATTTCCTCTTTGACTCGGTGCAACTAAGATAAAGCTGAAGGCTTGGAACGTGTCTAGAGAAGCCGATGATCATGGTAAGGGTGCGCCGAGCCCAAGCGGCGTCAATAGAGGGTGTGCTAAGGTACGCGAGTGTTTAAAAAAAGGTGAAAGCAAAGCTGCTTGCCCTTCTCTTGACATGTCCTCTTACGCGCCGGGTCACTGCTTTCTCCGTGTGAATTGCAAGCAGGCGGTGCCGGCAACTATAAGGAATTTCTCTGGGGGCCTGCACGCTGGTAATCCAAAGGCAAAACAACTTGCCCGCCCTTTTATCTGCTGCTTTTTTTCACAAGCTTTTGTTTTAGCGTTGCGCAGCAAGCCAATATGCGTATTGAGGGCTCAATTTTGAAAGACAACCAACACCGTGCGCTGTTCATTCTACTTTGCCACCAACATTGCTTCCTACGTAATAGTGATGGTTTTAAACAATTGCACCCCGCTCGCAAGTCACCTCAGAAAGGAGTGTGATAGTGTGTGCTTCATGGCTCAGTGCAAACAAAGATGTTCTCAGATCAGCGTACGCGTAAAGTGGAGCGAAGAACAGTACAGCGGAATTTTCATTGGCAGCCCGCGAATTTTCAAAGAAAAATTGAAGTGATCATATCACCGTTGTATTTTAACATGCCTGCTTTATTGCACCTGAATTAAGGTTTTTTAACCAACAGATTTGTGGGAATATGTTGAAGCAGGCTTTAGTAGAATGTGCTGGTAATCTGGTGTCGCTAAAGCTGACTTTTTCACTTAAATCCTTGCAATGAAGGCTTCCCGGCGACATAACTCGGCAACTTAACTCGGTGAGAAGGGATTCTTAATATTTCTTACTTCATCATTCGGACGTGTACGTACCCGAACATTTGTTGTCCTGAAAAAAACGAAAATTGAAACCTTTTCAGTCGCAGAAGCAAAGGTAGTTTAGCACCCATATTGGCGCAACTGTTTGTTTAATAATAAGAATAAGGTCTTCGCTACCATGTTATACCGAAAAAGAGGGGTATGTTGAATTAAAATAAAATGATGGCAGCTAACACTAACGCTTACGTCTTGAAGGTAGCCAGGCTGTACGAATCCCTTCACAGCAATCACGACGGTTTATTTCCATAAATGCAGCCGCTTTGCTTCTTACTTCGCTGCCGCAATGACCTTCACTCCACAATTGTTGCTATAAGTGTGAGCTTCCTTCATATTTTCACGGGACACATATAGGCAGGTAATGTCCCATACTGCGTGGGCTCAGGCAGGAGACGACAAAGACGACGAAGTGGCTGTCCTTGTGCGCGCTATCGTTTGTGGCCGCCATGTACATTCTGTAAAAAGATTGCGTAACAGTATTTTGGTGGTCATAATCATTTGGACATCACCTCGGAGGGGCGTACGCTATGACGTATCTTTCTTGTTCCGAGCAAGTGCTGCTTTTTGGCCAATATTGGCCGATTTCCCTATGTGAGTATGCTTGGCTTGAAAAACCTGTGCCTGCGACGCTGCGCGTGGATCGCGAGAGCACTCACGAGCGCTCGGCATTTTCTTGGTATTTTTAAGTGCGGACACAAGAAATAATTATTTGCTAAACAGCTTCGCTGTTAAAAGCAGTATGTATCGATGCTGTATTTGAAATTGAGGCCACCATTTGTATTCTCTAATTTTGTAAGAACAGCTTGGTTGCCAAATGAAATTTTGAGTCAAAATGCGCTTCCAGCAAAGTAAACTTTGAGGAGCGCTAAAACAAAACGGGTTATTTTGTTCGAGGTCTTACGAAACCGCACTGTGTTGTGGTTTCGCCAAAACCAGCGGATAGCTTAACCATAGACGATTGGTTTAACAGCAAATCTAAGGCGACGAAAATTGAGGACGACACTAGTCCTGGTATCGTCTTGTTCCATGAAAAATTTGGTTATTGAAACAAAAAATCTACGTACCAATTTGCCCAATTTACCGTCCTCACTAGTCCCAGAGCAGAGCTTCTAACGCATTATCTCGACAGTGGCTTTGGTCCCCAGGTAATGCAATTTTTAGGGCATCGGGATGTCGGCGTCTCCTGTCAGCGTTGTCATTTCATGTAATCACGGTACTGAAACACCGGGACAATGTTTTTCCAACGCGTCGCGCTAGAACGTAACGCGCAATTAAAAGAACACAGCGGGTCATTCGTTTTTGCACGCTTTGCGCTTGGAAGTTTCATATCCATGGTAGGAAGTATCTATTTAATTGAAAACAAATGCGTGCTTGATATTCACGTCATCAAATAAAAAATACGCGTTGAGAACAATGGTTCAAACCAAGACTATAAAAAGAACTCGTGGTGTGTTTGCAAGCTGAACAGTAACAATAGCTTTTAGTAGGCCGCTCAAGCCGTGGTACGCGGGAAAATTTATTTGACTCTAGTAAAGCTCCTCTAAAGTGTTTATAGTGAGATGAGCGAATAAGAAGTTGAAAAGCGTGAAAGGTGCGTGGGAAAGAGGAGAGAGACACGCGCCACGGGTGGCCGAAGACTATTTTCTTTCTACGTTTGCAGCGAAGTAAGCATATGCGAGGCCAATTTTTTGAACACCACGTATAGCTGGGCGTTTTGACTGAAAAAAAAAAACCCGAAATGTGGTGGACGCAATTTTGTTCGTCATAAAGGCAGTTAAACTTCGCTAACATCATCAATTAGTATAGCCCAGACCTAGGCACACAATATATAACTGAACGTAGTTTCTTCGGCGTGTTTCGAGTTACACGCGAGTTCTCCAGCTTTTTTCTTATTGATCAATAGGTCGAGGCAAAACACCACCACTCTTTTGAGGACCGCACCAAAAAGTGACAGTCATTCTCCGAGATCGCGCTCAAATAGGAGCTACTGCGCTTCGCTGAATAGGATAGGGGTGCTGCAAAACGCGCCGTGGTTCATGAAATTTTCGCACTATTTTTATATTGCGACTGCGTCATTAATAAGTGGAAGCGGAAAAAACGGTATCGAATCAGTCACGAAAAGAAAATCATTAATCAGACGCCCTACCTAGAGCGTGTAATTGTCTTGTACCTTAGAGGGGGGCTTTTAAATGGATGCGTATACGAGTTACCAGGCACCGTTATGTTATAGCGTACTGCAAAAAAAGACGTCTGGATTAGCGGTGCATGCTCCTTTTACCGTTATACAAAGGGCGCTTTAGATGGCGTCAACTGTGTGAGATACAACCTCATACATTTTTAGGTTTTGTACTGGAGGGAGTCCACTTACAGCATTATGCGAAGGTTTTATGTACGTAGAGTCTCAAAATCTCGCGTGATCTCTTGTTGTATTCTAGGTTTGAATTCGTGTTGCGTACTTCCTTGAACTGCATTAAAGAAATGTGCATTGCGTCGGATTGCTTGGGTAAAATAATCGAAGAAAGACGAGAGTCGTATGCACGCCATACCACGCAGGTCATTCTCCGCTCTCTATTCCTACACCCATGCATTTTCCCTCTCTTCTCACTGCATGCAGGATGAATTAAACCTAAATAGGCCAAATTCAATTCAGTTTTCCCGCTTTCGCAAAGCTCCTGCGAAATCTCTTTTAAGAGTGCATCCACCGTTTTCTCATTTTTCTGTTTCTTGTTCTGCCTCATACAGCGGGAATTCGAGCACTGTTTATTTTGTTTTGCTTTTCATATCTGTGCCATTTCTGTCTCAAATTTTGTCATTGGAAATAGTAAGAAACAATACAACGTGTATCCCTAAATAAAAGAACGCGAGAAGCCTCAGTTATACACTCGCATTTGGGATCAAAGGGGCCCTAGGTTTACTTTGAGCTATAACTTGTGGGCATGTATGGACTAAGCCAACAGTTTTAGTGGATAGCAATAGTCCCGCCTTTATATATTTCATAGTCAAGTATATTTTGACTTTGGCCTGACTGCTGAATTGCGACAGACAGACAGACAGACAGACAGACAGACAGACAGACAGACAGACAGACAGACAGACCGATTTAGTCAGCCTAAAAATACGGTCGTCCATAAAAATGAAATACATAGCCAACGCCCGTCTCTCGTGGCTCTATAGCGCGCCAGTTGGAGTCGTCCATCGGCAAGATATTCGTGAGAGTTGCCAGGGTTACTCGCGCTGTCACTCATGGTGGAAAGTGCTTGGAGGTGGGGTGTACTGCCAGTTTCTCCGTCAGCGAAGCCGGCAGTGGTGTAGTCTCACATTCTCTTTCTTAAGGCCTAAAGTTATGGGTTTTGGCCTCAGGACGTTAGATGGACTCCCAAAGTTTACCTTTCTTGGCGCGTATTACGGTCTACAGTTGAGCTAACATTATTCGTACAAGCGCCATAACACATACTAGCAGAGATGTGTCATTCCTTGGTTCCAAGAAGAAATTCTTCTTGTATTTACCCATGTCTCGTTTGTGTGGATGGTTGTGAGGCCTCCCGTCGTCTGGGCATGACCATATGAATATAATAATAAAGCATGTGTGTACCATGTCATTGAATAAATACCTCTGGTCTCGCTGTTTACCAAATATCAGGAATAAATAATGTTATACCACTTACGAATCGATTAGGTCTTGAAGAGATATCGTATTCACATGCCTTTCAGTATACGTAGTTGGTCCTTCAATGTAGTTAATTTCTCCTATTGGCTATTGTAAGCCGCACCTATAATAAATGAGAGCCGTAACTGGTGCCGCGATATTTCTATGCTTTAAAGGGTGCAGTACTTCAGGGCAGTCATCAAGAATTCCTTATAATTTGGTTATTGTAAGCAGAGGAAGCGCTAGCGATGGTTTGGTATCCTAAGTGGGGTTATTTTGGTGCTTTGTATGGTTCCGATTCATGTTTTGGCAGCTTTCACTGCATAAATATGATGTAAGCCCACGTGATATTTAGACATCCCTTGCAAGAAATCAAATGGTGTCAATATGACCCACGCCGAAACATTTAATCTCACATAGTATCTTGTCGCAAGGCTATTTTTAAATAAAGACGAGAGGCAGAAGAAGATTGCGTGGACATCTACACATCAAAGCTTGCATTACATTTTTATGGTATTGAGCAGTGCTCGTTGTTCTCAATGTTAGGAGAATGCAATAGATTTATGTCAAGCTTAGGAATATTTTATCCATAGGGAAGGCCTGCTTATCTGTTTACTGAGCTCACAGGCATCCAATTTATGTTCCTACGTTTGTTACATCAGTTGGGGCCATAATATTTGGTACACTTCAAAGTCACTTCAGTTTCCATTGATTGAACAAGCGTATAGTGAATCTCCGATGTAGTTATCTTGTACTGCGATAACTGATTTAAACAATGAAGTTGTGTTGTCCCGTATAAGCAGCGCGAATATTCGCATCGACACGAACCACGTTTTTTTTACCCTAGTATTTTACCCAGAAAAGTGCACTTTTAAGTGAGCCCAGTTGTGTGCTTAAGGCTGCTCAGACGCACTTCGGCACAGTTAATGAAGCTTATGTGGCCAGGATTAAGGAGCAAAGTTGGATAACATCCGTGCCAGTGTGTGCATATGACCGAGCCTGAGGAGCTTCCGCCGACAGTGTGCCAAACCACAATGGGCCCGGAATGTGCGAAAGCCGCAGGAAGAAGCTATGAAACAAAAAATGTGGAAGAAAAGGAAGCCAAAGAGCACATATTTTTTCTTCGAACTACATGCAGCCGAGGTGCATCTCTCAGGCGGTTGCGGCTTGTCAATTACCCGCAGGCCATCAGGTTCGGTTTCCCCTGTCTTCACTGCCAGGGCAGAAAAACAACAGTGCTGTTTGTTTACTGTCTTTACTCTGGTCTTTCTACTTCTCGTTTGTAATGCCCCGTTCCTTTCGGAATACCTGTTCTTACTGAACACGTAGTCACGCAGCAGGGTAGCTGACGGACATCCTCCGTTCCCAGCGGTCACTAATCACTTCCTCCGCCCGTGTGCGAAACACATTCGCTCCCCCAAATCCCTGGCGCCTGTCAGCGGGAGTAGTGCCACGAGAGTCCCTTCCGGTGGAACGCAAGCCCCCACAAATGTGAAAAAACTTACGGACTATGAAGGGAGCTATCCAGATGCTTTGGCGCCGTGGAGTGAGAGGGGCGTGGTGGAAACAGAGGGTTAGTAAGGAAAATATCACTTGTGTGTGGAAGCGGGGCCTAAGCTGTGAAAAGTGCGCCAAGTTAGACGATTGGTGAGAAAAGAATGAATTTATTTAGTACTAAAGGCAACTTTGAGATATTGCAGCGCTCGAAAAAAAACTCAGACCTAAAAAGAAAGATAAATCTTTTGAGCAAGTTTCAAAATTGTCTGATGGGTATACAGCCGCAATCTTTGGCTTTCTCGTAGTTTGTCGCCCTCTCTTCTAACTACTGAATGTGTTTATTGGCTACGTTTTGACCTTAAAACAGTTTGCCAAACGGGGTTGCATTCTCTCTTTGAAAACAGCGTAAGATGCTGTAAAGAAGGCTGTATATTACATGGTCGCAATCTCAGTTGAAGTTTAGAACCAGACCCGCAATAAATTCAGACTTCCCTCACTAAACAACGCTGCGTGTTATTAGAAAGACTAGTTAAACAAGCTACTCTATTGAGGGTAGGTGTGGTTTGGTGCAAAATACGAATAGAAACGATAAAAAAGAACAGAAAAGCGTTAAATATGTTAGGGGCGATAAACATATCGCGCTATTTAAAGAGACAATCCTCATCATTGAAGTAGACCTACTTAAGACAGGCCCAGCACCGAAATCGTTTCTACGAAAAATAACATCGGCTCACGACTCTAGAATAAGCCTGCACACATTACCAGGAATACTCCGAGTAAGCGTAGGTAAACGTGGGCTGCTCATGACTGACCAAATATTGGCATCAGTGTAAGCATATCGTAGTGGCCAAAGAAACAATGAGGTCTGAATCAGGAATGATTTTTTTTAATCCTGACATATACCGATAAACACCATCTCGCCACCGGGATCGTGTTGGGTTACCGTAATACAAGCAGATTAAATTATTCAAATTGCGATAGAATAAGGGCAATCTTAAAAAATTGACACAGCTAGTGTAGGTGGCAGCATATTATACGACTGTCTGAATTTATCGCTCTCGAAAAAGCACAGAAGTACACAGATATGGATGCAGTAAGAAAACAAGAAGTGATTGAGCGCAAGTAAAACGCAATCCCAAGTTACAGGCAGCAGTGACTGGTTTTCTCACTTCACCGACGTCCACATACTACGAAGGCGTATAGTTAAACTTGACAACACTTGCCTAGTGTAACAAAATTTACTCTTATGTTACATAATATATTGCTGTTGTGACCGCGATGCATTATCCGTAAGTTAAACGAACCAAACGCTAATACGCAAATGCCTTGGAATAACGTCTTGGATGAATGGAATGCCTTTCCCGAATACATTGTGGCAATAAGGAAGTCTGCTTTATTTCAGAAAGCCCTTTTTGCCTACCTTGAGCCAAGAACTGTGCATTGATTTTCAGCTATCGACCAATGTTGAAAGTGAATGTTGCATATACCCGACTTTCACCCGATTTTAAACCTGCCATGTTATTGTTGCACGTGTTTTAAATATTGATTGTGTCAATGCCCTCCATATCTAATGCCTCTCGGGGCCTTTAGGGTATGTAAATAAATAAATAAATAAATAAATAAATAAATAAATAAATAGTGTTAAAGCGAAGCTTTTTACCTTTACCCCACAAGGGTCCTGTTGCGAACATTGGTGGTACAGAAAACGCCCGCGAACAAATGAAAGAAGTTACCGGCACCGCCAGGAATTGAACCTGGAACAAACAGAGGAACGGAGCGAGTGCCTGTTGATTTACAGATTGAGCTACGAGCCCACGCTGAGACGGGGGCGACAGACGGTGCACTCACCTAGCACATCTGCGGGTTTAACCCCTGCGTTCTCGCTGAATGTCACGTAATAGCGTCACGCGACCACTCGCGCTGCTGTGCGCTGCGCCGCACGTGCAGCCGACCTTTGCGCGCCATGCGCGTTCGTTAGGAGTTTTGAAAATTGAAGGAACCTCACACCAACCCATAGCATGGCACTTCTCGTCCTCTGCCCCAGATCTCGTCGCCTCCGTCGGCGGCGGCAGAGATGGAGGACAAGCGACTTCGTCTAACACCATGTTTGAGCTTCCTTTTATTTCATGAAAAAGAGTTTCCACTCACGTGTTTCACCCATACGACTCAACCAACCACCGTTCATGAATCATGTATTGATTTAACCTTAGCAAAGAATATTTCTTTGAAGTATTACAGAGTGGGCTTTTAGTGCATTTTACTGGTCTGTGGTTTACCGCTTTGTAGAGCCACATGTATGAATTAAAGTGACGTCGCATGGGTAATCATTGTGGGTGTGGTTTGCTGCTTCGCTTTCCAACCACCTTCCCAGAGGGCATTGACGCGCTTTTGTTTATTACACCGCTTCACAAATAAACATTACATAGGACGTCCAAGTATTCCATCCGCTTTGGTATTTGCGAAACCATTATGTCCCACTGCCTAACCCGCCCGGCTCTTCTTACCCACGAATTACATCACGTTTACGGGTGTATGACCGCAACGCCTTTACACCCCGATTTTTCACTAAGTATTTGTACTCTTGGTTAGCACGCCTCGGCCTGTTCCCGTATTCACATTACCAAGAAAATAAAATAGGCAGAATTATTTGGAACGTCATTTGTAACAGGGCCTACTGATATTATGTTTTCAAATGTTTCAGCTTCTGCCACCCACCGAATATGTTTAAGTGGAAGGCCACAGCACATTTAAGATAAGCAGTAAGGTCAGCTCGATTCACACTATGTGTTAAAGTTTTGGATATGTTCGCGCCTCGTATAATCGTGGAACTTGGTTCTGGTTTACGAAATCTTCGTTTCAAGCCAAATTTTGTAGTGCATACAGAAGCTTTGCTGTCGTCAACCACGCATTTTCACGCATGTTTTGTTTTTTAATACTCCGCCATTTTTCGCGTAATTGTCGCTGTCTTTTTTATGTCCCGTCGGTCTGCAAGAGACGCTGATGTTTCGACGTATCGAATTGACGCATATAGCTTGCGCATATAGATTGTTTGTGCAAAAGTGTACTCAGACAGCAAAAGAGCCACACTTACGGTTGAGAATACGTATTGACAACATGAAAATTTGGACTGCCAACGTGTGGGAAAAGCGAAAGCGTCCTTAACGCAAGCCAGGGTAACCCGTCAGCAATCGTTCTCTGAAAGGCGCAGTCTACTATAGCGCCCTGGGTTATGGTGGAAACGAGGGCCCGCTATTTCATTTGGGAATACCTGACAATGAAATATATTACCTACAAAAAGTTTATGCCGCACGTTATGAGGCAAACACAAAAGTAAAAAATGTGCGCACAAGCTGCGGGTGAGGGTGTGAAAGTAAAGGCACACTTTCTAGAAACAGTAAAGGGTCTCTTGTGAGCCCACAAAAGAGACCCGACGTAACAAAAGTGCCGCAGAAGCCGGACCACGACGGATTGCTGAAAACTTGACCCAGAATAATCGCACAAGGTTTCCTGGACCACCGTTCGGCCTGAAAGGATTTTCGTGTTCGCCACAACTAAGGCGAGAACAATGACCGCGTTGGGAATTGATATCACATGTTGATTTCCTCTTGCTCTGTTTTATTCACGTGTGATTCAGTGCGGGCAAGTTTCTGCTAAGGCAGTATGACTTACATTACGCGCGGCAGGGCAGTAGAGCTGGAAAGCAAAGCGACCTAATTTCGAGATGGATGACGTGCCTGGAATTCTCAAATGGAGTTCCGGAAACATTTTGATCTGTTTTTGTTTTTTCGTGCCTGTTGCGTACCCATAGTTCCGTTCTCCAGTATAATGCCGCCCAGCGTATGCTAAAATAGGCATGAAGACAAAAACTTTTCTAAATAAAAAAATGGCTTTTGGTAATTCCCTCAGCTCCATCCTTGTCACGAAAGACGTTTTATACAAAAAAAGCAAGAAAGTTTGAAGAACTTCGAAATGTTGTGTACAATTGACGTGTTGTTGGCAGTAGGGACGTAATATGCGCCAGCAGTACTAAAAATAGTTTTTAAACTGAACGTACCTATTTTACTAATACGATCAACCCAAGCTATACGCCCCACTACTATCACGCAGTCATGTTTCTTGGCGGCGGCAGAAGATGGCAGCCACCAATCACAAGCACAACATTCTGTGACGTCGTAGAAAACTTGCCGGAAACCGGCTGGGGGGTCGCCACTGCTCCAGGTGCTTTGCCTAATACCTTTATTAGTTGTTATAAGTTTGCGATAAAATTTGCGTCATTGTTATTGGGACATAGCGTTCATTTTAGTGAATGCAACTTGTATTTTGTCTTGATAGCCACTTTAAGAGTTTTCACCCGGTCCACATGGTGACCGGCGCAAGAAAAACGGGAAGAGGCGTTGCGACCTTCGAAAAAAATTTCCTTTCCTTTGGCAGGGCTGGTGGAACTGCAAGCCTTAAAACCCTGCTGTCTCTTTTCTTAAGCCCATAACTGTTCAGTGCTGCGGTGAGGTAGACGCGGTTAATTGGAGATTAGCTCGTATATGTTCAGCACCCGCTGTGCTGAGGGAAACGTGTTAAAAGTACTATAGTATCCTGCGTTTTTTTACTTTGTATTTAGTGCTGTTTTTGCAATCCGCTGTAGTAAGTTCTCTTTTCAAAGCAATATACCTGGGATTTATAAATGTGAAGCCCGAAGAAGGCACACATTTTCTGGCGCCTGGTATCAGGCTGTTTTATTTTATGACAAGATGTATTTGTGTTTAATATGTTTAAAGAGAAGTGTTGGCGCTTACACGCGACTGCAGTTACGCAAGCAACATATGAGAGGAATCAATGTACCTATTACAAAACAAATGAGTAAGAGAGCTCTAGTGGAGGAAGTTTCACAATAGTACCTTTTAAAGCGAAAGTATCCTGGGTAACTTTCGTTACTGTGTGCTGCGTCTCATAATCCGGTTCATGCTGACATGCTGCCACGCTATCCCCCCCCCCCCCCCCGGCCCCACCCCCCCCGTTTTGATAGGTGATATTGTCTCTGGTACTATTAGCGCCAAGTTTATCTCACGTACTCAAAAACGTGAGGCAATTCTTCTGTTTGGCCGCAACAATCGCGCTAGGCGTGCATTTCGTTAAAAGGTTTGTATCGAAATGAAAAAAAACTTACCCACCGCTGGTACCCATCCCTCGCAAAAAGACGCAGTATTGGATATTGTAGTTAAAAGAACTGCCCCACCAAAAGCTCTTAGAAAACGTTTCCTGCAAATCACGAGATTGAGAGGTCATCCACATCTACACCTGTTTTCTGTTTGCGTTCTTTTTGGTCCGGATAGATTAACAATTTTAAGGCGAAAAGACGATCGCAGTGTGACAAGCACCAAGTAGCTATAAAGCCGCCACATCATTGTTGAAACTTTGTCGGCGTGGGCCTATATACTGCTCTAGCTGACCAACGGAGAAATGCAACAACGTCGGTTGCTGCCCAAGCCGCGACGTACCAAGAATGGTCCTCCCGTTTTTATAAATACAGGCTGGCAGCGTCAGTAGTATTCCGGGCACCCTTTTGTTGTGATCCAAACTGGGCAACAAATCTTCGTGTGGCGCGCCGCTGTTGTTGCAAGGACGAAGTAGCACGCATCTTGCCTTGTCGCGGGATAACAAACTGGCCCATAAACTTTTCGGATGACGTGGGCTTACCGGCACGAAGAAGGCCATCACCCGTTTCTTACTCAAAAAAGAAAAGTGGACTTTTATTACGACCCATAAAAGAACTACGCTTGCGGAACAGGTCTTCGCCAGAATTACAGAGCTTGCAGTGCTGTAGCAAGCACACATGCTCGCCCGCGCGCAGGGGAATACGGCCACTTGATTCATGTATGGGCCTTATTCTATGGCGGTTGTCTTAACGCTGCTTGTTGAACAACATGGTGTGGGTAGGCAGGTGATATTTTTAAGGCACTGCTGACAGACACGCAACTGGACTCATAAGCGCTCTGCTATAGATATGTTCTGCTCTTGCCGTAATCCACGAGCCTGCGTTGCTGCTACGGATCGCTCGAAGGGCTGTCATTGGTTGCCACAAAAAGTCGCAAAAAGGGGGTGTACACCTCCCTTGTGGGGATTTCTCGCTCAAACATGTGACGGATTAAACGTGCCGGAAAACACGGTGATATAAAGGTTAATATAGTAACCAAAAGAGCCAGAAAATAATAGTCTTTGTAGGGCTGATCTTTCTGTTTCATCAGTTCATGTCACCTTACTTCTGCCTTCGTTGTTTGCCTTGAAAAACCCCAGCGCATACCTTGCAAACATTGTACCCCAGACAACACCTTCACGAAATGCACACGAGATATTTAGACTTTTTAGGCTAAAAATCCGGATTTAGGCTAATAATCTTAAAAACCGCCAGCTTTAAAATTTTTTTTTGTTGACCCTTGCTGATGTGTGCAGCCTCTTTCTCTTACCAAAAACAAAAAAGATCCAAAACATGGAAAACCACTGATTTCCTACAGGGCCGATTGACATCCCCACCATTTCATTAGCTGTCGACAGGTGGTCTTCTCGTGTTCCATCCTTGCGGAAAAAATTCCCGCCACGACTGATCAATTACGAGCGTATCTTCCGTCTCTTCCATCGGTTGATTTTCGCTCCGCGGAAAGTGGGGCCGTCGCTTCGGAAGTGTCAGCCGCAGATGCGAAGCAAGCACTTTCCCTTAGCAACGCGTTGAATCGATTGCTTACAGGCCCGGGAAGACGCACACTTGGCATTGACACGCCCGAATGACATGGGGAGTGAGCTTCGTTTCCTACCAACCCCTATCGTGCCCTATAAAGGAGATTGCCCTTAGTGTCTTGACAGCTCGCGGCGCAAGCAGTTTTTTCCATTAGTGGTAGAAGCAAAAACATAGAATCAAAGGCTTTACATCAAAGGCTTTACGCTTTTCGCCCAACGGGTCGACCGCTTGCCGTCATGGAAAATCAGTAATATCTAATAACTTGTCGGGATATTTTAAAGTATAGCCATTGATTTAGTAGCTAAAATAACCCCGGTGAGAATTTCCGAAATTTTTCCCCAATCGTTGATAAACCACGGTGGCGCTAAAATACCCTGCAACAGCTTTCTTGACAACGGTAGCGCTAGAGCCATACATTTGAAGAAGAAGCCTGAGGTGCCCCACAGTGTGAAAAAGCGGCGTTATTTACCTAGTGCAGAAAACGGCCGCTCTTAAGACGTGCGGTCATGGAATATTTACGGTCAAAATTCTATTCAGTTTCCAAATAAAAGTAGGTACAATATATTTTGTACGACTAAATGTACGTACGAACACGTGCAGGGCCAGTCTTACACAATTTGGCCTCCACAGGATAGTATCTGAGCACATGCAAGTCCACCAATCAAGCCAATAACTTCACTTCACCCAAACACCCACTGCGATAGTACTACTAAAATCTTCTACATCTCACATCAGCAGTCGACTACCCCTCAGCAAATCACTTATTATTAGAATATTCACATACAGTTACCTCCCCACAGCAAACCACCAGTAGCCTTATCATTGTACCGGCTTTAATAGACGCGAAGCTAGGCGCATGAAATCTATAGAAAGCAAATGGATATCGTCTATAAGTACGTAACTAACTGCTCTAATGGTCAACACGAATTAATTAATCAATTATAGGGTTCAACACGCCGGTGCTACACAAGTGAGGATGCGCGCCGTAGTGGAGGGCTCCGAATTAACTTTGACAACCTTGGCATCTTGAAGGTGTGCCGAAATCTCGAACACACATCCGGTTTGGCCTTTCGCCTCGATCAGAAATAGCGGCTGATGCGGCGGGACTTGAACCCACGAGCTTGGGCTCAGCAGCATGACGACATAGTCACTGCTGGTCAAGATAAAGCAGCCGTAGTCCCCATTACAACTACCACCCTTATTTTTGCCGCAATCAAAACGTCGTCTACAAGGGTTCCCGAAGAATTAGCTATCATAGGCCCCATTCATACGAACAACCCAATAATTATCACTGACTCTCAAGTTGCCTGGTACCTGGCAGTCGGTCGCAGAGGTTACAAGGTAGGATTAATGAGTGTTGCAACATTTTTTCTACGCAGATGAGTCCTCCCCCAAAAGTAGCGCTCAACCCCACAGGCAGTTTGTTACCAAATAAACGTGCTACGACTTAGAAGGAACGAAGCGTTTTCGTTTGGAACCCTGTTCGCTCGCAAACAGTGTGTATACAACTGACGTGAACCTTGGTGCACGTGGGAACCAGGAGACAGCGTTTACAAGTGAGAATCGGGGAAACGTTTGTCCTGCCCACAGCACGACTTCGCGTACGCAACAGCGTGAAACTGAAGCGGCATAAAGGCGAACAGAAAAAGCGGTTATTGACTCTGAAACTGCACTCGAGCTGTAATGTGAAGTCTCAGTGGAAGCATGGCGAATTGGAAAGTATTAACTGAAACTAATTATTTTTCTAAGCCATCACGTATTTACTATTGTTTTGTTATTTGTTTAATGGCCAAGGCTGCCTTGATGGCGAGAAACAAATCATTAAAGCCGCCTTTACTCTCAGCCGCTTCTCTCGCGGATTTGCTACAGCATGTAGTAAGCAGACTACAGAGAGTGGGAGCCCTATTTATTGTGTCACTTGATCGTCCTAAACTTCGTGAATGAGTCGGTTATCAAAGGCTTCCAGTCTAGTGGCAAAGACTGAGGGCCAATCAGCAAGTGGAACTTTCGAAAGCCAAACTTGGCATGACAGCACCAAGGCAAAGTCGGTCATCATGTCACGCCATTTTTTTTTCAAGAATAGCCTTCTTTGCCGAGCACTCCCGCAGACACAACGACATACCGCCCCGCATTCCCATTCATATGCAGATATGGCCGAAGTAACACCTGTAATTGTTATAACAGAATAATTAGGGTCAACTGGTAGGGCTGAAGTTTTGAAAACCAAGAAATCTGGCTGTAAAAAACTAACGCTCTACACAAGCGGCATTAAAGTTCTACCGATTATTAGGCGATTCTCTGAGTTTTTTGAAATTTTATTTACTTTTTTAACTCTTAGTTGCATTATTTTTTCCGATAGCTGCAGGGCCAAGATGCAGTGCCGAAAGGAATGGGTAGTACAGCACTCTCAAAACGAACAACGGGAGTACATAGGAGCCAGTAAACAGTATCAGTGACACGTTACAAATAGGGTTTCGTACGACAGTCTCGAATTGAGAGTGCTCTGAAATGGAAGCAGTCGAGGCGGAGAGGTCGTCCCGGTTAAGACTGCTTCTTGGGTTGGAAGAATCACTCTATATGTTAGTTCGACAAGAAAAAAACACCAACTTTAGTATCCTGCTCCTGCGGGGTGATATTTATGCGGGCGGGAGCATTAGCTGTTCCTTTGGGGGAGAGAAATAGCAAAAAATGCACCCCAATGCACCCCGTGAAGGTTGTAGGAAAGCGAAGCTGTAAAAAACACCAACAGCGATTACACATATGACGTCCCTTGAATTCATACACGTGACTCTAAAAGGGTGAAACCAGAAAGAAGTGAAATTCACTGAACCACAACATTTATTACCTCAAAGAGATATTTTTTGCTAAGGCCACATGAGGGCACAACCCATGAAAGGTGGTTTGTTAAGTTTTATTGGTAAAGCACTCGAGTGGAAGCTCCTTTTTTTAAAATGAAAAGAAGCTGAAATCCGGAGATAGTCGGTCGCACTTCTCCTCTGGCAGGGCCGCCGCCGACGGCGGCGACGAGATCGACTGCGGAGACTAAGGAGAAGTGAGATGCAATGCCTTGCTGTGAGCTTCCTGTGTGCTCCCTAACTCATAGCGCACGCGCAAGGCGCGTACACGGCCGATATACGCGCCGTGGACGGAGCGCACAGGGGCACGATGGTCCGGTGCGGTATCACATGGCATTCCGCGAGAAAACATGGGGGTAAACCCACTGAGGTGCTCGATGAGGGTACCGTCTGTCTCCCCCGTCTCTAGAAGGCCTCATAGCTCAATTGGTAAGACCATGGGCTCTCGCTCCGTTTCTCTTTTCTTCCAGCTTCGAATTCTGGCGGTGCCAGTAACTTCTTTTATTTGTTTGCGGGAGTTTTCTGTGGACACCAACGGTCGCGATATAACCCTCGGGGGTAGAGGTAAAAAACGGTCTCTTAAAAATTGGGTAAAGCAAAGATGATTATATTTGCGGCGTACGGAGAACTCAGGCAGGCAAAGAACATATTTAATTGAAGTGACACTGACATTAAGGCTTTAGTTCGATAAGATGAAACGAGGGGCACTATTGAGGTTGGTTTCGATTGATGGGTGAGCGTGAGTTTACGGGGATCAGAAATAGCGCAGGCGTACTATATTTTGGGAAGAATGAGGGAGTTCGAAAGCGTTAATATAACAGCCGACAGCATCAAGCAAAGCTCTGGTGCAAGTATCAAAGCATGCGGGTGGAATAATTACATATTCTACTCGCATATTGCAAAAAATATATTTTGTCATATGAAGTTGTCAATATCTATAAGAGTCAACAGATGAGAGAGAAATGTCCTTACAAAATACGCTTGCTTATTTTTATGCCGCCGAGATATCAGCATGATTTCGAAATTAGACATTTTGTGGTACATGTTAGTTCGTTCAGGCTTATAAAAAAATTACCGCCGCTTGCACTGCTGGTGTACGGCTGGAGAAAAATTGGAGCTGGTTATCGAACTGTCTTCTTCAAACTTTGCTGTTTTGCTATGTCTTGCTGGGCTTTGCGAAGTTCTGAATATTTTGCGATGTTCTCTTTAGTCCAGGCTACGTGTTGAGGGGTGAGACCAAGCTTACATTGATTTCACAAGGCCTTTCCTTTGGGTCCGTCATAGGTTCCTGGAGGGAAGAAGCTTCGGCCACGTCTTCCAAATGTTCATTTCCTCGGGGTCAGACTCGGCGGGAACCGTCTCGCGTAGAACTTGCATCGTCATCTTCCCCTTCTAGTACGTCGTGAAATAACTTAGCGTCGAGAAGTTATTGTCGAATTAAAGCCCATCGCCGACTCGATAGCTCTGGCCAAAGTCGGTGCTATGAAATTCGCGGTGCGACCGGCCTTTCGCGGCACCCATAAATTTGTGGGCTGGACGTTGGAGGTTCTTCGTCCCTCGAAGTCCGGAGTCGGTTTGCATATGGTTCATCCTATACTCCACATCATGATCGGGATACTCGCTATCTCGGGCTCTTTGCAGGTTCGGCCGCTTCGCGCGATACACGAGGTTGGATCGTAGCCGTCGCATATGTTCTCTGGAAACGAGATGACGGCGTTGGGCCAGCGTTTCTTTTTCCTCGGGAGTTACACATTTCCTCGGCCGACCCATGTTGTGAAGAAACCTAAACGATGTAAATCCACCGCGTCAGCGCAGTGAAGTCATGGCAGAGCGAAGCTTGGCTCCGCCTCCGCAGCTGCGCGAAGTTTTAGGCCAAGCATGGCCGACGCTGGAGGAGCTTCTGTTGGTTTTTTTTTGCTAACGCCAGCAGACCAAGCTCAAGCGTGAACCTTTTCGACCGCTAAAGAACTGGCGCAGCTTTCACTGGTGGGGATCGGCAGGAGAAAAAGCGGAGTTGGGGGTCAACTTAGCGTCTTCCGTTTTACTAAGTTTTGGTAGGTTTTTCTGGTCGTTTCTAAGTTTTGTGAGGTTTTGCGATGGTTTTGCCAGGCTGGGTAAGTGTTGAGTGGTGAGGCGACTTTTGCCGGAGTTTACATGGCATGTTCGGCCGGTTTCCCACAATGATAGCTTATCCCAGGAGAGGAAGAAACTAGCTCCAGCCCCAGCACCACTGTTTCTGCAGACTTGCGCCGCATTGCAAGCTACACCAATTTTTCCTTTTGCATTTTAGCAGCCCAAAAGAGACTATCACCTGTAAAATGGTACAGTAAGGGATGCGCACCCTTGTGCTCAGACTCGAGCAGGCCCAAAACCCGGCTTCAATTTTATAATACGCAATCTGCCGTGGTGCAGCCTTCAAGTGCGCTGCATTTTTTCTTCTCAATTTTTTGCTAATGCCACTGGCCCAAGCTCGAGCTTTAAACGGCTCTGCTGCTACAAATCCTTACAGCGCGAGAAAACGGGACGGAGGTTTAGGAACACTTAAGCCGCAAACTGTTGCTGTTTGTGTCCTACGCGGTTCAAATCCTTGGTCCCGCTTTTCACGCGCTGTTAAGATTTTTCACTCGCCGAGATTCCACAACACACTAAGATCCGTCTCGGTTCTGGTGCAAACAAAATATTCACATGTGGACCATCAGCTAGCTACAATTTACTGCGTATCACGAAACAATGACAGGGCGTGTCCTCCCATCTGCTCGAAGCCGCGCCAGAAAAAAGAATTCCTATCACTGGCACGAACGACTGAAAGTGGCAATGAAGACAGGATGAGCATGTTCGCTAGGAGGATATCGTGGATCGGTAATCGGAAGAAAGTTGAATTCCTTTGGACAAACACAAAGTGACTCTCTCTCTGAGTTGTATCAATGTTGTCCATTACGCCAAACAACCCGCAGATAGTGTTTGCGCAGTTAGTGGGACCCTCAAAGAAGTTCCTCAACTCCCCGTGGACCAGTGCAGTTTCGCTGATTATTGCTGCTGCAGGTAAGCGTGTAAAGAACGTTTGTGGTTTGCTTCCGCTCCGGCCTCTTTCCTCGCCATTTTTTTATGTCGATAGCGCTGTAGGAAAACGGCGATTGACTGTGGCCTCTGGAAAAACGTACGGCGAGATTAGTTGGGTGCTTCAGGCAGAATGTATTTGCGCCCCCAGCTGCAGGCGACCAGCAACTATTCTGTCATCGCGACAGCTTTTCAGTTCATAGAATACGAGTATCACCACCGGGACCGCTTACGGGCGCAAACTTCTTGTCTTCTCGTGTCTTTTGGCGGCCGTTACTACATGGGGTCACCGGTTTTACCAATTTTAGTTGAATGGATGTGTAGAAGCGTGTGAAAACTCTCTCCAGAAGCACCATTGCAGAGCAATGGAACGGTTTTAGCCTCTTCCCTTTCGAAAGAAGAGGGGAGCATATCATTATTTCGAGAAGTACTTTTTCTATGTGTCCTTCGGGACGGTGGTACGGCGAATCAGAGGCTGAGATTCGCCTCCTGCTGTTTTTTTCGCAGGCTGGCGTAGTGAACCGAGCAGTGAACTGGATGAAATTCACACTTCAGACACCTTTTCAGCCTACTTCTTCAGCATAGTTGCATCAAAGGCTGTAGCTTTAGAGTATTGTTTTGCATTAGTACACAGTCATGCAATGACGTAGAATACAGCGACCGTCTTCAGTGTGACGCGAGAACTTGAGGTATTGTTGCTGAGTATTAGGCATTAAAAATAGAATAATGTGGATGGCGTTTTTCATATCGTTGCGTCAACTAATTTTACAATACTAATTCTTGTTTCTATTCAGGTCTTCTATATAAAACCATTTCAGATTCAACGTGTTAGACCATACTGTACGCAGCAACCACCAAGATAGTGATATTATTAAGTACGCTTTTTTCAATCGGCCAGTCCGCGCTCTGGTGGAATATGCCAGAATGCCCGGCGATACCTAATAACCACATGTTGACTGCTTAACTGTATTTTCATCGCCTTGTTGACTTTCGTTCCTTTCCTTTTGGCGCGACTTACTGCGACCACTCTCTTTTTTGCTACGCAATGTATACGTCTCTTCCTTCGGTTTCTTTTCTATGTCTTAAGGTGAAAGTACTTCAGAAAACATTCTATTAAACGCCAAAGATTCCACAGGATCACGGTTCTTCGTAGTTGGGGTGCACCTGCTCTGTTCACGTGCCATCACGTCTAGGTGGCAAACGGCCCAAACTAATCCGCAATTTTTACCTGTCCCATTCATAATTTGGGAAATTTTGGGAAGGGGACACCATCACCCTCGAAGCTTCCCATTCCTGGCCATTAGTTGAAGCGCATCTGTGCCACAATCAAAGTAGCAACACATTTTGTCATATGCAGCCAACATTTCGATATAGTGCAGTTAAAAAAGCGCATATAGTACAGTAAAGCACTCAGTATAGTAGTATATGGAGCACTCAGCTGCTATTCTGGAAACCCTTGTTCAGGTCATATCGTACCACACGTGTGTTTTTATTTATTTTCTACATACTGTTCTTGCAATTTTCTTTACCGGACGAAAACTGCAACAACACCGGCACCTTTCCGCAGAACGGTGTACTAAGGGTATTTTTGCTTAGAACTACGGCCATTCAACCCGGAGCAATCCTGTCGACTTTCGTGTTTCGGAATGTTCTGCGTGGCCTTGGTACAGTTTTCACGCACAAAAACGGCACAACCCCGTTGAACAGCAATTATGAAGAGGGTCCTAGAAGTACTGAGAGGTTTTCCAGGGAGCCAAATCTAGAAAATCATCATTGCTACGGTCTTGTCAGTCGACACAAAGGTGTCAAAAAAGCTATAAATTCTGGATTATTTTTCTTTTTGGAAAAGCGTCCGTGCGTTCAATATTGCTCGTCTAAAACCAGAAAGAGCCCAGGTAGAAAATGAGAGTGGTAAAAAAGGCCTGGACAGAAAGGGCCCCTTTAAGGGCCACCAGTTTATTTTCGCATGACGAACAGGTACCTCGTTTATTCGTCTTTTGAATTCATGCCGCAAGCAAACGGATCGACTCACCCTTGGTGCCTGCTGATCATGAAGGCTCGTTACGCAGAGGTGGATGCTGCTTCCCACTCTCATTGTGCTAGCAAAAAGTTGTACGCTTTACCTTTCTTTCTACTCAACTAATATGCAACATCATGATCTTATTTGGTCAAATTTTCGGTGAGAGAGCGTATATACGAGAAGCGCCCTTTTAATAAAGGCGCCACACGTTACATCATCTCGGCGACTCAGTCGGTAGATGAGTAGCTGGTGCTCATTGTAATTGGTTCGCGATTCTGCCCAGCAGTGCCCCTAAAGGCCCCGAAAACCTAATTTCTCACCAATAAAGCCGTCCCTACAACTTCTGGTCAGTTAATTGTATGAACCAAACGCATTGCGGTGTTTATACTACCCAGCAAGCAATTGATTGGATGGTTTCGCAATAAAGCTTTCTTCACGCATTCTTCGCGTTAAAGAATAACTAATATGCTTCACGTAGCTGTTGCAATTCCAACAATGCGCACAAAGGACCTTCTACATCCACAATTTCATTTCGCCTGCCATCAGTAAGCAAAAATAGGTGTAGAGAGTTTCATTGGTCTTGCCGCAGTACTGGAACAGCAAGTCGAGGTGGCGATGTTACGGGAACCTGTTTACGGAAAGGTTGAATGCCCTTATTGTTTATTAGATGTTCTAGATAATCTAAAAAACAAAGTCTGATGGTGGCACCTGCATATAAAAAGGTCTACGTAAGATTAAAACCCGATTACCGTGATTAATTGCTTTAGAAAAATGTTAAGATACTTACATCTGGGTTTCTACGTACTCTAGCTACTAAACAACTTTCTATCTGCATTGCAGAAGATAAAAGTATTCAAGATTGGGTCTTTTTTAGTTGAAAGTAGTCAATAATGTTCGGGTTAGAATTCAAATTGTGCCGCCCCTGTTCTCAAAAATAAAGTTCCGGTCGTATGAACAACAAGCTTATCATTGGTAGGCAACAAGTTCAATTGTGGCAATTAATTCAACATCTTTTGGTGTCAATTAGGAAAAGTGGCCTTAAAATATGCACACAGCTAGAAAACCGCTTTGAATATTTTTTGCTTCATTTCTAAAGGAGACAGCATAAACTTTGGCCCAAAGAACCCACTAGCCTTGCATTGCCAATACTACAGTCAAACTGCGGATTCTTCCCTACAATCACACAAAAAGGGCGCCATGGCTTTTTCATATATCTATATGTAGCTTGTAAGAGGTTTTGTTGTAGAAGCAACGTCGACCACGTGCACGATAAGATTAAGGGGATGACTGGAAGAAGAAATACCCGCGCCTAGTCTACCCACTGAGCAGCAAACATGCCCAAGCGAATTACCGCGAAGCTGCACGTCGAGCGCCCTGTGGGCTAGTTGGCTAAAGAGAGAAGGCCACAGCGCCCTCTGTGGCCGTCAATTACGCTCTAGGATGTCTGTTTGGCTGTTGCGCTTCGGAACCCAACAAGAGCAACGCCACTTGGCTCTCGTCTTTTCCCTTCGGCTATCGTTGCCGTCCCTGCTTGTACTGTCTGCTTCCCTGCTTGTCTGCTTGCCTCTCTGTGTTGTGAGCTCTAGTGCAATGAAGAACGCCTTCCGTTGCTTCTTTATTTACGTGGAAACTGGGTGGTGGTCTATCTGCAGTATCTGCAGTATCTGCAGTGGTTCGGCAGTGTGTCTACTGTTGAACGTAGGTTTTAAATATTCAACAAAGAACGCGCTTCTTCTAGGCCAGCGTGAGTTAAAAATGTATATACCTGCGCACGTAGACTATCATAAATGGAAGCCCAGGGAAGTGTTTGATCTCTTGAATGATCGATTTATTAACCATTTCCTTTATTATTCGGCGGTTTGGTTTCTGTCCGTCTTAAAAAAAAGACGCGCGGGCGCCTGTCAAAGAGCGGCAGCCCTATTAGTGAGAGGCTGCTTCAAGGAAAGCGAACAGTTTTAAAATTTCAAGCAAATTTATAACATAGTTTTCGGAGAGTTCCTACTGATAGTACTTTTCTTACTACCGCGTGAGTGCTGCAGACTAATAAATGATTTTTTGGCTATTGGGAGTCCACAACTGCCGTGGTTATCCCCCATGATAACCAAGCGACCATGTAAACACACCACCATGAACCTTAAACGATGATGGTGGTAACCACAAGCGAGCGCACCGCTTTACTCTGAAATGGGGCAGAGTGATCGTAGAGTGTCAAACGAAATAGGTGTGCCGGCTGGCTCCCCATAAGGAAAAAAGAAAAGACACGTCATTTCAACACCCTTCGAGCATTCTCTGTGAATTTTTTAAGTGCGAATGCACTTCTTAAGCGACCCTGAACCTGCGTCCACCGGCGATGTCCGCATAGCATACCCACGTGGGGGATTGGCCAGGAATCTCCTCGTCTTCCTTGGCAACGGGGGGAGATGGGCGCGCGCTGCCTGGCCGCTGACATGGCACATACCCACGTGGGGGATTGGCCAGGAATCGGGCGTGAGAAGGGCTAATGCACCCGCTTAAAGGAGTACTGACACGAAATTTCAAAGCTGAGATCCGCTCTAGCAATCAAGTACAACGACAACACAAATAGGTGTCTGTGAATAAATGCATCTTTCTTTCTTTGTAGTTGTGTGTGTGTGTGTGATCTCTCTTTCGTGGACATTACCGAAGCGCGCAAATTCAACTCGTGCATTCGCACTTTCACATTCTTCCCCTCGGGGAAATGCGGGGAATTTTTCTACCGTCACCGGTGCTCGTTCGAATTACTCAGCTTCAACACGAGAGCGTTACTAGGCTAATTGAGCAATCCGTCTCGTTCGCGAGGTTTGCGCAAAGGTTCACGACCAGTGTCAGCGGGAAACCGAGGACCGCAGCAGTGAGGTGCGAGAGAGAGAGAAGAAACTTTATTTAACAGTCGTTCGTTGCGAACTCACACTGGACGGAGGTGGTTCCCTGTTCACGGGAATCCATATGCTGCTCTCGGCCGCCTGGCCCCTGGTGACCAGTAGTAGCTGATCCTCCAGGGCGGGGGCTGGTCAGCAAGATCCTCCATCTCTCGTTAAAGGGTAGAGTGGGGTTGGTGGGGCGAGACTCGGGTAAGGGGGGCGGGTGCTTCGGGCTAAACCTACACTCTCCTATCATGTGCTGGAGAGTGCCTAGTTTTTTACAGATTGGGCAAGCTTCTTCGAATTGGTTTGGGAACATGCGGTTGAGTAGACGGGGGGTGCGGAAAAGGACTCTGTCTGGATTTGCCGGTATATAGTTTGCTGCTCCTTGGTGAGTGCTGCGTGGGGGTGCTGGAAGCGTCCTCCTGTCGTGCCTGTAATAAGTGGTTATTTCCCTGTAGGTAAGCAATGGTTGGTTTTTTGCCTCTGCTGTGGACGTGGCCCGGTAAGCCAGTGCTCGGGCCTGCTGGTGGGCAAACTCGTTACCCTCCACCGCAGAATGGGCCGGTACCCAGACTAGTTCTACGCTTTCCTTCGGAGGTTTTTTCTCCTTGAGCACTCGGAGGGCCAACCGGGACACCCAGCCGCACTGGAAGCTTCTGTAGGCTTGCTGGGAATCCGTGACCACCTTGGTCTTGTCCGGTAGAGTAAGGGCCAGAGCAATCGCCAGCTCCTCTGCCTCTTTCAATGCTCTGAACTACAGCGGATGCACACGTCAGCAGCTCTTTCGTGGTTGTCACCGTTGCTGTTGACCGGTTCGTACCGTCATTCATGGAGGCGTCCGTGAAGATAGCCCCTTCTTGTTTTGCCAGAAGCCTGTTGAGAGCACGAGCTCTTGCCTCCCGCCTGCCGCCATGGTACGCTGGGTTCATGTTCTTGGGGATGGGCTTGGATTTGATGACTTCCAGCCATTCATCTGGCAGCTGGTCTCTGTCCTCAGATAGCGTCGCCTTCCAGCCGATTTTCTGCAAAATGCGTCTGCCCGCTTTTGTTTGGCTCAGCCTTTGTTTCTGATTGGCGAGATGGGCCTCAATGAGCTCGTCAACCGAGTTATGCAAGCCCATTTCCAAGAGTCTGCATGTAGACGCGCTCATAGGAACTCCAATAGCTTGCTTGACGGCTTTGCGGATGATGACGTCCAGCACCTGCGTGTTCGCTTTGTTCAGGTGCGAGTGCCAGCGGCAGTTGTTATCGGCACCACGTGTAGAAAGGAGGAAGCGTGAAGGTAGCTTCGCTGACACCGACGGGCCGGGGATTGTGCTTTGAAGTCACCTGCCTTCCCTTTAGTTATAACTTTTGCTTAGAAGTGGAGGAAAAACAGATACGGTCTCTTAGCCTAATAAAAAGCTGGTATTATGAACAGAGACAAAGTAACTGTGTTGTAGTTAGAAATACAAACCATTACATGGTATCTAAACACGAACTTACGAATTATTTATGAATTACCTAAAACCTGGTAGCCGCCGAAAGGTCTGTCAGGATAACAATGAATCACCTCCCACGGCCAAGCGTGAGAGAGCAACCGAAGTGTCGGCCTTGCCTGGTCACAGAATACCCACCTTGAACCGTTGAAACTTTTGTGTTAACCCTTAAAGTGAGGAACACCCGGTCGTGGTGTGCTCCCACGTCGATTTCTCAAACTACACTAGCGTGTTTATTTTTCATCTTTTTTGAAAGTCCCCTTTTTTGCCGAATGTTGTCCCCATTTCTAAAACATCCGGCAATGCAGTGCAGCACCGCAGCCCATCGTTTGCACTTGAAGGCTTAAGCATTCATATGCTCAGTTTTGACAGCTAAACAGGCTTCAAAGGGGAAGCGTGAGCGTTTGCACTTTACAAAAACAGTTTAGGGACTGTGGCACCTCTTTAAGAGTGTGCAAGGGCAAAACGGGTGGCAACAAAATTGTGGCTGGAAAACCTATAGTGGCAGAATACCTGTTGCAAGCTAGTTTTACAAATCGTATGAGTTCAAGCAGGGGTTAGTGTTCTAGAGCAGAACACTTTGATCGAATAGCCTGTAGTCCGGAACTGGCGCAAAATTTCCGTGTGAAGCACAAGCATCTGAGCATCTGAAAACAGAGGTTGTCCTCGTGCGAAGGTACTACCACTGAGAAGTAATGTTTGCGAATACAGGTAATAGACCCACATTTAACTAGCGAAACGCAGCTTTGGGATAATTCTACACGTCACGGTTGCATGAGTTCGAATTGCGGAATTTATACCATGATAATAAGCGCGCAAAGTCAGGTGCTATTTCATTCCGAACCTAGACGAGAAAATGCATGGTAGTGGTTCTGTTTCATTTCTCGTATAAATATATCTGCGCTGATGTAGAGAAACGAAGAAACTTTAATATAATTTCGTGCACATCTTGGTGGCAAAAACACGTTATTTTATAAAATGCGTATTGCTGAAAGAAATACCCATTTAGAACAGCATTTTGACGCAGAGTTTTAAGGACTATACATGAATAAATCGACAGTTATGTAATGCACATTTCTGTGTGCCACCTTTGTTGAGCCAAAAAAGGTCTCAACAAGAACATCAGAATATTCAAAATGGTGATATCCAACGCGCGTGACAACGTTCCTGTTGCTAGCAGCACACCAGTATTCTTGGCAGCAAAGCCCCAAGGACTGTTTGCATGGCTGTAGCATTACCCTGGGCTTCACATTAGGTAATGACACTTCTTTGGCTGCCGTCGAAGCTGTTCCAGGGAAGCTGAAGAAATTCGAGCAAAAAAAAGGAATGCGAAAGCCGAAATCCAGGAAAGGTTATTAGGAAAGCGGACGAGCGTTCATTCTTTCTTAGATTTGGCTGAAAGGATTTCCGTGTCTAGAAACCCTTAACGCACTCCTAATGATAGTGCGTGCGTGCCCTGCCTAAAGAATTCAATGCAACCCTACTTTCCTTCACCGAGATTTTTCGACACTTCCTTTGCTCACCGATAAGGACGAAGAAATGCTAATATGCCTTTCGCATCCTAAGGTATATTTTTTAAATAAATATTACTGAGTGGCCTACCATTCTTTGGTGGTATTATTCCTTTTAAACCAGTTATATTCGCCATTTCTCTGGGGAAGATATCCTAGACGCGCTCGAAGAAATGTTGACTGTGAAGGCTTGGATGCGGTTTTGCCGTGCAAGCGCTGGTGTGTATATATTTACTCTCTTTTACACTACTAAAACTGAGCAGACAATTATTTGACAAGCATTATTGCTCACTTCTGACTTCCGGGGTGTTATCCTGTATTATCACATGACTACCATCCCGCTTCTAGCATAGACCTCATATAGCCAATACATGTTGACGGTTGGTTAAGGTGATTTGCACTCCTAAAACAGCACAAGGTAACATAACTAAAATCGCCTTGCGTACTGTGCACGTGGCGCACTTCCCACTGTCTGCAAACGGTCTTTTTAATAAAAAAGCACATGCCAAAGTGCTCAGTTTGACATCCACTTGGTTTTACGTGGTGAACCGTTGGAAAATGTAATGTTTTAGACACTTTAAATTGGCACCTCTGATGACTTAATTTCACCTGGTACAACTGAATACCGGCACCAGCTTGGGTAGAGAGCTGCGTATAGGGAAAAAACGTCGCCCTAACTTCGTTGCACAGAAGTTTCGAGAAACCTTTTTGTTCCCGTTTCCCCACAAACACTCCCTAACCAGAATTCACAAGCATTGAAGGTAGTAGGCAAACAGGTCTGGGAGTTTCGCTTCCTCAGGAATCAATTGACAGCGGACGCACAAAGTTTACATCATTACGGGGCCGTGTTTGCTGGAAGCTACCTCCAGCAAAGCTTGTACCGTCAAACAGAATGCAAGCAATTTAAGTGAACTGCAGCAGAACTAGAAAAGCCCAAGTCAGCGGGGCTCGGTTGCCTGATAGGTGGGCCCCTAATTATTGCATTCGCTTAGTCGGTTGGGAGTAAAAGAGTTTTACTCCCGTCACGCATGGTCTCCCATGGCCAAATAAACTTCGGGTAAGTCGGAGTTACCCGTCTTTTTCGTCTTCCGGCGAGGTTTCTGGCTAGCAAGCGGAAAAGAGCTACAGCTTGACGTCGAGCCTAATGCACCGAGCAGCGTTTCGTTACCACTTCTTGCTGAATATACAGCAGGGGAAGCGTTGTTTTCTAAATGCATTTGGGTCAAATAAACAGATGGTGACGCCGACCGTGGGTTGGTGTCTTGATGGTCCCTTGCTTTGTAGCATAAAACCCGCTTGCGAAAAATGAGCTTCAGTGCAATGCTTCCTCTGCGGAGGGGGCACTTTTGTAGTTCAGTACGCTGTTAGTGTGTTTCTGGCTGATGAAGCGTTGCCAAAGTATTTGCGACTTACGTAAATCACGCATCGATTTCGACAAGAGGAATATATGAAGACGTTTACAACATATGAATACATTTTTTCACGCATTGATTAAGGGGTAACAAAGATTCGGTGAAGATATGTCGCAAAGTTTTTACAAGGCCCGCAAGCTGCCGCATTTTCTTGAAAATTATACAGAAAATTTTTTGATGCCAAGCATCTCTTGCTCGAGGCTATGTACGGCGTCCATGCGTTGTCCGCACCTCTCCCCCTAAACTATAAAAAGAAAGAAATAGTTAGCGGTGCCCGGTTTCGATCCCACAAACTCTCTGGCCGCAACGGGAGGTACGCGGCTCTCTTCCCATTGCACTACAGAACCGAGAAAGGAGCAAGTGCTACAGAACCGAGAAAGGAGCAAGTGCTACGAACGCGCCTTATGTCCTTGACTCATTCAAACTACGTCAAGAAGCTACTGATACAACGAAGGCACGCGGACCTGAACGTCAATAGAAACGACGAACTGAAACCTAAAGAGGAGGATGTTAGCGTCTCTTGCTCGGGGGAATGCTCCGCCTCCGTGCCCCGTCCGCAGCGCCTCTGATGATGATTGTGACAGGATGCCCCTAAGGACTGGCCAACCAAAGAATCCATCACGAGATAGCTTTGCGTTCGACCCCCGTCGTCATCTTCCCGTAGGGGAACCGCTGAAGACGAAGAAGGGCAAGAAGACAAAGCTGCGAAGAGGAGGGCTTGTACGTTGCTCTCGCCCCGTCCTCAGCGCTTCTGATGTTGATTTTGGCAGGATGCCGCTAGGGATTGGCCAACCAAAGAATCCATCACGAAATAGCTTCGCGTTTAACTACCGTCGTCATCTTCCCGTAGGGGAACCGCTGAAGAAGAAGAAGGAGAAGACAAAGCTGCGAAGACGATGGCGTGTACGTTGCTCTCTGCCAATGCACAACGTCAACAACCTTTACCTCACCAACGCTGACGGAGACTACCGATTCTACCACTGAGACGACAACATCGACTTAACATGATGGAAGAGTTTCGGCGCGTCGAGCACCACCGCCTACTCACCGTAACACAACAGTACTTACGTGCCTTTGCCACCGGTGTGGACCCGGACGTGGAATTCCCTCTGCCGCTACTAAACACCAGATAACTCAACATAACGGCAACACGCCAGCTGCGCGATAATCGCGCATGCGTGTCTTCTTTCTCATCTCCTCCTCTCCACTCCATCTGCTCTATATAATAAACCCGGTCCGCGCGCCGCTTCCTCAGTTGCTGCTTCGGTTGAGACACGCTGCACCGTCCGATGAGCTGAATGGACGCCAACAATTCCGCTTTGCATCACCACATAGTTCCCTTCGGGGAGATGGTGTAATTGTTTTTAATGTCACCCAAGCAGTGGGCCACCCTTTGAAAAATACTTGTATTACCCGCATGGTAACATCATTATTTGATTCGATCGATGATGAGCTTTAAGGCGCCGACACTACAGAGGCGATGTGGCGCGCCGTAGCGAAGGGCCCCGGAATTATTTTGACCACCTGGTCATTGCAACATAAGGCGATCGCACTGCTTATTTGATTTGATATTTTCAAACCTTGTGTCCGGCCTCATTGTAGATGTATTCAGCTTGAACTGCGAAACACATTTAAAACAACGCTGTAAGGAAGTTGGACTAAATGTCGGAGACGTACAGAAGTAGCGTTCGGGCTCTGCGCCCTCGACATTAAATTCAGTCCTTAATGCGCTGCTTTACATATGTTTCGCTGTTCAAGTAGCCTACAAATTCAAAAACTTGCACTTAAAATGGCGCTTGTCTATATTGAAGTAGTTTTGTAATGCTGGTGCATTTAAGCACGACATGAAAAGCAAATAGTTTGTGCGTCACTATGCTCATTCCTTCGGCAAATTTTCACATGGTGATCGCGATTCTTTGACTCTGCATTGCCCATAGCCAACTTCATTATATGATTCCGCTTTTCTAATAGCGAACTTCATTAGTCGTGCCCTATCATAAAAATCAAGTTAAAATGGAGTAGCTGTATATGATCCAGCCGCATCCTAAATGTTGATTATGCTTGTATCATAAGTAACATCGGTTGCAAGAAAGCAAATTCTCATTGAGAGCGCAAACAGTATCCAGGAATTCCTCGTAGCTGCCCCCGTTCACGTATTGGCAAGGGTCCGTGCGGTAGACGGCCCCACAGAATGGTTGTATTACCTTTTTCTAAAAAAACTCTTATTTGAGGACGCAAACTACAAGTGATTGGATACTAGCAAGGACTATTTCGCTACGTTACCAGAGTGATTTAAAAGTGGGGGTGAGCCGTTTAGAAACTGTCGCCGTATATGACAGCCGAGCATCTACTGCACCTGCGTGGGTCCACCAGGTTGTAGCGATCAAAAGCAGCCGTGGAATTTGAGCGGCGAAATTAATTGCGGGAGAGGGAAGTAGAAAGCGATAATGAAGAGATGCCCCTGCGAAGAAAAAGACTGTTCACCCGTGGCGTGGATGTGAGAAAGAGGTGTCTTTAGGATGATCATCTGTTCGCTAAAGGAGCTCAAGCCAACTAACAAGAAGAATCTCACATTAGCCCGAACAATTAGCACAAGACCACGGCATCGCATTTCCGAAGGGTCGCCATATTGCAAACCTGTCGGCGGGAGCAGAGCAGTTGGTTACTGATGGGGAAATGTTACAATAAAATACCCGGTATTACCTTGCAGACTTACGTTAAGCAAATGACAGGTGCTTTCTGCGGCCAGATAGACGTGTTTCGCATGCAATTATTTTATCTACAGGTTGCGTAGCCAACCACTCATTTATCCCCTTATCCTTTTACATTTCCTTTCCACATTAAACAATTCTTGGTGCCGGCCCGGTACGGGACGTTGGAACAACTGTATATTTCAGGGAAATATCTTTTAGAAAGATGCCTTTTGGTATAGCACATCGTACCCACTCTCTTGCTTAGTATTCATGCAGGAAAAAAAAAGAGAGTTTGTGTGCGAAGGATCTTTAGTGACGAAGCAGAGAGTTTTACTGGCCCTGATCATTGCCGATCTGCTTCTCTGATGAGGATTAGGGTACCAGAAAAAAAGGTACAGAAAGAAATGGGCAGGACAAAAAACCAATATTTAAAGACTGGAGTCGACTTGGCGTACGACGATGGGCTATTCATTTATTTACCTTGTGGCATACAATTTACAATTTAAAAGTGATGTCCAAGCTAAACAATGTTTTTGCAGCCTGGAACTTCATTGAGGGGCATGACCATGGTTCTAATTACTCGTTCGAGTTACTTGTACTTATTCTAGGCGCTGCGTATCTTGAAGGCAATGCAAACTTGAAATCATGTAGCTCGCGCTCGCCCATTCTAATAGGATATGTACCCATACTATTCTAAATGTACGTCAGCTGCCTACACGTGTGCGCGCACAAATAAGACGCGCGTAGATCAACATCTGTTGGGATGAAGGAGAAAGACAGTCTTGGCGTTTGGAGAAGTGTACTGACAGGATTTTTCACAAAACGGTGCTGTCGGGATACTGCTTGACAAATTTTGTATGTGCTTGTGTGAGATAAAATACGGTTCTAATTTTCTGCTGCCTCTTAGAGCGCTGCACCTGATACCGTGGGTGCTCCTTTGCATGTACAAACGCCGCTATTTTAAAAACATACCTCGGAGAACATAAACTTGTAAAACAGGAGCATCGCTTAAGGCATAACGCAGTTTCAAACTACGTACCAGCGTGATGCATTCCCGAAGCTGACAATGTGAATCGCGGCATGCCTGCGATCATGTCAGAGTGAAAAATCTTATTATGCATCTGTCCAAGTTTTTCTATAACCAAACAGCATCAGCATCTGTGACAAAATGATCGCGTGAATATAAGGGAAACATAAATTCACTACAGTTTTATCTCAGTTTCTCTAAGCAGAGAATAACTTTTTCTGAACTAGTGTTGGTGGAAAGCGCGAAAAATTCACGGGGAAAAGAGGAGAAAACAAACACGAAGTGAAGAGCTATTGTGAACACTTTGTATTTTGAAATAACACCGCTTATATAAACAAGCATTGGGCACTGTAAAACTAAGAAGAATATCACGGAGCCTTAAAAGACAGCCTTAATTATGATGTTGTCACTGGGAACACTAAGCCATGTACTTCTACTAGCCACAATCCAATACAAGTGGTTGCCTAAGTGTTCCAAGTGACAATGCATTTATAGGCTATCATTTAAGGCTCTGGGATATTATTTTTGTTTTCTGTCCTTGTAAAATGTTTTAAAACGTGCCCGTACTATGAGCGCATTGGGCGCACAGTGAAGAATGCGAAAGTGTTACATACCGAGATAATGGCACATATCTTCGTTTGGACTGTAAGCCGACACTTTATAAGCGGAACGTATGCTGCTTCTGCACGGAAATGTGTGGTTGGCGGAGTCAAACAGACTGGTATTTTTTAATATAATCCTTTTTTCTCTGCAAGCATCGTGGGGGCTCTGGTTGAAATACCTTACTACGCAAAGAAAAATATAGTGAATAGTTTAAACTCAACTGGTCAGGCAACCTGAACACTCCTCGTGAAGGGAAGATTATCTGCCAGTAAAGATTTTGCCTTCTTCAAATACCAGCTCCACACATTTTCCACTTTGAGCATCCTGATTTTAGTGCAAAAATGCTAAAAATTAGACTCCCTGAAACATGGGGCAAAGCTGATTCTGCTTTACTTGCAACCAACTTCATTAGGAGCGCTTTATAATGAAACCTATGTTAACCTGAAGTAGCTGTAAATAATGCAGCCATGTGCTAAATGCCGATTATGCATGCATCAAAATAAGCATTGCTTTAAATAACGCAAGTTCTAGTTGAGAAGGCAAACGTAAACCACCAATTCCTCCTAGCTGCCCCGTTCAACTATTGGGAAGGACGCCTGTAAGGGTCATCACCAAGAAATGGTTATTTGAACTTTTCATAAAAAAGTTTAATTCGAGGACATAAACTGCAGCTGATTGGACAGAAACAATGGGTATTTTGCTACGTTACCAGAGTGATTTAAAAGTTTCGGAAAAGCGTTTAGAAACTGTCGCCGTAAATGACAGACGAGCATCTGCTGCCCCCTCGTGTGGCACCTCATTAGAGCACATTGAAGCAGCCGTGGAATTTGTGTGGCGACTTTGCTGGGGAGGAATGTAGAAACCTATAATGAAGAGATTAAGAGATATTGAAGACATAATGAAGAGATAATGAAGAGATAATGGAGAGATAATGAAGAGTCTTTTTATCTGCGAAGGAAATGACTGTTCAAGCTTGGCTGTCAAAATGGAAATCAGGTGTCGTTAGGCTGCTCACTCGCTCGCTAAATGACCTCATGCCTCCAGACAAGAACAATAGTCGCATGAGCCCAAGCAAATTCGCAGGCCACCATGGTGTCGCATTCACAGGGGGTTGTCGTTCTGTAACCCTGTCGGCGAGAACAGAAAACTAAAGTTCGTGATGGGGAAATGTCAGAACTAAAAGAGCCTGGATTGCGGTACAGACTTACGTTAAGGCAAATGAGAGGTACTTTCTGTGGCCAGATACAGATGTTCTATATGCAATTTTTTATGTAGAGGGTGCGTACAGCCAACCGTTATTTAAACCCTGACCTATTTAACTTTAGTTTCTACGTGAAAGAATTTGCAGCTGCCGCACGGTACGAGATGTTGAACCAAGTGTAATTTTCTGGGAGCATACATTTGGAAAGGCTGCATTTCGCAATACTACATCTTATCCATGCTGTTTGTTTCTTTCGGTTCCGGCAGAGAAAATAGACAGAGAGAGAGCGAGAGCAGGGTCTTGGGTAATTTCTACCTGGGTTATCATTGCCGATGTGCTTCTCTTCTCAAGCATTAGGAATGTATGAAAAAAGGCACTAAAAGCAGATGGCCAGGAACGAACAATCAATCTGGAGGGGCTGGTGTGGGCTTGGAGTAAGATGATGGACTATTTCTTCACCTCGCGTCACACAATTCACAATTTTAAAATTGGGTCGATACGACTTCAAACAGAACAATGTTGTTAGAGCCTGGCGCACTCCTTGAAGGGCAAGTCATTCGTCTTCTGAATTTATTAGCGTTTTTGGTTCTTGTTGTAGGCCCTGAATGTCGTGCAGAGAATGCGATCTTCATGTATGTAGGCATCAAATTCTAATAAAATATGTACATAATGCCTTGTACACATCGTCAGCTTACGCATAAAAGCCTTGTACACAAAAGACAAGGCATGCGTAGATCACCGTCCTCTGGGCTGACCGCGTTACCCCGTCTTGGCCTTTGGATAATCTTGCTGATTGTATTGGTCGCAAGAATTCTTCGACTGAATACCTCATAGCAAATTTTATATCGGCTTGCGTACGATAAAATACGGTAAGCATTTTCTGATGCCTCTCAGAGCGCAGCACCGGATACGGTGGGTCCTCTATTGCATCTAAAAAAACATCAATATTTCAGAAGCATATCCGAGAGAAGATACACCTGCAGAACAACAGGAGCATCGTTTAAGGCATAACGTAGTTTAAAATACCCTACCAGCGTTATGCATTCCGGCAGCTGCCAATATGCTTCACAGCATAAGGCGTTAAGGCAAAGTTTAGAACCTAATAAGGAGTCTGTCCAAGTTTCACTCTAACTAAATACCATCAGCGTCTTTAACACAAAATTGTCCCGGGGAAATTTAGGGCACCAGTAAATTCAACCCAATTTTATCACGGTTTCTTTGGGCCAAAAATATGGAATCTGAACCTGGCAACGTTTAACACGAGAACCTTATCTAGCGAAGCGAGTCTAGAGGAGTTGTTCGAGGAGTTAAATGGAAATAAATGGGATGTCACAGGCCTTATTAAGGTTGGGAGGACAGGTGAAGCCTTTACGGAGCTGAAAAATAGACACGTCCTATGTTACCGTGGTCTAGTGGACAAGAAGAGAACTGGTAGTGGGATTTCTAGTCATTAAAAGCGTACCTGGCAAAACATAAGAATACTACAGCGTTAACGAAAGGGCAGCAGGTCATGAATTTAGGCTCAATAAGAGCTACAAACACCAGGTGGTACAGGGCTACGCACCCACATCAGGCCAAGACGACCAGGTAGTGGAACGCTTCTATAAAGATGTGGAATCGGCAATGGCTAAAGTAAAAACGCAGTATACCCTAGTTATGGGAGACTTCAATGCTAAAGTAGGCAAGAATCAGGCTGTTGACAAGGCAGTTGAGATTTATGGTCTGGGCTCTAGAAATAGCAGGGGGGACCTACTAGTCGAGTTCGCCGAACAGAATAACCTACGCATTATGAATGCCTTCTTCTGCAAATGAGAGAGCCGGAAGTGGATCTGGAGGAGCCCGAATGGGGAGCATAATAATGAAATAGACTTCATATATGCGATAAACCCTGGCGTCGTGCAGGATGCGGAAGTGCTCGGAAGGGTAAGGTGTAGTGACCACCGTATGATAAGATCTCGAATTAGGCTAGATTTGAGGAGGGACAGCAACAAGCTAGTACGCAAGAAGCCGATAAATGAGCTAACAATAAGACGTAAAGCGGAAGAATTCAGGAACGCGCTGCCGAACCGATATTCAGCTCTTAACGATAAAGCCGAACTTACGAAACAGGAAGCCAGCGACAACCTTACACTCATTATCACGGAGTGTGCAGTGGAAGTCGGGGGCACTATGGCTAGACAGGATACGGGTAAACTTTCCCAGGAGACGAAAGATCTAATTAGGAAACGGAAAACCATGACAGTCTCTTCCGCAGCTGACAGAATAGAACTAGCGGAGCTTTCGAAGTTAATCAATAAGCGTAAGACAGTTGACATACGGAAGTGTAATATGAAGAGGTTCGAATACGCTGTAAAGAACGGAGGTAGCCTGAAAGCAGTGAAGAGGCGTCTTGGCGCGGGGAAAAATCAGATGTATGCACTTAAAGATAAGCAAGGCAATGTCATCACAAATAGGGATAAAATAGTCACAGTGGCCGAGGAGTCCTATTGGGACCTGTACAGTAGCCGGGACATCCATGATAATGCCAAACGAGACTAGTTCAGAGGAGATAGACATCCCACCAGTAACGACCGAAGAAGTAAGGAAGGCTTTGAAAGAAATGAAAGGGGTCAAAGCACCTGGTGAAGATCAGATAACACCAGACCTCAAGAAGGATGGCGGAGAAATTGCACTTGAAAAACTGGCAAACCTGTATACTCAATGGCCAATGACCGCAAGTGTATCGGAATCTTGGAAGAACGCGAACATCATCCTAATCCATAAGAAAGGCGACATGCAGGTCTTGAAAAATTACAGGCCGATCAGCTTACTGTCTATCGTCTACAAGGTACATACCAAGGTAATCGCTAACAGAATTTTTGCCACCTTAGATTTCAGTCAACCTGAAGAACAAGTAGTGTTCCGTAAAGGCTATTCAACGATGGGCCATATTCACACGATCAATCAGGTGATAAAGAAGGGCGCTTAGTATACTGAACCCCTATATATAGCCTTCTTAGAATATGAGAAAGCATTTTACCCGGTTGAAACCTCAGCAGTCATTCATGCATTACGGAACCAGAGTGTAGATGAGCATTATGTAAGAATACTAGAGGATATCTACCATGGGTCAACAGATACCGTCATCCTTCTTAAGAGGGCAGTAAAATACCTATAAGGAAGGGCGTCAGACAAGGAGACACATATCCCCAATGTTATTACAGCGTGTTTACTAGAAGTATTCAGAACATTGCAATGGAAACAGATGGGAGTAAGGGTTAATAGAGGCTACCTGAGTAACCTCAGATTTGCTGATGACATCGCCTTGTTAAGTAACTCATGGGAGGAATTGCAAAGCATGCTTCCCGCACTAGACAAACAGAGTAGAACCGTGTGCCTGAAAATTATTATGCAGAAAACTCAAGCAATGATCAATAACGTCAGGACAGCACAGCGGTTTGAGATAGGTGGCGAGGCCCCGGGAGTAGTAAGCGAATATATTTGCTTAGGCCAAGTTGTGACCCGAGATCCCACCCATGAGGCAGAGATAATTCGAAAGATAAGAATGGGGTGCAGTGCATTCGGCAGGCATTCTCAGATAATGAATGGCAGCCTACCATTGTCCCTTGAGAACAAAGTGTATGGCAGCTGCATCTTACCGGTACTCACCTATGGGGAGAAACTTGGAGGCTCACTAAGAGGGTTCAAGTTAAATTGAGGGCGATTTAGCGTGCAATGGAGCGGAAGACGATAGATGTAACATTAAGGGACAAGAAGAGAGCGGAGTGTGTCAGATAACAAAGGCGTGTTTATTAAGAAAAAGAAGAAATTGAGAAGAAGAAATGGGCGTTGGCAGGGCATGTAATGCGAAGGCAGAGATAACCGTTGGTCATTGAGGCTAAGCGAGTGGATCCCTAGCAAAGGCAAGCTTTGCAGTGGGGCGGGAGAAAGTTAGATGGGCAGCTGAGATCAAGACGTTGGCGGGGATAAATTGGCCGCAGTTAGCACCGGACCGGGGTAATTGGAGAATAATGGGAGAGGCCTTTGTCCTGCAGTGGCCGTAGATAGGCTGGTGGTGGTGGTGATGATGATGATGATAATGAAACTTTTTTCAGAACCGGACAACCACCATGAGAAACAATTTTCACATTTCGTGGTGACGACGGGGAAAAGTAAAAAAAAAAACAAATACAAAGCAAAGCGCTAGTATCAACTGAATTTTTATGTACAAATAACACCGTTTATATACAGTACGAATTGTGACTGTAAAACAATAGGAATACCACGAAGCCTTAAAAGATAGTGTATACATATATGCATATATTTTCACTTGTAACATTACGCCATTCATTTGCTTTAGCCACGAGCCCATAAAAGTGTTTGGGTAAGGGCGCCATGTGGTTATATAATTTTTAAGCTATCATTTAGGGCTCTGAAATACTAACTTTGTTTTACAGTGAACAATGCTAGTGTATATAAGCAGTGTTGTGTCGAAATATTGATTCAGTTGATAGTTGCTCTTCTTGTCGTCTTCGTTTTCTTCTATTGTCCCCGCCGTGTGTTCGAGCTTTCCACCGCCTTGTTAGCAACTCGCCAGATGTACCCGCCGCGGTGGCTCAGTGGCTAAGGCGTTGCGCTGCTGAGCACGAGGTCGCGGGTTCGATTCCCGGCCGCGGCGGCCGCTTTTCTGATGGAGGCGGAAAAGCAAAAACGCTCGTGTGTACGAGATTTCGGCGCACGTTAAAGATCCCCAGGTGTTCAAAATTAATCCGGAGCCCTCCACTACGGCGCGCCTCATCGCCTGCGTTGCGTCGGCGCGTTAAACCCTACAATCAATCAATCAACTCGCCAGATGTACCCACCTTGAAAATCCCATCTGGTCACACCGCCATGCCTCACGCCATTATAATGACAACACCACAGGATCCCAAAGCCACTACATCACCTACACGTCTCCTAAGTGAGTTTTGTGCCAAGTCTAAATGAATGAGTAATTGTTCGAAAGCGATAATCATTTTCGGTAGGGGCTCTTGTGTCCATTTGTTTTCCTCTCCATGTCATTTGAAGTGAATCTGAACCACAGACTAACGAGCAGCGAAGAATGGCGTTTTACGAGTTCGGCAAGCAACTGTTATGGATGGTAGAGAACAAGATAAATACGAGGAAGGGGGCACCAAAAAAATGTCGCTGTTTGTCCGTTCAAAATAAGAAAAACCATCTGTGTATTCATATAAAAAATACGATGCCACTAAAATTACGGTTCAATCATACCGATTTTAAATTCTCCCAACTAGATAACACGGAACCGACGCTCCTAATCATTCAGTAAATGCATCAAACATTGGTCCTGTCAGTAGTTTTTTTTCGCTTTTATTTATCGCCAGTCCTCATTTCGCCCCTGAACCCACGTTAAAATCACAAGAAACAAAACAACAGTATTGAACTGCGTCGTCGCCGGAGATTATCCAGTGGTACTGAACCCGAAAAAGTCCGGCACCTTTCAATCTGTCAATGGGAATTTCCACTCAATGAGTCTCTCGTCTAGCGGATGTTGCATGGTGGTTCCTCGATTTTTCTGCCTTTGTATTTCTTTTGCTGAACAATTTGTCGGGTCCGCGCTAAATCTGCTTTACTCACTGTGCTCCCCTGACAACATTAGGGATGACATGGCGAAAAGGGAGCTAAGCCAATACTGCAGCTGAGCCACTGCCTTGGGGAATACCTCCTTTATGGCGGCTGACTATCGAAGGGCGATTGGAACGTTTATCTCGAAACAGCCATCTTTAAGGCCAATTCTTTCTAAAAAATTCTACACGTCAATGTAGCGGCCTAACATAAAGAAGTAGCGCACTTGGTACTGCTTACAATGTTTGCCATTTTGTGCTTGGTATGTATTTTCTTTCCGCAGTATACATGTGCCGGTGTTGGTCATGGGATAGCTTCTGGAAAATACAGCCACTTATGTGGCAGCTTTCATGTGAGTACTTCATTTGTGGCAGACTGTTAGTTAGGTGTGTGAAGCCCTTGGCTGTCATCTTTACCCCTGAATTCACTGCTCTTCCACTTCTTATAGGAATTGGTTTGCTTTAGGAAAGTGTTTAAAAAGCATTAGTCGTCTACTAATGAGTTGTCCCGGGCACGCACCGCATAGGCATGGCTCCCAAACTTTGTGGTGCCCTCATATAGAAAAAATCAGTAGCCTGGATAACGTAGGTGCGGACACTTATAAACTCGGGGTAACACGTAGACGATTAGTTTGCTCGAAGAATGAAGGCACGCGTGGCTGCAAAAAAGCCATACATCAAATATGGCTCCACTCAAAATTTGCTATGTGTCAGCATAACCAGTTTACACGTAACGGTGTAGGGAATGGTCATTATTTGCAGGAGCATCTACGGCTGATTACCCCTGTGTTTGTCCCAATTTACAAAAATACGCTGTCGATACCTTGACAAACGAATATGAGGCGCAGTTGCAGAGAGTTGTGCCATAGCTGCCTAAACAAGTTTGACATTTGTCATAATGTCATAGAAATATATTTGGTGACGCAATTGCGATTTTGTAGTGTGCGCTACACTGGCCGAGGTTGAGCAGTTTCGCGTGGCTCCTTGAGAGCGGTGCTGTGCATGCACGAGGAGCGCTGACGCCACACGGAGCAGAGAACGTTGCTCGCTGCCCGGCGTCTTTCACACACCCCACGCGCCCAGCGTTTTCACCGACCTCCGTTCCGTGTTGAAGGGAGGTCGGCTTGTCATCGTATGACAAGTCGCAAAGAAATTGCGGCTTGCCATACGATGGAGATAATTTCTTTTACCTAAACAAAGGCGGACGTAGGAATTTATCCATCAAGGGGAAAGAGGGTACATCTTCAAGAAAGTTGGGCGTTTAGTATAGAAGGAACATTTTGGAGTGCTAGCAAAAACACGCAAGAAGTTTATGTATGCATAGATATTTGGTTGAACAAACGAAATGACACGAGCCCTTTGTTGTGATAATTGAACAGCAGAGGTACGGAAACAAAAGGACGAGGTGTTCCAAGAACAGTGACAAATGGTAGGATGATGGTGAAAAAAGCGCATATAGAAAAACTGCAAGTAATATTTATGAAAACCCAAGTGCGAAATAATGCTCGCTGTACATTATAATTGGGACATATGATTTTTTGCGTTCTTCGAAGCTTCTTATAATTGCTTGTATCGGTCTTATTCCCAACACTTTCGTCGAGGTGCGACTATTAAGCCTAAAAATAAATCTTCCAAAATATCCGGGATGGTCGCTATGTTCACATCAACAAAACGAAGTATGACGGGCCTATTTCTTTTTTCTTTTACAGCGGATATCTAATATGATTTGCGACAATATGGAGCCTTTTTCATGACATATTTTTTGCAAACCACAACTGTTGATGGCTTATAAGCGATGAATATTACCAGACCAATTTACTTTTCCTTAAAAACCTTTCCGTTCGGCTCTTAATTTTTCTGGCAGATAAATAATAAGTAAATGCAAAATATCTCTATGCTCCTTTGTGCCCCAGACAAATTCGACTGTTTTTAACTTATGCCAGGTTGAATCGACAAACAAATCGACGTCAGTAGAATTCAGTGCAGAGTACAACCAGTATATAGTAGCCTCCAACTTTTCACAAAAACAATTGTATTTATAAAACTGGGGCATAATAGACAAACAGTTCTGCATTTCCGGACATGAAAATACCCCGTATCAGACTACAATGCCCCAAATATGTCAGACCGCAATGTCAGCACAGGTCCCGTTACGAAGGAGGCAATGAGAACGCAGTTCTAGGTTACTGGTTTTTAATGATATTATAAGATGGTGGACCCGTTAAAATCACCATCTTCCATTCAAATAAAATTAAAAAGGAGACAACAGGACTAAGTTTATGCATATGATTTTTGCCTGCTGTTTTGCTTTTATTGGGTAGCACGCTGAATCTAGATACACCAATATATTTTTCTCTCAGATGAGCTTGTGAGGACCAACAAAAGCGGCTAAACGGAGGAGCAGGGGCTGATATTTCCTAACAGAGCTAACGACGTTAACATGGCAGCGGGGTGCACGCCGTACCTAAATCATGTACAGGAAAAGAATTGTATACACTGCCATAAAAGTTATACTGGTAACTCCCTACGTTTATTTCGCACAAATTTTGAGCATATACAAGACCCGAATTTTAATATTAGCTCTATTCGGGTTCCATAATACAAGACTAATACTTTTCCGCTGCTTCGTGCGATTTCGTGCACAAACAAGTTAAAGAGGACGGATAATGCAGAAACATCCGATCGCTAGTTTTTGGCGGCACTTTGTACAAATGGTTTTCGTATTCTCTTTACAGCTTCTTCAAAATCACCAGCACAAAAGCACCACGTTTAGCCCAGCGATTTTCACTGCAGGACCAAAGGTTTTCAGATAGGTTCAATTATTTGTAACACTATTTCACAATTATTTTTAGATGCAACGCATCTCTTTAACTCCCCTTGTCCCGTGTCGTTGTCGCGGCGTAGTGCGCATCCCTCCCCAATTCTCCTCGCCGCGGCAGCTGCGCGCTCTGCCGCTCTCACCGCAGCGCAATCTGTGCGTCAGCGCGCAGCTTGCGCTCGGCTGCGCTCGCTCCCGTCGCCGTGCCAGCTGTGCGTTAGGGGGCAGCTTGCGCTCGGTTAAAAATTTACACCATCTTCCCGCGAGGGGAACCATGGGGTAGATGCGACGCATCGGGGGTGAACATGCTGCGTAAATAGGATACACAACAACAGCAATCCACACGCTGACATCGCTAACATAACGGAAACGCAACGGCAACCCCCGATGCGTTGCATCTACCCCATGGTTCCTCTTGCGGGAAGATGGTGTAAATTTTTTTCTGATATAATTCTACCACCAAGGTATCCGCACGCATATGCGTGACATCTGTTGACTCATCGTATTTCAGTCAGCCGGGCCATGTGATGCCAGTTTAGCGCATTGCAAGTGTGGCTGCTTTTGTACTTCTTTGGCTATTATTGGGATTTTCAAAAGGGTGGTGCTTTCTTTTATTAACGTTAAGCTAGGATGGTTTTACGTAATATTACTTCCTAGTTCATGGCACTCGATTGTAACACTACGTTGGATATTTTGAAGCGAAAGCGTTTTTGTAGGACAAATGGGGTCTTGTGAACCATTAATGCATCTCCCCATGGACCAGTTCATCTACTTAAAAGCTCTCATAAGATTTATGAACACATGGCGTTTGCGGGAAACGGGCTTTTATTGTGTGATAACGGTAACTCGAAAATCGGAAAAAACAGTGGTTCTATTACACAAATACACGCATCGATCATGAAGAAAGAGGTATGTAATTATTTACCTTATCTCTTAAACCACGCACCCGTATACATTTATATTTTTTGTAGAAGCCATTAATTTTTGCGCGAAGACTCGTCGTATGAGTGTGTTCTTCGTTTGTGATTTGAATGATTGATTGTCGGGTTTACTGCGTCGACGCTACGGAGGTGATGACACGCGCCCAAATGGAGGGCTCAGGATTATTTTGACCACCTCGGGAACTCTAACGCGCTTGGAAATCTGGAACACACGGGCATTTTCGCTCTTCGCCTTCATAAGAAAAATGTCTGCCACGGCCGGGAATCGGACCCGTGTTTTAGGCGTTTTCCATTTCGGTCATTAAAGGTTTGAACATCGGTTGAGCGCTGTTTCAGAGAAGGTTGGGTGAACTTTTAGCGAAGGTTTTGACGCAGTGTTGTTGTTAGTAAGATTTCGGGCTTCTTTCGGTTTTAAGGAGGCATAGTAAATTTTTTTTTGTCGGTTCTTTTTTGTGTCCCGCCCGTCACGCTATTTTCATCAATTGCGAGTGGGACTAGCCGAGGCTGAGGTACCGTCGCACAAAGCCCTGTCCGGAATAGGTCTTCACCTACGAGGTATGGATTAGACCTTAAGTGGGTCAATAAGAGACCCCACACTCTTACTGTCGGTTCCTCACTGAGGTCGCCATGAAAGGAAATTATTAACCCGCCCCTTATTTTTTTTCCTTCCTTTACTCGAGCTACTCAATAATTACTATACTGCCGAGCAGCCCGTCCTTTTTATACACGATAATGACACGGGCCTTTTTTTGCCCCGGTCAAGTGGTGCACATGCGCCATCTGCTTAACGTCATCATGATTTTCTCCTTGTGACGCTCTCTTCCTATTTCAGTTACTGTAACTGAAAGGTTTGGCCAATCGAGGCCCCATAGCGGCTTTTAGCCCTCATGAACCGTCAAGGCTTTTCTAGAAAACTAAATATTTATTGTTTGATTGACCTGTTAGCGCAACATATATCTCTTTACCAGAACTTGTTTGGCTACTCAACTATATGTGTTAGTTATTCTAAAGTCGGAGGCCGTAACCTATGGGTTTACGCTTTATAAGTTGTAACCATGTGGCTGTACGAGTCTTGGAGGTATCTGATTGTCTGTAATTTTGGAGGCCCATGGTTCGAATCGCATCCAGCCCAAACTTTTTACAATTTTTTTCTTCCTCCGTTACTTTACCATACTTGAGTAAAGCGTATTTCTGGAGGAGTTTTAATTGCATCGTGGACGTGTAAGGCGGAAAAATTAGACCCAGGATGATAAAAACGACAGGGATAAGCGCTACGTCCAACCCACATTTCCTCTTAGCTACATTCATATATACAGTAGGCTCGAAATACTTCAAACACGAAGGGATGCTGCGATTTTGTTTGAATGTTTAGAAGTTTGAATTTGCAGATAATTGCACAAATATGACTCGGGAAAACATACCGACGCCTTGTAACAAAATATTCGCATAAATAATTATACCACATTCATTTACAGTACTATAGTGCTATTTGCACTTTAGACAAAAAAACGAATGAAACGCGTCTGCCTCGCCTACCGTCTTGTTTGCCGTCTCGCCGTGGTGATTGATTGTTTATGGGGTGAACTTAGCGGACGCTACACAGGCGACGTGGCGCGCCTTAGTGGGGGGGGATCCGGATTAATATTTGACCGCCTGGGGATCCTTCCCTGCTCTGAAACCTCGAACACTTGGACTATTTCGCCTTTTGCCTCCATCATAAAAGCGGCCCCAGTGGCCAGGAATCGAACCTGCATCCTTCGGGTCAGAAGCACAACGCGTTAGCCACTCAGCAACCGCGGCAGGTGCTCGCCTTGGTGATGCTTGACTAAGCAGGCCGACTTTTGGTTAAACGCCCAACAAAGGTGCGTGTCTTGCCTCGGAATAATTAAATATGGCCGCACCTTGCCTTCTTTGCATTTTTGTGTTTTTTTTTAGCACCAGCTGTCACACTGTTGTGTATTGTTATCGGTACGTAAGGGTACCGGCTGCCGCAGAATATTCTGATCTGATCACCGGAAAGAGTTAGAGGCGTTTTAGCACCCATTTATTCATCATGGCACGCGGTTTGTATATATACATATATGGTGTGTGGTGTGCGTGTGTGCTTTGGTGTTTGCGTGTGTAGTGCGTGTGTGCGTTTGTGGTGTGTGTGCGTTGGTGCGTGTGTGTGTGCTTGTGTGCGTGTGTTGTGCTTTGTGCTTGGTGTCGGTGTGGTGTGTGCGTGTGCGTGCGTGTGTGTGTGCGTGTGTTGTGTGCGTTTTGCTGTGCGTGTGTGCGTGCGTTGTGTGCGTGTGTGTGTGTGTGCGTGTGTGCGCGTGCATGTGTGTGCGCGTGCATGTGTGTGCGTGTTTGTTGCGCGTGTGTTGTCGTGTGCGCGCGTGTTTGTGGCGTGTGTTGCTTTGTTTTGTGTCTCTGTGTGTGTCGTGTTGTCGTGTGTGTGTGCGCGTGTGTGTGCGGACAGGTGTGTGTTGCACTGTGTTCGTGGTTGTGTTGTGTATCGTGTGGTTGTTGCGTGCGCGGTGTGCTAGCCGTGGTTCGTCGTGTGCGTGTGCGTGTGCGTGTCGTGTGCTGTGCGCGTGCGGCGTTGTGCCCGGTGTGCGCGCTGTGCGTGTTGTGTGTTGTGTGTGTGTTGTGGTGTGATGCTGTGCGTGTGTGGCGTGTGTGTGTTGTGGTGTGTGTGTGTGTGTGTGTGTGCGTGCGTGCGTGCGTGCGTGTGCGTGTGCGTGCGCTGTGTGTGTGTGTGTGTGTGTTGTGTGTGTGTTTGTGTGTGTGTGATTGTGTGTGTGTGTGTGTGTGTGGTGTGTGATGTGTGATGTCGTGTTCCGCCAATAAATGTTGGTTTGAGGTAGCGCTTATCCCTGTCCATTTACTTCGCCCTTGGTTAAGTTTGTAGCGCTTTAGATATTTACTGCTGTCCTGACGACTGTGGCGTTATTTTTAGCGTTCATTGACTTCAGTTTTAGCTTTAGAGATACCAGGTATTTTCTCTATGGTTAGTGGGTTATTCTTTTTTCTCATCCATCAACCATTTCGTGTGCAGTAAAAAGCAGTTTTTTGACGAACATGGGTGGCTACTGTTTTTACAATAATATCTAAGGATGGTTCCAAACCTCTTTTTTTGCAAACCTGATAATCTTCGATATATTGCAACAGCGGAAAAATCCTCCCATAACATTTCTTTCACGACAACATTCCAACCAAACTTTCTCTTGCCGCCCTCTCCGGTTTTTTGGTCCTTCCCCTATCACCCTCAAGAAATAATTTCAGTATAAATAAACCTTGGGCTTTGTGCAAGAGAGTCTTAACGGAAAGCAAAATCCAAAGAAAGACACGTCCTAACTGTTGAGGCACTCTCTCGTGGTTTTACGGTATGCTGCTGCGGCTGGCAGCCATCTGAAGGTTCCCTTACTAGTAATTTATCGGCATACATGCATAAATTTGAGGCTCATTTCCTCCTGCATCGCTGACGCGATACTCTGGTGCGATAGTAATATAAGCGCTTTACCATATTTTGCGGATAGCCCTTTACAGGCGGAGGTTCGAAAACAAGGAACTCATTCCTCAAGCCTAGCGGCTGACGCGGACAGTGTGTAATGTGGCGAGGTAGAAGGGAAACCTTGGCAGCGTTGTCGGAAATTTTAGAGCCTCAACCAAAAGTAAAGAAATTTTGACTCCAACTTGAGAGTGAAGTATCTGGCACTAGGCCAGTTGCCTGGAAGAAAAAAGCAGTGGTGACATTACAGTAATTTTTTGTTTGGCTAGTCTTCATAAAAGCAGAATGACGAAGATTTATCATAATAATGAACAGACGCTAACAGGACTTGGAGGAGGCGCAACACCCAGACCTATTAGCGTCCTATTCGTCTGTATACTTAGCACAAATCACTATGAAGCATCACCAACTAGCCATTTATCATAATAATGAACAGACGGTAACAGGACTAGGAGGAGGCGCAAAACCCAGACCTATTAGCGTCCTATTCGTCTTTATACTTAGCACAAATCACTATGAAGCATCACCAACTAGCCCCATTCTCAGTTCTTATCAGCATAGGTTCGCGCTGCGGAAGGAGCAAACATTGCAAGCACAGGTGGTCGCAATTTTTCTCTGGGCGGTCATTTTCTGTTTTAATAGCCAAATGTTTAGGCAACCGCCCTTCTCGAGCAAGTACATGTGGTTACTGGACTCAAGTTGTTCGTATTGGGGTTGACGGGACCCGCAAACTGACGGTGATTTGTTGTTGGAACTGGCTCTTTGTTCAACTGGAAGCTTAAGGATGCCATAAACCCAAAAAAAAAATACAACCAGTAGACCGTCAGTTACCTCACTCCGTGGTTCTATCCCAGCCATGAGAGGCCTCAGTATTGAGGGTTACTGAAGTGAAGGTCTCACATGCACGGGTGGTTTTAACAGCCGAGTTGCAGGTCGGGCATTTCCAAAAGTCTGCTGTAGGTCCTGTGTCACTCAGGGGTAAGGGCTGGTTCCATGCGTAATGACAGACAGCGCAGTGTTTTCGCCCCGGTAGAAACCGGTTCCTACACCCACCGATAGATGCCTTTGAGGTGTGGGCTCTACTCCTTTCGGAAAGGGGATGGAACCTCCCACCGCTGCCCTTTAGCCGCAGATTCCTTTGCGTCCATCGTGTGTATTTGCGGCAGTGACCGCGCTGGCGATATAGGCAAACGCTCGCTGACGTTGGAGCGAACAAAAAGCAACCCAGCTCCGCTGTTCAGCATTTTTCACACTAGGAGAAACTGGGTTTAATTCTTCGGTTAGCTGAGGTTTAGTTGCTGTGTATTTGAGCAGCAGCAGTAGTTGTCGGGCAAAGGGCACACACCAAGAAAACGAAACATAGGCATCGAATGAGCTGCCATGCCTTGCGTTCAAGGAACGCTCCGAATGCTCAGAAAAGTATGCGCTCTAGTAGGTGTTCAGATGTTGTCTTTTCCTCATAACCTGATAACGAGATTGGTATATTCCCCGAAGGGTAACCTCGCAGGACCAGCCCATTGCAGCTTCCAGGAAGAACTGCTTGATGAAACACCTGTACACTGTAGAGGGAACTGTCTAAGGATTATTCCTTGCGTGCGGGCATTCGTACATCGGCAAAATAGGACGTTGACTCCATGAGCGCCTACGAAAGCATGCGAGAAACGTGCGTTCTGCAACCGTCCGAAAGAATAAGCCTTGGATTGCTAATCCTGCACGTGCATCCCCGCCGTCCACTGGGGCACCGCACTGAAACGACCCAAAAACCGGCTGACACGGGAGATAATTTAGGCGTGCTGTCTTCCAGAAAAGCGCAGCATGCGGGAGCTCGCCCTATCTCCCTTCTGAGTGAAAAATGGGCTTCTTGAACAAAGTGCCTCAGGTGTGATCGGGAGAGCAAAGCCTTTTGCATTGCTGATTCTATCTCTTGGCGTTACAGGGTATTCTCTTACGGTATCAATATCATGTTATTTTTTGTTCGCACATGTGCATTTCGCACACCAAAACGAAATGTTAACAAACTTTCCTCCTACTGACAAAATTTGTAAGTGGTTCGCGAGGCGTAAGTCTACCTTATGTTTTATTCCTCGTCTCTGCATTGTTCCAAGTTATATGATAGTACAGAAAGCATGTTCTCCTTGTCTACATATTTTTAGTTCAACAGGTGCATGAGTTGCCAGTCTTTCGGTAGATAGAGACACGTATGTAGGTGATACATGGACCAAGGATATTTAAACCTTGTTCCACCAATGTTCTCTGACGAGAAAAAGCACTGTTGCATCGTCAGGCAGGATTGTTGCACCCCATTTGAGGTTATAACTGATAAAACGAACCACTTTTGTTTTCATCGAAGGTAAGTAAAAAGAATGTAAGAAGTGTCCCTTCCTGACATGGCAGGGAACCTTGAAAATCTGAATTTGGCCTCCTCCATGGAAGTGTGGGAACCTCGTTCGAACTTTTCTGATAGCGCCTGAAGCTAGTGCTGAAATACATGCAATACTTATTATCAAATGTGCCTGCATAATGGACTCTTTTTCTGGTGGTTAGGGTCACCTATTTTTGAACTTGACGCAATTTATCGCAAATGTATTAGCCACTAACACTTAAGTAAGCCAACGTTCAGTCAATAGCTCCTAAAGAGCAGTTAAAGAAAGCATCCAAGGTAATTGTTTGCACCTGTCCTCCGGCCGGGAAGTTAAATCGCTTGGCACTTAAGGTGTGCACTCAGTTCCTAAGCTATGCTCGCTAAGCTCGCTATATAAAGTACCGCCTTATTTTTCTCCGCAAAGAATCTTCTTTATAGCGCAGCCGTTGACGCGTCGAGCCGTACTTATACTTTAAGCAGTACCAGAAAACCAAGTATGGCACGTCGCTGCTGCTGGACTTGAAGCTTTTCTTTTTGGGCGTAACTCTTTGGGTGCACGCACGGGTGCGTCCACTTTTTTCGACATCTCTCAAAGGCTTACGTATCAAAAGTCCAAGTGGCGTGGTTTTCCCAAACAATGAACACAAACAAAATCTATGCTTAGCAACGATTGGAGCCTTTTGGAGTGGAAATTGCAGGAACCGCCTTCCAGCTCCCACTTACTGCAAGACTTCAATTTATATACAAGAGCATTTTTCGCACAGTGAAGCAGAATTCCGGAAAAAACACACTGCACCGCTTCTTTGGTCTGAGTAACTCACCTGAACACAGAAGTGGCAGTGCAGCAGAGCTGCTTATCTGACATGACCGCTTCCTTTAAATAATGGAGCTAAAACTTATAGCATGTGCATATTCAAGGTTTCAAGAGCACGGGAGGTTATGCTCGGAAGAAGAGTGCGCTGAAAATCAAGATTGCAGTTTACCGCTGGGCACTCTTCATCCTGTGTGCGCTAGTTTGCTTTTACACCCTCAAAACTGGCTGGAATTACATGAACATTCCAAAGTAATGAAACTATGTTATAAAACTTTTCTCCTGTTACCTGCATTCACTCAGTGGCGTCCTTCCCATGCCTACATACGCCTTGCATTCTGGGTTTTTATGCACATTTGTGATGTCGAATTTCATTGTTCACTGTAAGGTTGCGGTTGTTTATTGTTCGAAAATTTGTGTACAAAGCGATAGCTGTAATTGAAGCTCCTAACCAATAAACTGAAATATAAAAATACCATAGAAGAAAAAACAGATAATGTACAAACCGAATTGCTCAGAAGCAATAAATTAGCGAAACAGTGCAGGGAACATAGATATTCATGTGTCCTCCAGCGCATTTCGTGGGAATCCTGGATCTTCATAAGATGAACACATGGGAACAGGTCAACTAGTACAGAAGCATATTTTGCTACATATCACGCGAGTCTAATGTTGCATGCAGCCTTCCAAATTTGTTGTTTCCATTCCTGGTTTGGCGTTTTTCTAAACTACCACACGGTAAAACACACGATCGAAGAATAGTGTATAACGGTTCGTCAAAGCACGTATGTAATTGGCGACTCTATTATCAACGAAACCCTTCTGTATCAGAATGAAAGGGAGGCTTATCGCGAAAAAGATGTAGACAGTGACATACGAGACGCCCTATACTTTGAACTGAGTTAATTTCGGAGAGGGAAAGCGTATCTACGGCTTTAGTAGATACCCGTGGTTTTTCTTTTCTATCCTTTCCTTTTCTTTAGTTTAAGACTGCCATATATATCGTTGCCCTTTTCGGCGATACCTCAGTTGATGGTAGCGCCTTTCGCGTCTGTAACTGTCCTCGTTTTGTTTACGCTAAGCTACCCATTCAGTACGAACCAATTCGCACAAAAACCGCGTGTATTGAAGTGTCTTTTGTATTAGGAGTGGTGTAGGGGATGGAGAGAGAAGTTTCCAGACGACATCTATGCTGACGTCTTGAGATGTATCGCGTGGTAGCGTTGCTTCGACGTCTAGAGAGTGCTTTGGAAAGAAGTTACTACATTTACCCTGTATGATTTCGAGCCCTGATGGTCAGCTAGGAGAGCGAGACTAGCCGAGGTGGTTTTCAATGGCCGCGGCACATAATATATTGCGGCCATCTACGCTTGTTTAGCTTGAGATGTTGACGCGAAGATTCACTGCTACGAGGTGTTGCTTTGTTTGTAGAAGGTTTTGACCACGAAAACCGCGAATACATGGCCCTAACAGTTCAACGTTGTTTTTCCAAGTACACTGGTATAAAATAAATTATCACCTGTAATGATATGAAGGTTACGAGGCTTATTGAGCATTTATGTGTGGGTGCTAGATAACACTAGCTGCCGTAAGAGTGACTGGTGTTGATAAGTAGTGCTACTGAGGCGTCCCCGCAAACGAAACGCGTCGTCACAGCCAATCCGAAGCCAGGATGGTGGCTGTGAGAGGCGTTTGCCCTCCCACTGCTGGAATCGGAAATGAAAGCAGAAAAAAGTTCTCCTAGGATCTCAAAAACAAACAGAAACCTTATAATATAAACTGAAACTAGTTACAATGTGAAAGTATCGTCCACGAAGCCGCGAAGAGAGAAAAAATATCGGAATTTGGAAAACATATATATTTGAATCTCCCGCGCCCTGTCGTAGCCTTGGGCTGACAAACAATGAAGGCGGTAAGGGGTTAGGCGCCGGCACCCCAGATTGCTCACAAAATCCCTGTCCGAATAATTCAAAGGGTAGCACTCTCACTCCCTCCCAGATCACGAGATCCAGTAAACCTTGTGACCGGGACCAAGGAACGGGCAGCATGAGGCAACGTCTCGTGCGATGCAGACGGTACCATCACGGGAGGACCCGCAACAAGAGCGCTTGGATTCGCTTCACAAACAATCACTCACATTTTACAACCCCACAGCAGTATGCTGTGGAGCCAAATTTTCAGCCACAGAAAAGTAAGGGTCCCCTGTTTTTTTTAGTGCCTGTGACACGTGCGCCAAAGAAACAGTTCGTTTACTCTAAAATTGGAACGGGGAGAAATATCTCCTCAGCAAACGTACAATATATCACAATTTATTGCTCCAAAGCATGTTGTGTGGTTCGTATTTTGCAGTAAGAGCTACACAAAATATTTCTTGCTAGTGGCGGTCCGCTTTCTCTAAACGAAACCTTAAGCAACCATGTCGAAGATTGAAAAAGACGAGACAAATAGATTCAAAATGCTATGAAATTCTCAATGGTAATGATTGTAATGATGCTATTGCCTTTGGGCTCAATTTGTTTCTTAAAAATATTTTTTGGAGTGCAAAACGTTTCTTGGTGATAAAAGTGGGCGGCTTTCTTTGTCCAGATAGCCACGAGCCAGCGCAGCTGCTTGGGCGCGAGCGATGAGGAGTTCTGGGTCCTCGCACAGTGAGCTGGCCACCTCGAGCTCCCTCTGCTCAGGGGCTGGTGAAGGGAGCGGATAAGCAGCGTAGGGGAATTCCCAGACCAGGTCGTTGGTGGTTTTCGGGACGGAGCAAGAGGGATAGTTGTAGAGGTGAGTGCGAGGATCGACGTACAAGACTATCGAGGTGTTGTAGAATGTGTTGGTCTGTAGCCGACGCCAAATGCCAGCCACCTCTGGGCTGAGACATGGGTGAGGTGTCGGGTATTAAGCCGTAGTTGGAGATAATGATACAAGATTTCAGTGTATCGGGGAGAGTCCTGAGGATAGGTGGAGGGTTCGGAAAGGCCCTCTTCCGTAAAACGCCCGTAATATAGGAGCGCGGGCAGCGGCATGTGCCGCCTCGTTCCCTCGAGGAAAGAATGTACAGGTGGCCACACAATTTCCATTGGGGGGATCTTTATTGAGGATAGAATTTTTAGCGTTTAGAAAGAATGCGGCCTGTACAGTAGTTGCGGAAAGCTTCTTACTAGTCTGTGAGGATTGCCACCTTGTCGGAGGAAGCAGTGGTTACTTCCAGAGAGATGGCTGTCTCTTCAGCCGTCGTGGTGCTTGCGTGGAGGAGGCTGAGAGAGGTAATAATAACCGATTTTTAGTCGACGACAACCAGTGGGTAAGCATGGCGGGATGTATATGGAGCGACGTCTGTGTATCGCGTGTCCGGTTTGTTGTGGTATTCGGCTCGGAGGCGGGTGACGCGGGCATGTCTTGTCTGCCTTGATTGAAGGATGGGCGCATGTATCTGTGGATGGGAGACACGAAGATATGAGCGCGGAGTGACGGAGGGATACGCTGGGGTGTCTGAAGGCAGAACAGTGGGTATCCTAGTTTATGCAGCACCGTGCGGCCCGTATGGGTGAGGGAAAGGCGAGTGAGTTGATGGACCCGATGTACTTTGAGGTGCTCAGAAAGGGAATTGCGGCTACCTAATTGCAGAAGGCGTGCAGAAGGTGTGAAGGCGGGGAGGCTGAGGGCGAGTTTCTACGATTTCTTGATAAGGGCATCTAATTTGGCATGTGCCTTTCATTTGAGTTTGCCGTAGAGAGTACCATATTTAATGCGGCTGGTCAGCAGGGCTTGAACAAGACGGCAGACGTCTGGTTCTTTTAGACCATGGCGCTGGGTACAAATTCTTCTGGTGATATGTGTGGGCTGGGTAACTGTGGCATGAAATTTGGGGAGAATCGCCTTCAGAGAGCCGTCACCATGAAACGTCCCACCAAGTATGCGGGGTGAGGGTGCTTTGGAAAAGGGCGTGAAATCGATCGTGACAGACGGGTCCAGAGCGAGGTTTGGATGTCGACCTCGGGTGCTGGCTCGAACGGGGAGGAGTACGGATTTATGTGGAGCACGTGTCAGACCACGCTGTTGAAGAAATCTGAGTGTGCAATCAATAGCTTGCTGGATAATGTATTGTTGCTTTCCGGGGGATTCAGTGTTTGTGCGCAACGTAACGTTATCGCAATAGAAAGTGGGCTGAAGGGTGGGGATGGCAGAAACCTGGGCTGCGAGAAGAAGGGTTATGGTAAAAAAGAGCGGGAAGATTACAGAACCTTGTAGTATTCCCTTAAACGGAGTCGAGAAAGGGTCAGACTGAAGGGGGCCAATACAGAGGGTTGCGGTGCGGCTCTTGAAAAAGGCACGGACGACGTTTTATCTAGCCGACACGGAACCGGTTGTCTGAAGCCTTTGGAGTGTTTCCGCATGCGTCACATTACCAAACGCTCCTTGTCCATCTAATGCAAGTATGGAACTGGGGTGTGTTTTGCCTGTATTTTTCATAATTTGCTGTTTTGGTTGTAAAAGCGAATCTTGTAAAAATAATGTCATCTTCAAATACAACCGAAGAGAAATCTTCTGATTTCCTTAAAGTGACGTGTCTAGTTTTTTCAGAGACAAACTACCGTACACCAAAAGACCCTTATTATTAAACGTTCATTTTGTTCAAACTAAGTATTCCATCGACGTTTTATTTGCAGTTCTCCGCTTAAAGAGAGTATAGGTGGTCGTGCGTGCGCGTGTGTGTGCGTGTGCGTGTGCGTGCGCGTGTGTGTGTGTCTGTGCATGTGCGTGTGCGTGCGTGCGTCAGTGTGCGTGTGTGCGTGCGTGCGTACGTGCGTGTACGTCTACGTGTGCGTGTGTGTGTGCACGTGCGCGCGCGCATATGCGTACGCTTGCGCGCGCGTGTGTGGTACTCGTGTGCGCTCTTGCGCGCGCGCGCGCGTGTGTGTGTGTGATTCTGTGTTTGCATGTGCGTGTGCATGTGCGTGTGTGTGTGCATGTGCGTCTGTGTGTGAGTGTGCGTGTGCGTGTGCGTGTGCGTACGTGCGTGCGTACGTGCGTGCGTATGTGTGCGTGCGTGCGTGTGCGTGTGAGTGTGCGTGCGTGTGCGTGTGTATGTGTGCTTGTGTGTGTACGTGTTTTTGTGTGTGTGTGTGTGCGTTTGCGTGTGTAACTGTGCGTGTGTGTGTGCGCGCGCGTGCGTGAGTGCGCGGGGAGGGGTATACACGTTTACACATCCCTGCTATTCCTTACGGGGTAAATAAAGCCGAACACAATAACATAGGCTGGAAGCAAAACAATAGGACAAGGACGGTAAATGTGAAAAAGAAAAGGTAATAAAATTTCGATTTTGGGATAAGTTATTCAGTCGGGCATATCACTATAGTGAAATCATCGTTTTGCGCTCATTGCCACTCAGAATTGAGGCAGTGAAAAGTTTTTAGTGCGAACTTCTAGCGTTCTCGTATACTTTTTGCTCAGCGGTGAACATACAATGGATGACCATGAGAAAAATATTCAAAAAGACATTGATACCGATGCTGAATAAACTAATATGGCGATATACGTGCCCTACAGAAGTCAGCGGGTTATGCCTCGAGGCTCCCAGGTGATACGGCTGTGAGGCGAGGAGCAGAATTTTATTTTACTGATGTCCATTTCGTTCATTTACAAAGATTTTGAAAAAAAAACATAAAAATGTTTTAAAGTATTCATTTCTTAAAATCGGGTCATGCTGTCAGAGGGGAGAGCGATGATTCATCGAGTTTCCGTTTTTCCTCCTAAAGGCGGTCCAAATAATGCTAACTGTATTGTGGACTGCATGATATCCCGTGGTGACATAATATCATTCGTTGAGAAAGACGGATTAAAAAATCCCGAACAATTGTAAAGTTTATAAGAGAAATAGGCTGCATTTGGATGGGGGGGTGGGTGGACAAGTCAATGTGGTCGCCTGTACAAATTCGGTGCAGGTAGTACCTAGGTTTCAGAGTGAGCCATGCCACACCATTTCTCAGAACTCAAGCAAAAAAGCTGCTTCAGGAGGGACAGGGCGCCTGAAATGCACGGCTCCTAAGTGGGCGTCCTATTACTATCATTTTTCTTTAAGCAAATTAGGCCGAACGAGGAGCTGCTCTTGAACCAGACTGTTTCTCGCGCCACGACACAAGGAAATTTGTTTTGATTTGTGGTCCGCATAAGCAAGCATAAGCTGTTTGAAGTGTAAGCAGATGCTCCGATTTCTGCCTCTTGTTGAGCCTAACGGAGCGAAGAAAAAAATTTAGAATTTGCTTTTTTTTTCACGGCCAATCGGGGGAATTTGAGAGCAAGAAATTATGTAAGGTGCTTATGCGTTAGGTAAGATTCTGTTCTTCGTTCTGCGAAGTGGAATTTCGGCATGGCTGGAACCTGTGCATGCAGGTAGTATAAGAAAAAGAAATTATCTGGTTTAAGTTCGCCAGAAGAAGTGCTGTTGCTGCCGCACTTCGACTATGCAGCTAAGCAACATTTTGGTATATCGGTGGAAGCTTAGCAGCTCTGGAATTCAGTTCCGTCATTGGTTTGCCTGTCTGAACAAGTTTGCTTTAAAAAAAAACCGAGCATCACACGGCGATCTCTACAAAAAAATTGGCTCCAATCGACGCTGTGAAGGTGGTTGGAAAGCAAAGCTGTGAACGACCCCACGACAATACCACAATTCGACGTCACTTGAATTCACACAAGTGGCTCTATAAAGAGTGAAACCAGCGATTGTGCCAGCCGTTACCTGCGTTCGCAGGGACGCCGTCCCGAACGAAGCGGCGCCGGCCACGGCCCGGCTCGAGCAGCGGACGCCGCCAATGTTGCGCGGCCGTGCGTCGGAAGAAAGAAAACGGAGAGGAGCGTCTTTCCAAGGGTGATAGAGTGTATCCTAGCTATCCTGACGTGCTAGCTCGGGCGCAACCACCTACAAAATTATTCCGGCGCCCAGAAGAAGTTCTTGCAATTTTCTCGCTCAGTGAAAACTTGCGACAATGAGATTTGTGCACAGTAGAATGTGGCTCTATTTTGCTGCGTTTGTAGATTTTATGATGCTAAGTAAAGTCCATGAAGTCAAAATCACTTCAGGTTAGTGCATATGAAATATGTATTGGTAAAACGTGTCCCAAACTCCGAATACATTGGCTAATATTGTTGTAGATTTTTATAACAATAATAATGAGCGTCTAATAATTTACTAGCGTTCTATTAACGCGGTACAGTCACTCAACCCATTGCATGCTCACTTTCTATTTCTATAGAGAGGCCCTTAAAACAATTCGATCCGGGCAGCCTATGACTCACCGCTTGGTTTCCGGCGCGAAACGAGGCACGCAGCGCATTCACACCTGAAAGAGCACCAAATAAATAACAAAATTAACGGCTACCGCTTCGCGCACACGAGAACTTTCGAGGCTGGCCGGATGCCGTGTAGGTTTAGAAGCGTCGAACAGCGCCCATCTTTTGAGAAGGGTAAAGGAGGTAGTTAGCCAGTCCCAATGGGCCGGCCCTGTGTTTGTTCTTTTTCTCTATTCGCGTAAGCGTGGCTATAGAAGGAGCGCCCCTGCAGAAGCAAAGCAGTATTGTTGGCATGTGTGGTTGTCACTGTGGTTTGTGCGAGGGCGTATCGTCATTGACTACCCGCGACTTTTAAGACTCCAACGCGCTACCGGGTCTCCAATTCTCCGTGCTTCTCTTCAAACTGCCTCGGGTAAATTGAAGTTACCCTTGGCAGGTAGCCAGACCGTTCTGAACAGTGGTGCATCATCGACCCAATTTTTCCTTATGCCTAGAGAATGTGCTCTGTTGTCAGCCTTCAACGGTAATTTTTTCGTGTGTTTATAAAATAATGATATAATTGTCAAATTATACGTCCTCTAGTTCGTGTTAGCCAAATGAACATTTATTGCACTCTCTACACGGGGCAAGTAAATCTTGTAGCGTGTATAATCAGGGGCAACTTTCTCTAAAGCGATAAAATTATTTTCCGAAAGCTGCTTATTGACGCAGAATTCTGTTGAAGCTATGTTCGATGAGACAGTGGAGCAATGGCTAAACTCTCACCACACCGCCCAAATGCGATTTTCGCGTCATGTGAATAATTATCTTGGAGCGCTGAAAGCCGTTAGTTCAGACCATTTGTATGCTCTACCAGCTCATCAAAGCGAAACTACGGCCTTGGAGGCTAATGCGCTTTTCCATCTGCCCAATCATTACACTTTTACCAAGGCCATGAAGATGTTCGGCGAAGGTGCGCACCATCGTATGGTTTTGTATTTTTCACTGTCTCTGTCCCTCGTCCAAATATGCAGCGCACCTTAATATCGAATTTAAGACTATACCAACTAGCCCCTAAAGAAGCCTTTGTTTTCTCCTCTACTTTAGGCACGGCATAGGCCAGCGGCAACGCTCATAAATATCATTGAGGTATGGGGGCGCTCGCCTCTCTACAACCGTGCTATTTCCTCGACAACAGTAACGTGCCGTTTCTCATGCGTAATCCAGTGCTAAAAATGAATCGGCAAAACAACGGCAATATCTTGAAATCTACCTAAAAACATAAGCAGCAGAAATTACAGAGCACTTTAGCAGGCAGCTGCAGAGCCAGAGTAATACGAGGCTGAGATATTCAATCGTACACCTGTGAGAGAGTTCGGCGAACGGCCACTTTTCTCTCTATTTTTCTAAGGGTTCTCTTACGCTGCCTAATGAAATATTTACATCTTAATACCTTATTCAGGCTTGTACATGCCGGTGTCGATATCAAAACTGCAGGAAGGCTGGCGCTGTATAACCTTAGTGCCGGCATATGTAACTGATCTCAATAAAACAACCACAGGTACATTAGGCGTCGTGCAATCATAGCCTTTTTTACCGCCCATAGGAAAAAAATGGGTTCGTATGTCTGAAAGAGAAGCTAAAATATAATTTGCATTTCATATATGTAATTCTGTAAAAAGCAAGGTCATTGCGCAGGCACTTTCACGTCTAAGCTGCTAAGTGCATTTCGGTGAGAATCTCGGGGCCACCATCAATTTTGAGAGAAATGAGAAAAACCGACTACTCATGAATAGCTCCCTCTCATTTCACTAAATTGATGGGCGGGGTTTCTATTTCTATTCTTAAGATTCGAGTACACAATCGACTGGGCTTTAACAATCACCAATTAGGAGGGACATGACGCATACATTACCTTCACAACCTCCCCAATTTTCACATTAGTCGCAGTATGTTTTGAGTGAATATATACATTCACACGACCATCATTTCCTGAGACATCTCTACGCAGAATTTCGTTCATATATTTCAGTGGGTGTGCTCAATAGTTATAGAATTTGAACCTTCACGTAGAAGTTTTTGTGCATTCAGAAACAGAGCGATATGCCGCCGAACGCACTGCATAGCATGTCCCTGCATATTGCCGAGGGGAGGTCAGTATAATTTTATACATTTTAATGCGAAAGAAGTAGTTAAGTCTTTTGGTCGAAAATTGGGATTACATGGCACACAAATGTTACACAGAATTGCTGAACAACAGCATGAAAGTATGAATGATAGATCAAAAGATAAAAAATTTCCAGTAAATTCACGAAACAACGACGCAGTTCTCAGTGTAGTTCCATTTTAAACAAAGTAACTTTGTTAAAAAAGATATGTGTATATTTGGCGCTGGGTGAATTCCACTGGCATACTCCGGAATGCGAGGTGGAAACGGACGGTGCAAACTCCTACTGATTCCAGTGTTAGCAAATAAAAATGTCCGATAGTAGCTTCAGTGTCCTGCGCAGGCGTCTTACTTATTACATCTACAAACAAAAACACCTAGAGTCCCAAAATTTTGCTGAATAATCATTGGCAACCAAGCATGCCGCTGGTTGTGTATGCGTTCTAGAGCATCCCGTAGCGTAACTGTACATGGACTGCATGTATTGATCTCACGTATAAGACTTATAGGAGTTCTCCAACGCTTACTGGCGCTCTACAAAAAGTTGTCGGCAGAAATGTATTGTTCGGAATGTTTCGCATGTTACAAATTTGATGTTTCTCAGCCGTAAATTATCCGTAAAATACACAAGAATGTAGACGAAATCTTAAACCTTATCGATAGGAACCGAATTCAAGTAGTACCCAGAATGCGTGAGAGCACATCTCCGCATACAACGCACATATATACGTTTCGAGATAACCAATGGCATGTAGATTTCTCACACCAACATTGAATTTTATTCAATTGATACTGCGGGTAATAAATATAAAGCAAGCGTTTATATAAGCAAGCATAATATAAGCCAAGCAAATATAAAGCAAGCAAAATATAAAGACAACCTGGCCAAGATTCTCAATGGAGCGATTCGCGAGCTAGGAGAATACGAGGTGCGAAGACGAATAAACAACAAGTACTTGCAACGAGCCAGGAGGAGTCGCACCCAGACTACCGGGGCGAGGCAAACGAGAAGCTCGACAGGGACATCGAGGTCTGGGAGGTCAGAGCGGCGGTGCACGAACTCTACTGTCGCTCTGCCACCGGCCCGGACATGGTTACCAACAAAGCCCTGAAGAATCTCAGCGAGACTGCAATAGAGAGCCTGACGGCGCTGTTCAAGAAGTGCTGGAAGTCGGGCAGCATACCCAAGAAATGGAGGACGGCGAAGACGATCCTTATACCAAAACCTGGAAAGCAACCGAGCATTGAGAATCTCCGGCCCATTTCCCTGACTTCTTGCGTCGGGAAGGCAATGGAGCAAGTTCTGATTAACCGCTGGCAGCGTTACTTGGAGGAAGAGGACCTGTTCCTGGAGTCGATGCCCGGCTTCAGGGGCAAGCTCTGCACCCCTGACGCAATGATCCAGCTGAAGGCGGAAATTATCGACGACAGGACGAAGACGCGGGACAACAAGGCGGTGCTGGGGCTGGACCTGCAGAGCGCGTTCGACAAGGTCAAGCACTCTGCGATCCTGGCCCAGGTCAACAAGCTGAACCTCGGCGAGAGGTCATACAACTACATACGCGGGTTCCTGATGGAGAGAACGGCAGAAATAGAAGTCGGTGACCTGAAGCTAGAGGAAAAGCAGCTCGGCAGCTCGGGGACCCCGCAGGGCTCGGTGATATCGCCGCTGCCCTTCAACATCATGATGATCAGCGTCGGCCGGCGCCTGGAAGCGCTAACGGATGGGCGGCACACGATATACGCTGACGACATCACGTATGTGGGTCCCTGATGGCAGCAACGGGTTCATCGAGGCATCGCTACCGAGAGCGGTGGACGCCATCGAAGGCACAACTTGAAGGGTCGGGCCTGATCTGCTCCCCCAGCAAGTCGGAACTTCTGGTGTTACCGCCGAAGGGAGCAAGAAACGAAGTCGGAGCCAACGGAGCACGAGAAGATCAAGATCAGAACCAGCAGCAGTGAGGTGATTCCCGAGGTAGAGAAGATCCGGGTGTTGGGCCTGTTATTCGAGAAACACCGAACCAACGGTGAAACGATCAATCGTCCTCACGGCCAAGGCGTCTGCGGCCACGCGCCTCGTGAAGAGGGTCGCCAAAAGAAAGGCCGGCATGCGGGAGGACAGCCTGTTGCGGTTCGTTCACTCGTTCGCCATGAGCCACGTGGCGTACGTCCCCGCCTTTCACAACTGGCGGCTAGACGAACGCCATAAGATCAATTCCATGATCCGCAAGGCCCACAAGACGGCACTCGGACTTCTCGACTGCACGAGCACAGAGAAGATGCTGGACCTCGGCGTGCACAACACGCTCGAGGAGATCGGAGAGGCACAGAGAGCCGCCCAGCTCGAGCGGCTCGCGGCAACCAAAACCGGAAGAGCCATCCTTAAGAGACTGGGCGTAGACCCCGACTCGAGCAAGGACGGCTACGACCGCACGGCAGAGATCCCGGACCAGGTCAACCAGGTACGAAGGAGAATGAAAGTCTATCCCATTCCAAAGAACATGAGCCCCGAACACAACCGGGAACGGAGAGCGGCGAGAGCTAAGGCAATGGTGGAACTGCACGCGGAGCTGCCGGGGACGAAATACGTCGACGCCGCGGAGTATCGAGAACGCGGGGCATTCACCTCCGTGGTCATCGACGTCAACACCGGCGGTATGATCGCCGCGCGAGCGTACTCACGAAGGAGGTGTGGTGCGCGGAGGAGGTGGCGATGTGCTTTAGCCATCTCGGATCCGGGCTGCAAGACCGTGCTGTGTGATTCTAAGAGTGCAGTGCCGAAAACTATGCCAAGAACAGAGTATGTTGTGGGGCAGTGCGGGTGCTCGCCGCGCTGGACCTCAAGGACAGAGAAGTGACAGTTAAGTGGTTTCCGGGCCACGCGGGGAACAAAGTCTCGGAACGTTACCAAAACCACAACGAGACGGCGAACTCGACCACGCGAGAGTTAACAGGCCGCGCGGCCGTAGCGAACCCGTCTGCGAAATGGTGGGGGAGACCAAGGTTAGGCTGGCCACATATAACAAAATAACGAAGCACTACAGGCCAAGCAGGAGGAGAATGGCGCCGCCCGACCCGAGTCTGACTCGGGAACAGGCGGTGGTGTTCAGACAGATGCAGACGGGTTCGCTACTGACCCCGGTCATTATGAAACACGTGTGCCCCGAACAGTAAGAGGACGACACGTGCAAGGTGTGTCACAGTGCGCGTGCCACTGCGGCCCACCTGCTGTGGGACTGTACGGCAAGGCCCAGCGAAGCGGCAACAGCAACAATGATCCCGCCGTCGTTCGAGGCTGCGGCGCGGAGCAGCGACAAGAACGACCAACTCGAGGCCGCCCAGCTGATCCTGGCGGCCCTTGAAAGGCAGAAGCCGGTCGAAATCCGAGAGGGCTCGGCCCCCATTCAGGGGCGGCTCAAGGACCTCGAGGGGAGTAGAGAGGCGGCTGCCAAGTAAAGGGTCTTGGACAGGATCACGTAGGCCGCGTCATGGTGCTCCATTAGGAACACCACAGCAGGCGATTCAATAAAGTCTTTACTCACTCACTGTCAAAGATGTCCCTAATACCGATGCCTTGGCGTAGTACTGACGGAACGTGAACCCGCCGCATTTAGGGCCATTATCACCAAATACGGCTACCTGCACGACCGACAAAACTTGATCTGTACTTATTCCATAACAAGACAGTTTTTCAAGACAAAGTTTATGTCGTACAGTGTAAACGCTTTTCTAAAAACAAAAAAATGTGCAATTCACTTGAATGCCAAGGGTAAACCTCTGAAAGTAATCATGGCGGAGTTCCGGTAAATAAAGCTATTACTTATATTGTGTAAATTGGCTATTTTTCTGGTACGTCATGAAAAAGTTGTAAATAATAGGATTCTAAGTGCTCCACACACGCTTGTGAGCGATCTCAGCGTTTAATTAGGAACAATGGTTTTCGGAACAGTTTGCATGAATAAGACTTTGGTCTCAGTTTTTCCATTTGGAGTCAAGGTACCCGTATTTAAGGACTTTCTAAAAAGTAAAACCAAGCAATCCGCTATTACCTCGGCACCAGCATAAATGCGGGGGAGGGAGTTCCGTCATGAGCGTGTGCCAATCTAGTCAAAATTACCGTGAAGCAGTTGAGGACTGCGTCGTAAGTAATGACACGGGGCGGAATTGATTAATTGGCGTTCTCGATGCTTTTCGGAAGTGTTTCTGTAGAAAGGTGAAGTTGAAACAGATTCAAAGTAAGAATAAAAAACGCGCCTTTTCATGGTAATTGAATATTAGAATGCCTATACACGGGTAGCGGTGAATCACCAATCTCTTCACGATTATTCAATTATGAAATTTCGACGTTCCTCCACGCTTGACAGGATTTTTTCTTACCTTGGGAAAGAATGAACAACTCTGGGTAATGAATATTTCAGTTTTCAATTCGCGGAGAAAGTTTTCATTTTCTCAATGCAAGCCTTCTACTGTTTCTTAAGTATGAATTCACAATGTAGTGCCTTGTTTTACTAAAGCACTTTTTCTCTGAAAACCAAAGCGTATAATTTTATTTTAAACCCACCCCGTACCTGTTCTGGGGCGTATCTTTTCTTCGGCATTAGTAACGCTGTCGGTTCAAAGATTTTGAACCAGAATGTTTCAAATCCAAGATGGTCTACTATCGGAGCGTCGTCAGCGGAGTTAAAGTCAAGAAATGGTATTTGAGTTTGGGAGTAGACTGGCCTGCCTGAACAGTGAGAGTACATATGGTGAGTTTGTGTTCTCATATGCCCATTTCAATCATCAGTTCAACGGGAAGAAGATGTTCGCTTTAAAGAAGTCATTTTCCACTGCGTAGAGAAATACGTTCCGCATAAATTTTAACAAAACGGCAACATCTTCTATGGGTACCCTATGACATAACGCATGGTAAATGCTCAGTAACTTTACTAAGAAAAGCTTTGCAACTAAAGTCTGAAACAGCTCTGAAAAGCAAACTGACCTGCACTCACGGGATTTCTAAAAAGCTCCTGGCGAAAAATGCAAAAATAACAAATAGAAAGATTCGGCTATTGTTGAGCCGCTGAATGAGTACTTTAAGTCCGCCTTCACAGTCGACGACAATAACACGGCACGCATAGATACCCGTTATCTTCGCCATTTAGGTTTAGCGGTCTATAAATGAAGCAGGAGTGTTAAAGGTTTTTCTGAACGTGACAGAAAAACTCGTAACGGTCCCCACAAGTGCCACTATACATGGCATCAGAGTAGCCCCATGGAGACACGCAATTTAGCAACGGCTGGCTATTTCGGTGTTTTTCAGTGCTTCGAGATTGCCACATCTACTGCATCGCCGCTAACTTTGACCAGGTCGTATGTTAACAAGACTGTTTCAGATGCTATTAAACGGCATCTTCGTCCACACTGCTGCTGCTGGAATACTGCTACGCACGTTATCTTTTGATTCACGTTCGGAACAACGTCAGTCGCGCGCAGCAGCCCAGCTGGAGGACAAGCTAATGCTACCAGAGTTGACGAACTGAAACGGATAAAAAAGTGATTGACGGAGACCATCAACCGTCGCAATGTAAACAAATGTCACGTAATGCGAACTGATCAATGATCATGGCGGAGTCACGGAACAATGAAAGGAGTGGCGATATTCGCTAGCCTAGGTATTATCACTCCTTTTAAACGAATCACTCACCTATATCTGAAATAATATATAATGATAGAACAGCCAACTTCTTTGCGGCTTTCAGCGATTTTTTTCTAGCATCCCTACTTCACAATCGCGTTCCAGAATGTTCCCTTTCTGGGGTCACTTCTTCATTTTTTCTTTTCCCCGAACCCCTGACGAAGTGTGCTCAGTCTATTGAATCTAAAAAATAAATGCGGTCTAGACAATATTTCTGCGTATCAAAAACTTGTTGCTCGTAATATTTCTGGGATACTTAGTGAATCATTAACCTGAGTTTCAGCAAGGCGTATTTCCTAAAACGTAGCAAAATATCTGGTCTTAATTTTGCACCAATTATTCCCAACACCTACAATACCAAAAGACCAGAAAACTGCCAAATTGTCGCCTTACCCAAAGTACGCCTGTATGCAGCGGAGACAAACTCTAGAACAATTTCTTTGAGAATAAATCACTATTTGCTTAGCAAGCAAGCTTCTTAAGGACATAATTCCAAAGCGCATAGCTACACGCCTAGTACTTGAACATATCTTATCACCTTGCCAACAAAGTTTTCTTCAGGGACCATAGACAGGAACTCAACTTGTGGAACTAACACACGACATTTCTGTAAGCATGGACAACGAAAATTAGGCAAGTGTAATCTTCTTGGACCTTTTAAACGTGTTCATTCGGGTACCCCACAATAAGCTAATAAAATCTTGATTCGTCTACCGGCGATGACGAGGTGTCACGAAACAATAGGATAATTCGGTCGATAGAAGGTTACCTTACAAACAGCTTCCAATTTGTAGATTACAATGGCAAATTTTTGGCATTAACACATGTTACATCCGGAGTTCCTCAGTGTTGTGGCCTTGTCCTAATCCGATTCCTGATGTTCACAAATGACCTTTCTTTCACGTATTAAAGCCAAATTTGATTATTTACCGATGATTGCTGAATTTACCAGAAAATTTCTACCATAGAAGGCTATCTGATAACAAAATTTTCACTCAACTCTTCTTACTATCTGATATCACAATCTGCACTAAACTGTGTTTATCACTGGTGTAATGACTAACAAATGTTCCTGAATGTAGAAAAGTGCGGTTTTTTATAGATAAAGAGAAGAAAAAACAAATCTGAACACATTTATAACATAAATAACAGTCCTATTAATCAGGTGCACCGGCACAAACGCATGGGGCTGATTGTAACACGAGACTTCAAATGGGAGGCCCAATTGAATAATGTCACATCGGCTTCCATAGAAAGGCTGTTTTATTTTAGAATACGCTTTCAATCAGGGAACCGCCGGAAATAAAGCAATTACCCTACAACGCTTTGTGAGATCCTTACTTGGATGCTGTATCATGATCTTGTGCCCGTACACTAAAATTAACATAACAAACTAGAGCGAACCCAATGATAAAAATTACGCGCATTTATAGACGACATAACACAACCACCTCACCAAGGGAACTACTCAGGAACGCAGGAATCTTCACTACAGAAAATCATGCAAAACTAGCGCATTTAAAATAACTCTACCGCTTCTTCTTAAAATTTTGAGCCCCCATACTTCAAACAATGACAGGACCATAAAAACGAGGCCAACGCAGTATAATCAGAGCACCTAAAGAATACCATTACCGCAGTGATTACCCTAAATATGGCTCCTTCCCGGACCCAGTGGAACGGTATGCACTTCTCGAGTGCTGGTAGCGCATCCACGCAACGATTCCTAAGACTAGTTGAAAGACACCTACGTTATTCAAGCTAACCCAAGCAACTCCGAGCACAATTACTAGACTTAAGCTAAGTATTTATTCAAGTGTTTTTTATGGCTTCCTTGTATCGTTCTAGCTCACGTGTAATGTTTCCTATTACTAAGTAGTCTTTGTGATAGAAATGTACAGCTAAAACAAATATTTCGTATATTTGTTCTCTAATCGCTGCTGTAAACTATAATCGCCAATTTCATTTGGTGTTCCGTGCTGCATTGAATGTTCCCTGCATTTTCGCGTTGTTTCTATAAATTTTGTGAAAAACGCGTGTGAGTTGATTTTTTCTACTTTAATCTATGTTTATCACGTAGAAATACCTGATTCAAATGTTTACACCAATTTTTTTAATATGAATGAAAACCACGTTTGTATTCAGTGTATTTATTTATTTATTTTTTTATTTAATACTGTCAACCCTCGCTTGAGGGTCATAGCAGGGAGGGAGTACAATAGTGAGTACAAACAGAAAACCAAAAAGCAACAAAAGGCAATCACAAAGCAATGCACACAGGAAAACATAATTGGCAGTAGTTCAACCATGACCAAAATAAGCATCAATTTCTCTGTCAAAAGTTTGCACATTCGTACTTTTAACAATATAGTGGGGTAAACAATTTCATTGTTCTATAACATCCGAAAAAAAATGACCATCGAAAGATGTCAGTGCGAGCATTGAAAGGAATAATGGGGGCATCATGATTCAATCTGGCGCTACCTTTTCCGGGAAGGCAATAGCTACTCGTCTTTATGTATTTTTGATATCCCTTGGATTATACGAAATAATGTTTTAAGTTTTTCGTTTTCCGTCTTCTAATTTCCAGTGATTCTAAATTGCATGAATTGAGCATATCAGTTACTGAATCCCGCCTTCTATATCTACAGCACAGAAACCGTGCTGCACGCCTCTGAATACGTTCTAACTTTGTGACCAAGTGTTTCTGGTGAGGGCTCTGTATCGCCCTATCTGCAAAATCTCAAGTGGGATTGGCATGGGTGTTAAAATAAATAAATAAATTATGAGTGAAGGTATTACTTCCGCCACATCTCCATTCTTGTGGGAAAAGCGATACACGGTTCGCCATTTTTGCATATATTTATTCGTACTTAGAACCTCGCTTTACAAACTTTTTAGGTGGAGAAGTATAAGATGCATAATTTTTATTTTGTGAGATCATTTTTATAAGTTTTTTATTTCTTGGTTTTTCAGTAATATGGCAGACGAATTACCTCTATTTGCGCTATTAAACCGATTAACGGTGTTACGATCCATCAAATATGCTTCTTTGGGGAAATGCAAGGCATTACATTGTAATAGCTATGTGGGGGGATGCGTGTTAGGGGTTACTTAGCAAAGAATGCTGCCCAATAATATAGACTGTCTGACTGTTGTTTGCCCTAAGGGGTTTAAGCATTTCGAAAGCAATCTCTTATTTTGTATTGGGTTCCCCGAACCACCGCTCAAGGTTACTGTCTTTCAAACTGCGTGCTGCTCCTGAGATACACGGCACAGAAACATGGTATCATGCACTCTTGTACACCTTGTGTTACAGTAGCTTTGCCCTAATCACACCGAGCAGCTCTCTCCTTTCGCTGAGTATTTCTTGCCGCCGTGCTTCCAACTAACCTTTGAGCACCGCGTCAGCTTTTTAGTGGTCTGACAGGTCTTTTGAGAGCACCATAAATAAGTGCATCCCATAGCTTCGAACCAGCGAAATGTGTCGGAGAGCCAAGAAAGTGTCCAAGCAATGTGAAGACGTGCTCTGAGCGGTCTCTTTATATGCATATTTTCCCCATTTTAACTACTGATTTTTTCAAAGCGCTTAGCCAGTTTTTGGCGTGATCAATGATGGCTGTTTGTGATGGATGCTTTTATTATGTATTTGTCGTTGACCTCCACCTGCATTCAAGTTATCTTAATTTCAGGCCATTTCTTTCTCAGTTCATTTGAGGGGTGATGGTTGTGGAATTGTTTGTGCAAAGTTATTTTTGATCAAGACATCAAGCCTCTTTTCTGCTTTCGGAGATCAGGGCATGAGTAAAGCTGTCGGTGTTCTGTCTGTCCGTAATTTCTTTCTGTGGAATTTCTGTATTTTTCTCTTGTAAAGGTGGTGTTTGCTGAAGCTCTCGTGAGAATGGCCTTCCTCTCTGCTCTGAATGTTTTGATGTTCGAGATAGATTCGGGATCCTTTGAGCCCGTCTGCTCTCTTTGAAACTTAAAGGTTATTGGCAGAGTTAACCCATCTTTTTTATCATCGGTCCGCCTTTGATTGGGCACAAGTTATTTTTGAAGTGTTAATGTAATCACCCATTTTGGCACTCGGCTCTGTAAGGGCTGTCATTATTTTTGCACACTAATCTGAGGGGGAAGGAGTGTAATGCTTGTTTGAATCTTTATTGGGTGGCAACTCATCCACAAAAAACACCGTTTTCACTCAGAAGAAATCTTGTGTGCATCCGTGTCGGGCATTTATTCCCGGCTAGATGTTTCGTGTTCATGAAAGGCCGCAATATTTTCGCTCAAATGGCTCCGCCTATCAACAAGAATTCACGAAGCCCTTCTCCACTCGTCCCCCCCCCCCCACCCCCCCCCCCCCCCCCGCGCACTTTCAACACGGTGGCGGTTTTTTACTTAGAATTATTTAAAGTCACTGCTTCTTACCTCTGAGCGTAGTAGGAGGCGTAATTAGATATTACGAAGAATTGTTTTTCCAGCTACATATTTGAAAAGACCGCGCACCTCGTGCTGACAGTGACGACATGTATGGTCAATAACATACCACATCACCCGGATAAACAAAAATGCTGGTAGGAGAACAAAAAGCTACAAATTATCCGCTTCAATGGCACAAATAAAGGAGCGCATATCCCACACCTTTCAAGACATTACAAATATACTGCGTAGTTCATAGTCGGAAGCCCAACACACTGCAAATTCAGTTATTGGGAATATTCTGAATGGGCCTTTACCCCGCGTAGCTGTAATGCGTCCAATTCAAGTTGGCAGAGTCGCAGTATGTTGCCCATAAAAATGAAATGAACATTTTTTGAAGCGTACTCAACTCAACTTCCGCTCAGTAGCACAGCATTTCTTCAAATCAAAATAACACTGCAGATAGGAACCCGCACGTTTAAAGGACGCTATTATAAATTAAATTCTATAGTACTAGAACATTTATGGGTGCTCTGGGGACAACAAGGGTAGGATCGGCCAGAAGATTCCTGCCGCTGGGTGAAGCTGTAAAAGGACAAAAAGTTAGAATTAGCTAGAACATTTCAGCCTCGGTGGCATTTAAATCAGCAAAGCCATAGCTAAAATGTCACATTTGGGAAAATTCCAAACGTTTCTATGCCCGTTGAGTGCATGCAAGTTTTCTGCCACTGCTTCAGAAATGGTATTTTTTTATGTATAGGACCCTTGAGTCCTTCGTACGATGGTTCGTACTTCAACTTGCGTCGTATACTTGCGTTTGCCAATCATTTTCAGAAACAGTGACCAAAAACTTGAATAGGGAAGCCAGACGTTTCCAACTACTAGGCGTATTGGTAGTTTGAATGGGACGCAGGAGCGTCTTCTTGTGTGATCTTTTGTGCTTCCTTTTTAACAAAAGTACAGCACGAGGCGTTTGCAAAATAGAGGACGTGAAAACTGTAAGTGACTCTGAGCCACCCTAAATTTACTCGCTGCTCGTATTGACCTTTTCTGAATTTTCACCTGACGGACGATGATGGTTTTGCTCATCCACCATCAGTCTGAATATTACGAGACCATCAAGGTGGGGTTCAAATAAAGGCATCCTGGAACTCAATACATATCTCTTTCCAGCGTCAGAACAAAACTTAGGAAATGGCACATTGTTATTTCGGAAAATATGCCAGACTCAAGCCAAGCAGGTTATTACTTGCGGAGCATTCTGTAATATTGAAAATTTTTTGCGCTGCTTTCCTACACCAGTACGAAATGAAGGGCGAAAATGAAAAACTAACCACCTGCGTTGCGCAGACAAATTGCCGTCCGTAAAGATAATAATTAATGCCAGCCTAGGGTTTTTACAAGGGCTTGGAACGGGGTGCGCCAACACGCTTTACTGCTGACCAATTAACTCTTTCAAGAAGATTTTAGTTTTGGGTTTTCAGTTATTTCCTTGACATATCTCATCGCATCGCAAACGCAATGCAAGCGAGTGTCACATTCAGAGGGTGCTTCATCAAGCCATACGCCCTCGGGGTAGAATCCTCCTAGCTATGCCATCTCTCGCTCCGGCGTTGCCACATCTATTTAGCGCACAGCCTCCGAGTGACCGGTAGGACCTGAACGCAGGAATTCCCATTCCGAGGCTACCGAGGCGTTTAAAGAGGTTTTGGAGCTTTTTACGCAAGGAGCAGTTGAGCCCGCCACGCTTAAGCGCGTTTGAGGTTTCACACACCGGCATCGTGCCTGGCAAACATCGTGACGGCGTCTTGTAACAGCAAGCCCGTATTTTGCTTCTAAATCAAAAATGTGGGATATTGGTTTTGGCGGCGCTGTTCCATCCTCAAAAAATCGCAATGGCGTTTGATAAATTATCGGTTCATGGGAGAACAGTTACCTTGGCTCAGGGAGCTCTTATTGTTGTTCAATTTATGGGTGGTGCCTTAGCCTTGGTCTCTGTATATTTATATATAGAAATAAGGGTAGGCATTCAAGACAACCTTGGAAAGCAAAGGGGAGGGATGTGATGTCTTAGAGGCGTGTTTGTCCTTTCCTGCGCTTCATGGCGCCTCCTGATGCCTCCCCTGAATGATTCACTTCCTCGCCCGATTGATGCCATGTCGGCGTGCGTAAGGAATAGACCGCACCTTTCTGTCTGGCTTGTTTCTTTGGTAGGAGAGAAAAATAAATCTTGACTTTTATGAACTAAGTAGCCTCTTGTAAAAGCAGCCCTGCTTTCCTCTGCATTAGCCGGGAAAAAATGTAGAAGAACAACGTGCTGATTTGCGAACGAAAAGTATATATGTAAGAAAACTGCACCCTCCAACCAGATGACAAGGTAACACAATTGGCGAGCAGCGGCCGGCTCTCACGCCTACTTTTCGCCTTTCGACCAAAGCGGCCGCTGGTTACAACAGCAGCAATATCACCGCAGAAATCAGACGTAAGTGAACTGTATGCTTTTTTTGCGTGGAAACAACGTTCTGCCTCGCCATGAACCTAACCATCAAACAATCCAAGAATACACTTGTCATATGCCAATTTAAAAATAAAAAACTTAGACCTCATAGCACAGCTGGGAGTTAAACATTTCCGTAACCAGAACGATAATGAAATCAGTGTAATACGTCACGGCCACATTCGCGATGCAATAGCAACCATAGTATCACCACCGAAAGAAGAATTCCATTTAGAGCATGCATTGATTCACAAACGGAAGCATTGCATGCAGATTATTTCACTTCAGGGGAATGGAACAAGCACTTGCCACGTGAAGCAATACTTCCAGTCAGGAAGAAAGCAAAACAGAGCAACCGAAACGCGGGTATTTTTTTAAGGCGCGAGTAAAGTAAAACAACGACAGCAAATGATATCGAAGCTCGTGAAGAGTTCGCCAGAATGAACTTTCTCGTCGCATAAACTACCGCTATTAGCGATGCGCTGTGAACTCTCAGCGACTTCAAGTGCGAAACGGTGTGTACTTTCCCGATGCAAAGGGGACATGTTTGGGCATCCGCGTCGGTGCACCTGTAATGCCTGATGGCATAGGCATTAGCAAGAAAACGCAATCTTGTGATCATAATGTTTTTGTGGGTGGTATATGGGGCTTTTACTTTTACTTAGGCTGGGAACCGGGATTTAGGCGGCGCGCTAAGCTCGACAACTGCGCCAGAACAGCACCCTCGGGAAAGCATAACCTCCGCGCTCTTGTCATCCTTCTCTCTAAGCGTCTTGCTTCGTTTTTTCACTCGCACCACGGGCGAATAGGCGTAATGGTATTCCTGAGCTGAGGTGTAAAAACGAAGTCTTGGCATTGACTGCGCAGGTAGTCACAGAAAACGTAATTGTAGCTTGAATGTTTATTAGTACGAGATAACCTAACATATAAGACACTTGCAAGGATTGGTAGCTAAATTATGAGATGGCAATAATATATTTTTTATTACAAAATAGCTACTGGAAATGTTTTGATGTGAACGAGAGTAGTCCCGCAATGAGAAGAGGTTATTTCTTGACATGAATAAACTTCTATTGAAGAAATTAGAGCTGGCAAAAATGTTTTGGTCATGAGCAACGAAGTGGTTGTTAAGCATTCTTTAATAAATGAATGAATTCTTTGCCGTCACTCATTGGGCAGTTCTGATTTTAAAAAGTAAAGAAATTTGCAACTTCAAAACGTCTTGCGTACATTGTGAAGGTTCTTGCGGTGTGAGTTCTAAATTATTTGTCTTTTAAAATAATTGCATTTCGCAATAATTGCATGGTACACTGCAAGAGTTGTTTAATGTTGAGTATCCTGAATTATTCTTGAAAAGGTAAGTGAAGCTCTTAGAAAACGACGTAGAGACATCACCTAAGAGCTAATTGTATAAGGCCCAACACAGATTTTGCCTAGATATGTTTCCAAAGGCAAACTAATGTCCTTGAATGTTATGGAGTGTTCACAACGGCAGAACGCCGGACATGGGCTGATAATTTAGGCTATGCCGTGAAAGATAAAAATGGCTGGACCAAGACAAACCGAAAGAGAGAGACTTTCGAGAAGGCCATTAACGAAAAGGTTAAAATGCTTGCAAGATCAAAATTATAGTTCATTCAAACGCGAACTGCAAGATGCGTTTCCTCTCGATTTTCTCAGTGGAAGTTTTCCCAAGCCAGTGCTATGCGGGCATGAAATATAATGCCAGAGTTAACATTCCCTGGGGTGTACACGTGGCGCAACTATTCCACGAGGACTGGTTGAAATTATACATAGACAAACACACACAAAGGGTATAACTAATTTGGGAAAATATGTGGAATTCATTGTAATTATTACTGTAAACAAAGGCATACACAGTTAAGTAATTAAGAAAAAAACATGCCTGAGCCGCCTTAAATTGCATCCGTTGGTTATTGATTACCATTGAGGTCTCGGGATCTCTTGGTTAGTTATTCTCCGCCTAATAAGTCACACATGTTACATTCGAACATGCACATGAGGTAGTCATTCACTGCCCTTCTCCTGAAGGGCAGTGAATTAGCAAAAGCTTTCAATGATTTTTTTGTCAACATTGTGAACGCTTCACATCATCTCTAGGCTGTTAATCTAATCCAGAGTAATAAAAATAGTATTTACTTGAACCCTACGAGTGAAAATGAAGTAATAACGACGTTTAACCTACTTAAGAATTGTAACGTCTGTGACGTGCACGACATACAATTAAAACCCGTTAAGTACGCACTCGCTATAATTGAAAGCACCACTAGCCCATATTTATAACCTAGCAATTTCTACTGGCAACTTTCCTAAAAGGATGCAGCTCTCTAAGGTAATAATTGTGGTTTACAAGGGTGGTGATCAAAACCATTTTTCTAACTGTCGCCCCATATTTATTCTTCCTGCGTTCTCAAAAGCCTTAGAAAAATTATACATGGTAGAATTGAAAACTTCGCCTCTAAATTCAATATAATAACTAGTGCTAATTACGGCTACCGTACAGGCAGATCAGTGGAACTTTCCTTATTAAACCAAAAAGAAATATTTTAAACGCTTTTGAAGAAAAACAATTTATAGCTGGTGTATACGTGCATTTTTCAAAGGCATTCCATCGCCTGAACCACAAAACGTTGATAAAAAAACTAGAGCTGGATGGAACACGGCGTATAACCCTTCAGCTTCTCAGCACCTACCTAAACTTTCGTAAACAAGCCGTGGTGATAGGTGATTCAGTCTCTTCGTTTAAAAGTTTCAATGCTGGTGTTCTCCAAGGCAGCGTCCTCGGCCCCATCCTGCTTACCTTTTACATGAATCACATAATTAGGATTTGTGCGAAACCAACATGTCCTATATATGCCGATGACACGACAATACTGTTCCAAACTTTTTTTCACAACGACACTTCACCTCGAAATAAACGATTGTCTTGACAAATCGCACTCTTGGAGCAAGTTCCATTTATTGGAGATAAGTCTTAATAAAACGAAGGCAATTTTATTTTCACCCAAACTATCATTCGCTGTGTTAGAAGGAAGTCTTCTCCTTGTTAAAAACATTGTATAAGTAGTTGACTCTGTTAAAGCTACTGGCGTCCATTTTCATAAAAAGATGTCATGGGATCTACATATCAATCACGTTATTTCTCGTATTGCAAGGTCTGGTGGGATTTTACCAGTTTTTTTGTACCGCATCAGATCCAACTAAAAATTTGAATGCCCTCTTCATCTCTCATATTATTTACTGTGTCTATGTTTGCAGAAAAACCACGATAAGGAACTTAAATCGCCATCTCGCAATCCAAAAGAAAGCTCTTCGACATATAGCCAATGAAGATTACCAAGTGCACACTAAACCACTTTTCCATCGTTTCTGTTTATTTTCTACTCGCAATCTTTACTCATATCTTGTAGCGATGATATACAAACAAAGCATAATTAACCCTGAAAATGTATTAGCGTTCCCTGGATATCTGGCAAACCGGATGCCTGTATACAAAACCCGTAACACAGAACCTTGCCTATACTTTTTAGAGAACATCCTATAGGGAACAAATACTTCGCTGTTTCCTCCTAACATTCACAAATTACCTGCACAAACAAACAATAAAATAGAAGATACCAGTGAAGCAAAACTGCGCACATTTTTTCTATATGCTGATGGGTATCTCGAGAGAAATTTTGAATTTATTTATATGTTGATTAATAATTTTCTTCTAATTGTAGGGCGGTGTTATCGCGAATAAGTTATCATTTTGCTCTGTGTAATTGATTCCACTCTTTTACCCTTAATGACCAACGGTTATCTTGCCTTCGCATTACATGCCCTGCCCACGTCCATTTCTTCTTCTTAATTTATACTAGTACGTCCTTAGACCGCGTTTGTCCTCGTACCCACTCGGCTCTCTTCTTGTCCCTTAATGTTACACCTATCATCTTCCGTTCGATTGCTCCCTAGAGTGGATCCCTAGAGAAGGCAAGCGTGCAGGGGGCCGCAGAAAGTTAGATGGGCAAAGGAGATCAAGACGTTTGCGGGGATAAATTGGTCGCAATTAGCGCAGGACCGGGATAATTGGAGAAAAATGGGAGAGGCCTTTTGCCCTACAGTGGGCGTAGATAGGCTGATGATGATGATGATACATTAATTCCGCTGTTGTGCCTGCTATCTTGCTCGGTGCAACTGATTCTGCTGTATGCTTGCTTGTTGATTTTTTACTCTCGCTGTGCCTTGTAAAGGGGGACCCGAACCATTGTCAAGTGGACCAGCCTCCACTTATTGTACGAGCCTCCTTCGAAATGATGTATGGAAAAATAAAGACGATTTTATTTTAAGACCTTCAATGCTAGTGCACATGACGGTGAGGGCCAATCATAGAGTTCGCCGTATTTTCGCAGTCAGGCGTGCGTACCCAACAACATATCATGCCTTCACTAGAAATGGCTGCCTTACACGGTACACTTTTTTGTCGAAAACATCATTTATTTTCTACAGCAAATATTCAAATAGTATCCAATAACGAACCAAATGGGTAGAACTGCCAGACTCTGTATTTCCGAAAATTGGTTCTAACGAATAGTCGTAGTTTTCACCAAAACTAAATTACAACACTTCTATTCACTTGGTTTCATGGAAAGTTCTATTCTTCAAGTAGGTTTTAATCTTCTGCCACTCTGGTCCTCTGGCACTTTGTCCCTGTCTTTGATCGATATGAGGGACCCAGAAAAGTACCAAGTTAGCAAACCAGTTCGCTCGGCTGATTTCAAGTTTCACAGGCATTTTTTTTTCACTTTAATAACAGGTTAAAGGGCAAATTCACGTTCGAAAGCGGGAAAACAACGAAACCCATTACGATTTTTTCCAGCGTCCTCGCGAAGTGGGGCAACGAATTCACGCTCGCTTTTGATGTCATTTTAAGTTACCCCGTTCTTTACAATACTTGTTATGACAAAATAAGGTTTTATGGTGTGTTTGTGATTGGTTTGGGGCGACATTTATATAGCACAAATGCACCTGAAGGTCGGTAAATGCCACCCGGTGGACATAAAGGTGCATCGCCACTGTGAGCGTCATCAAAATAGCCAGGGGTAGGTGAAAAAATCAGTGTATAGACCGCTCAAAATTATTTGTGACAAAGTTTTACGTCGCTCCGTTTGTGCGCAATAATACATGACCGGATACAGCATAAAGCCCCGCTACGCTGGACATGAGTCATATATCTAAGCCTAAAAACAGGTCCACCAATGCCTCGTGCAGTTAAGGTATCAGAGCACCTTAGATGAACTTATCGATGAGTGTCTCTTGATGAATCTGAAAGATGAGAATGCGATCACCTTAACAGTATTTTCAATCAACTGTTTATGGTTAAATTCCTAGATGTAAGGTTTAATCAAGCATTATATTCCTATTTATTTAAACGTTCAGAAGAAATAAACTGTTTTCACTACAGTTTCCACTGGCCTTATCACCAAGCACATGAAGAAAATAAATAAATACAAACGGTATCTAAATAAACCCGCTATCACAACTGAAAGTGGTATCTCAAATAAATTACGCCCTATAACATTTGGCACTCCACCAAGTGTCGCAAGACCAAGAAGCGGAGGTAAATAAAACAAAGTTCAGATATCTGCTTTGCCGAGTAAAACAACGAGATGTTTCCACCGCCGACGGCGCCCGCCTATTCATGCTACAAGTTTTTTCACGCAAACTCCTAGCGTGAGTATTGGAGCTTTAAGAGGGAAGCATGTCCACACACCAGCACGTCGTGTGTGTTGCGGTCGTAACGCGTAGAACGTTGTTTGAACTAGAAAAACTCTAAGGCGCCATGCCAGAGGCATATGGCTCTGACTAAAGAGAAATCTGCACCGTGCACTTGCATGGCCTTATTTCCGCTAAGAGGGCTCTTCTCGCGGGAGCGCAAAATTGTTCGCGGTGATAAATGATTGTAACCCTCCATCCGCCCCCTGCGTGCAGCAGCCGCCCACACTGGCGTCCCTTCTCTCGTCGTTGGTGTAACTGAACTGACACCTTTACTCAAAACAAAGTGGTTATTTGAAAATGCGCGCATCCTAGGGCTTTCCGCAAGGCAGCATTTCTGCCAGTTGTGCCTGATCGACACACATTTTGGGCTTTCTACAGCAGAGCAATCAGGAAAATGCATCCTAATGGCGGTGAACGCGCGAATGTGCCGAGGCAGTTTTCACGTCGATAGGTCAGTAGCCGTGTGTCTAGGGGTCCCAAGGACATGGTCTTTCAAACCACGTAGATTTGCTTGCTCCAGTTTAATTTTGTAAGAAAGTCTTGCTCATTTTCTGTACTTCCGTTTGATCAGACTGATACAACAACAGTATGGCATTTGCTTTCTTAGGGCTTTCACAGATTTTTATAATAATGTCAGAGTTAAGATTGGAGTCAAAACGTGTCCGTATATGATATTGAACAATCTCTATATCAGTGCGCTTATCTTGTGTAGCGTTTCTCTGTCACGTGTACAATTTATTTTAAATCAGGCCGAGTTTATTAAAAGTGGTTTGTAATTTTAATAAAGCGCCTGCTTGTATTGGACGGACTCGGAACCTCTAAATCACGCTTTCATAATTTAGCCTTTAGCAAACTAATCGAACGTATTTACTGCAGACACTCCTCCGCAATGAGATTGCTAGAGCACAACAAAACAATCAATGTAGTTCTGCACAAAGTGAAAGCCGCCGGAAGTTCCGAGCAGGGATTCATCAGTTTCACTTGTGTTATTGTGAGTACCTCGGGTTTACATTCTGTAAAAAAGTGAGCCTTGGGCTGTGCCGGTCGAAGCTGGGGATTTTCCTCCCTTGTTCATGCTTGGATTCTGGTTACGTTGCTACACAGGTATATCAGCCCTCCGGTGTCGCTGTCTTTCGCGACAAGCGCCCGCTCTCGTTCGACCCGTGACAACCGTTCTGCAGCCGTGGCAGGAAATACCGGCTCCTTGTTAGGAGGGTATATTCCTCAAGGCTGTATGTTCGAGTATATTCGAGGGGCTCTTGACTAGTTTCAGTATCAGCATGAGTGTCCGGTGCCCAACTACATTGAAATTGCGACATCATGGGCACCTAAAGTGCTGTGCACCTGATGTGGTGTCTTTGTGAAGGACGCAGAGGATTTCTGTACCTCATGAATCATGAATAGTCAATTGTTCTCATAAGTCTACATGGCCAAGGGCTCGCGACTAACATAAATTCCCGTTGACTCTTTTTTTACCGCCACCACATTTCTCAGTCTGGGAGAACTGAGCAAGTTGCAAAGCACCAATGCGGGAATAGTGCTTGGAGATTTAAATTTTGCGTAGGTATTTAAGTGATACGTTAAGTAAGTTATGTGAGGAGGCAAACGTTACAATGGGAATTCAGTTATGTGAAAATTTTTGACAATGTCAAATAGACCACCGTTACGAAGCCACATACTAACTATAGAGGATATAACTGGTCTTCACAATATCATCACAGTATGCATTGTCAGAGCTTGTCTTCAAACGCCATTGAGTAAGTTTACAGCCACTCTCCGTGAAATGCCTTTAGATAAATGTTGGTGTGTTACAATTGTGTTACTTATTTGTACTTCTTCGCTTGCATGATTTTGTTGGTCGTAATGCAATAATACCACACACAAGCACACACACACGCGCACACGCGTATACATACTCACCCGCACATTCACGCACACAAGATCACACGCTCGCACGCTCTCTCTCTCTCTCTCTCTCTCTTTAATAAGTAGTAGAAAAGTAGCTATTCAACAGCGCTAAGACGGGCCAAAGTGACGAGTAACAAGCTCGGGCGCTGACTAACAACTGATTACCAACTAGCCCAGCTACAAACCCTCCTATTGTACAATAGGTCCCATTGCATGGACATGTCGATAAAGGCACTCTGCCTCACGGTTGCTTTGTTGTAAATTACTAGATAGATTTCCTCATTCATTCATAAACAGGGAACTTCATGTGCAATATGCAAGCAGTTTTGTGTTAGTAAACCCCTTTGGTTCAACAAATTGTTTAAAGGATGGTAACGAGAATCATTATTCAGCGACATTCCCAATTACAAACATGCGAGACACAACTGCAGATACTTATGTTGTAGTCTTTTTTAGATGAACTGCAACGCCTGCTTTCAGCCAACGTCTGACTTCAACCTCCTGTTTTAAAGGGGCATAGTTGCGCAACTGTGCTCAATTACATCACTCCTAACGTTATGTTGGGTTACGCAATAATGATATCGCAGACACGAAACTATAAAGGCTTTTCAACGTGGTGCATGCCGACAAAAAATATTTTGTTAGCTTTTAGAGCATCCTTTATTAGATGCGGTGCATCTCTTGCTCTGATGCATGTCCCTCCTGCGTCGTCGGCGTCCGTCTGCACGCCACCTGCGATGCGCGACTCTCCTCCGTTCGTCTCTCCCACAGCTGTGCGCAACACTTTCACTCCGGCGCATTAGCATAACGACAGCTGACGCGCTTGGTTGGCGCGAGCTTCGCTGCGTTAACGCTGCGTTAACAGCAGCTCCGGTGCGCATGTGCGCGCATGCGCGACTCTCTCCCGCGGTCTCCTCTCCTTCAAGCGCTGTGAATATAAAGCGGGTATCGCTCCGCGGCGGTTCAGTCAGCGCTCGCTGTCGTTCTTCTCGAACATCGACGATAAAACCAAGATTCGACCACTGCTGCTGCAACCGCTCACTGTGCACTTTACTGACCATAAAGTCATCATTCTTAAATGTACTAAAGAGCTGGGTGGTGGCCGCTAAAACACGTGTACTCTCTCATTTCTCGTATGCATGCGCCGCATACACCAGGGTTCCCTCGCGGGGTGATGGGGCAATTGTTATCAACCCAAAGAGTACATTGTTAAATCCAGAAGGAACTATTTATCCTCGTACGTGAACCTATTTATAATAAAACGGGAACACGTAATTATGAACCAGGGTGCACAAAATCCATTAGTACTTGATTAGGCAAAAATACTCGATTCGTAAATCTAATACTCGAGTGCCTGTCGGTGGAGGCGGGGGAGCTCAGGAAATAGTAGTGCATGTACTCGCGTAGCTGCTCAAAATACTTGCGATTTGATTCATTTGACTTGCCCCAAATAAAACTCGAATTTTTATTTTTTGCAGTGTTCACTTTTCATTTAGGCACGACTGCATCTCGATAGGGCGAAACGTAATCGCGAACCCTCACTGTCCTTGCAAGAGTGCTCAAAAATATGCGCTAATCGAACACACCAGCACCGCCATCTACTCGCAGATTAGGCTTGCAAATAAGATGGCGGGTAGATACTAAACAAAAATGAAATGAGTGATTGGCAGTAAAAGAGTGGCTACTAGTTATGTTATACATACAAATTTTACCCTCGTAAAAAACACTGTTCAATAGCGGGAACAACGTTATGTTCTGCTGTGCTACCCGTTGCATCTGCATTATACTAAAATTGTGAAAGGAAGAATGATAAGATACGAGAGTGAAATACAAGATTTCACTCGTATTTCTTTTCGGGGGGAATGATACAGAGCATTACATTTACAGACACTAGGTATCGTAATTTACACTGAGAAAAATACTAAACAAAGGACTTTGCGCCCCGTAGCAAGTTGGTTCTACTGGCATACTGCGAAAAAAAACAGAAATATATCCCTCGCGAAAAGTCTGAAATGTACGTACTCGGTTCCACTGTTCGCAAATGGCTAAGCCTCAAGTTTTCAAGTGAAATGTGGGCCTCATAAACATGAGAGGAAATGACATTAGGCACCGCTGTTCGTGGTTGGTGCATGCCTTGCTCCATGGTACTTGTAGTCTATGATAACTATGTTACGTCGGCGCAAGCCGTCGAATGGGTTCCCTCTCTTGTTATTACCCCGTACTAAAATACGCAAAAGCCCCCTTCGAGAACGTTTGAGCCATGTAATAGCATCGACCTAGAAGTGCTGTTTTTAGAAAAATACGAGCGGGTATGTAGTTTTCTGCATTACACCCTTCGCCAACACAAGTCAAGGCGACGGCCATTCGATTACCCCCAAGGAGCTAACAACCTTTAGCTTCGCCACATACCGTACTCATAAAGAAGGCAGAAGCGGTGATGATAACCGAAACGGGGGGGGGGGGGGGTAAGGGTGTGCTGCTGGAGCTCCGTTATGCACCGCAGTAAGGAACGTAAACAAAAGAAAATTCAGAGAGGTGCGTTTCTTCAATGTCCGTGTATTCCTTTTATCGTCGTAAATGGTATTATCGTATGAATTAAATGTTGCTGCTATTCTTCTGGCAAATTTTATTAAAAGAAAGCTAAGTGAAATAAGCAAATACATTCCCGCACGCCGTTAGCAGATATTTCTGCGCACCAGCGAGTTTGTTTGCGCGGATAAATTTTTCAACTGTACGTTGGGTATTCAAAAACCGTCCATGAACATTGTTCTGCCAAAAAATAAACTAAAGCTAGGTAATCTTGTTTGCCGCTAATGGCAATTCTGCATGGCAAAACGATTTCAATAGAGTCGTTGATATTTCGCCTATATTCACCAAAAATGCTGGTGATATCTTTGGCAAAATTGGCACTGGTTACGGCTAGTACTCTCAGTCGCTGTGCCCCACGGCTGAGTTACAAATAATTGAAAACATTTAAAGGCAAGGGCGGCCGGGAATTTTGGACTTAGTTTTCATATATCAAGATCGCTAGCAATAGTAACCTCGACACAACACGAACAATCGCACTGAATATTGAACATTCCCCATTATATGGTACAGAATGGAACGAATGAACTGTCGTAGGAGTGCAATAATCATTAATTTTAGGACGGCAAAATTAGTATGGCTTTAGTCTAAGTCGCCAAATAATTGCTCTCGGGCACGTTTTTCTATTAGGACGCATTTCTAGCTCTGCTGCATGCGTTTCGGAATGCCAGTGCAAGGAAATTTTCATGAAAGCCTCACAAAGTTCGGATTTTAATTCAATACTGAAATCGCCTTCAATAAAAAGTTACGCTTTTACCTTCGTTAGCTGTCACCACATCGCAGCATGAAGCTGTGCCGTTGCTGCAACGTCAAAAACCAGAATAGTTCATCATCCTCCCAGTTACCTATAGTTCATTCAGACACTGATCAAAAAACGAGGGCTGCAGAGCTCTTTCCAATTTTTGTTCGTTTTAATACTGTGGGTTACCAGCGCTCCCCGCAGAAAGCCGTGCAGTGATGTTCTTTCATTTACCTTGATTTTGGCATGAGCAAACCAAAATTTTCCACAACTGCGATATAAAGGCACTGTTTAGTAAATTTCTCCCAGAAGATATACAATGGCTCGGGAACGGAAATTATAGTTCCTTCCCTGGAGCCGGAGGCCGCGCGCTTCCCATTATAAAGCTTGTCACGTTTTTGACTTCGAATTGCGAAAGCAATTCATGGATCAAATCGGGCAAGTGAAAATGATACATAAACCATGTGCCTCCTCCATTTCTGCAGAGCCAGTCAGGTGGTCCACGTTACAAGCGACGCTCAGATGGCTGCTTCTTTAAAATACTCTAAATCACTGGACTGCGATCGTAACCTCACTGAGAATAACGTGTTTATAATCCCGACGGAAACAATGGGGTGCAGCAGAAGCAGAGAAGGGGCATTCTCACGATTTGCAATACGTCAAAAACCTTTTAAAATCGGGAATTGAAGTCGTGTCTGGTAGGCCAATTACGGCAATACCCGCAGACTCATATTAAATTCCCCAAGCATTCCGTATTTGTTGTGCCCGTACCGCCTCTGTTGTAGTTGTATTTTATTATTTTCTTACATTTACGGGTCTTATCACCTTAAGAAAATCGGTTGGAGTTCATGCCACAGCAGTTGATGCAATTGAATTAGGTTTTATTGCCGAGATGGAAACGTGATACTTATTCGTTACTGTTACTGTATTTTGCAATGCTAAGGAAGGAAGATGTTCACAGGGACCGCAAATCACTCTGGTTGATGAGGCTTCATCTGAATTGGCGGTTGGTAGAACTACGACGATAGTGAACAAGACGACGAGACGGTGCGTATCGTGTCGTGCTCTTGCCCACGCGTGCTCATCAAGTGCCCGAGCAAGTACGCCATCGCTGCCATCCGGAAGCTACGATTGACACAGGCAGATGCGAAGGCTTGCCTGAAACTGGAATGCGCACCACGCCAGCTGAAATGTGGAAAGAAGGACCATAATTGTACGACCGAGGCAAAAGAAAATGCACGCGAATTTAGCAGACCCTCGCCTTAGGAGTGAAATTTTTTCTGCGCTCTGTCGGTGGTTGAATGCTCGGAAGACTGTCGCCAGCCGTGCCCGCAACTGACACAATCACGCCAAAGCGGCTCTCCCATCGTAACTAACGCCGGCACCAACATATTGTCACAGACTTCGGACAGATTCCCGAGAACCGTACACGGGGCATAACCGCATATCCATGTGGCCAATCTCTCCCTATCGGGGTATGTGCTCCAGTGGAAAGACGCTGGGCGATGTCCAACGGAATGAAGAGGAGGTAGACGAAGACCGAGCTCCCGCTGGGTTTGCGCCATCAACCCGTCTTTCGCCAGGTGGCACCGGTGTCTTTTGTAAATACACCTCCTTCCTGACTACCCATATCCGCGTTGTCACGTGACATCTTTGGTTGAGGTGCTGGACTTCCGGTTTCCTGTACCTCTCGCCAGCGCGGCTTCTTAACAACACGGAACTTCGGAGTGGGCGCATCGCTCGCGGCCCCGCGATGCCTACCAATGAGCCCGGATCCCCTTCACCGTTCATCGTTGTGTCCCACCCTCGGGACCCCGGCGACTTCACTGGGACGGACGACATTGATGTAGAAGATTGGCTCCGTATGTTCGAACGTGTGAGTGCTCACAACAGATGGGACGACACCCTTAAGCTCGCCAACGCTGCTTTGTGCCTCAAGAAAACGGCTGAGACATGGTTTGACACTAATGAAGCACGGCTAACCAGTTGGGATGTTTTCAAAGAAGAGCTTCGAAAGGTGTTCGGGAAGCCTGTTGGTCGCCTGCTTGCGGCAAAGCAAGAGCTCTCAACACAGGCTCAAGCATCTACTGAAAGTTACGTCGCCTACATCCACGACGTTCTATCCCTATGCTCCAAAGTTGACCCAGGAATGTCAGAAATGGACAAGGTTGGTAATATCCTTAAGGGCATCGCCGACGACGCCTTTCACCTGCTCATTTGTAAGGACTGCGCCACCGTTCATTCCTTCATCAAAGAGTGCCGGCGATTTGAGCAGGCCAAGGGACGCCGTATAGCTCACCAATTTGCCCGGCTCCCACACACTGCTGCGACATCTTCCTGTGATGACGTCCATTTACCCGCTCCTGCTCTACGCAGGCCGGAGCCTGTCGCCCCGTCTGCGGATATTACCAGAATCGTGCGCCGCGAAATCGAAGCTATGGTCCAGACCCCCACACTGCCATATGCAGATGATCGCTGCCAACTCCCTACGATCGCTGCAATCCAGGCAGTCGTTCGCAATGAAATGGCAAGCATGGGCATCCATCAAGTGTGCAGTATCGGGCATCCCCATACTCCTTTTACCCAACAGTTTTCGCCGAACACGCACATGGGCCCCCAAGAGCCTTTTGGTAACCGCCGCCGCAATCCAGCTAAATGGCGAACGCCTGGCGACAGACCAATATGCTTGAACTGCTCCCGTATTGGCCACATCGCTCGTTACTGTAGGAGCCGCTGGACTCCACCCCCGCCCAATGCGTCACCTCATTACGGCTCTCGGCCTTTCTCGTACGGCTACGGGTGTTCTTCGGCTCGAGCTACCGAGCCCCCTTGCTACTGATGTCGAACCTGGGCTTCGTTCCACTGAGCACATTCGCCTGGCCCCAGAGGCAGTGACCAACCTTCCGCTGACCTCGTTTCCGCCCGTGCCGGATGGTGATTACATCGTTTCTCCGGTTACAGCCGTGTTGCTCGACCGACACGTGGCTCTCCAATTTTCGGTCGTAACAGTTGCCCAGAATCGGATCACACTGCCGTTACTAAATTTCGGACTTTCGACACAAGTCCTTCCTCAAGGAATAGCGCTTGCCCAGCTTTCACCATTAGATAACTGCAAGATTTCTGGCATGGCCCTAGACTCAGCCCAAGTTGACAAAGACCACCACCACAACCTCGCAAAATCAGAGGAGTTTGTACGAATGATTTCCCCGGCACTTCCAGCGCACCATGCTCACGAGCTTCGCCGCCTTCTTGCCAGCCATAGTGACATTTTTGACTTCGACAGCCGGCCCTTAGGTCAGACGTCCGTTGTGACGCATCACATAAACACCGGGGATGCAAGTCCGATACGTCGACGCCCATATCGTGTGTCTCAGACCGAGCGAGGTGTCATTCAGCGGGAATTTGACGAAATGCTCAGAAGGGATGTTATTCAACCCTCCTCTAGTCCATGGGCATCACCGCTTGTTTTGGTGAAAAAAAAGGACGGCTCATGGCGCTTCTGTGTTGATTACAGGCGCTTGAACAAAATTACCAAGAAAGATGTATACCCGCTCCCTCGAATTGATGACGCCCTCAACTGCCTACCTTGTGCCTCCTACTTTTCATCCATCGATTTGCGGTCCGGATACTGGCAAATAGCTGTTGACGGAAAAGACAGAGAAAAAACCGCTTTCGTAACACCTGACGGTTTGTACCAATTCAAAGTCATGCCATTCGGACTGTGTAACGCGCCGGCCACATTCGAAAGGATGATGGACTGTCTTCTTCGCGGGTTCAAGTGGACAACTTGCCTTTTTTACCAGGACGACGTCGTTGTGTATTCACCCACATTTGAGACTCACCTGCAACGTCTCTCGGACATTCTGGGTGTTTTTCGTAGAGCCGGTCTTTAACTGAACTCCAAAAAGTGCCATTTCGGTTGCCGCCAAATCAAGATTCTCGCCCACCTAGTCCACTCCACCGGTGTTCAACCCGATCCTGAGAAGATACGCGCCGTTAAAGACTTCCCCATTCCGCGTTCAGTGCACGGCGTGCGCAGCTTTATAGGGCTGTGCTCGTACTTCCGCCGCTTTGTCAAGGATTTCGCTGCCATCGCTCGCCCTCGCCCCCTCACTGATCTTCTTAAGAAGGATGCAGCGTTTCTTGGGGCCAAGCGCACGAGTCGGCTTTTTCCGCGCTCATCGGCCACCTATCGAACCCGCCAGTCCTGGCTCACTTTGACAGCTCTGCTCTGACGGAAATCCGCACGAACGCCAGCGGCCATGGAATAGGGGCAGTGCTAGCCCAAACACAGGCGGGCCTCGAACGGGTGATAGCTTACGTAAGCCGCCTCTTGTCTCCATCCGAGCTCAACTACTTAATAACCGAGCGTGAATGCCTTGCTCTGGTGTGGGCCGTCGGCAAATTTAGACCATATCTGTACGGCCGGCCGTTTACCGTTGCAACCGACCACCACGCCTTATGCTGGCTTTCTTCTCTGAAAGATCCCACAGGTCTGCTTGCTCGCTGGGCTCTATACCTCCAAGACTTTGATTATTCAGTTGTGTACAAGTTCGGTAAAACTGCACAGAGATGCCGACTGTTTACCTCGTTATCCCTTCGGCGAGCCTCCCACTGATGAGCTTGATACGGATATTTGTGTCTATTCTTTGTCGGACTTCAAAGACACCGGGGACGACCAGCGCCGTGATCCGACTTTTCGGCCTATTATCGAGCGTCTCCAATCACAGCCAACGCACCCTTCTCTGAACGCGTTCGTGCTGCGGGATGGTATCCTATACCGCCCCAACTACCGGGCTGATGGACCTGACATGCTTCTGGCGGTACCCGAGCAACTTCGTTCGGATGTCCTCCGCCAGCTCCACGACGTCCCGATGGCTGGCCACCTTGGCGCTGCTCGCACTTATGACCGCGTCCGCCGACGATTTTACTGGCCAGGGCTCTACCGGACTGTGCGTCGCTATGTCGCGGCGTGCGATCCTTGCCAACGTCGAAAAACGCCTCCATTACGTCCCGCCGGCCAGTTGCAACCTTTGGACATTCCCACCGAACCATTTTATTGTGTTGGTTTAGACCTTTTAGGCCCCCTTCCGTTGTCCTCCTCCGGGAATCGTTGGATTGCGGTAGCCACAGACTATACTACCCGCTACGCTATCACCCGTGCACTCCCAACGAGTTGTGCTACAGATGTCGCCGATTTCCTCCTGGAGGACGTCGTCCTGCGTCATGGTGCTCCGCGACAGTTGCTCACGGACCGTGGCCGGTACTTTTTGTCACAGGTTGTCGAGGACCTTCTCCGCTCTTGTGAAACAAAGCACAAACTGACGACTGCATACCATCCTCAAACAAATGGCCTTACTGAGCGGCTCAACAAAACGCTCACTGACATGCTTGCAATGTACGTTTCCACAGACCATCGAGATTGGGACGTTACACTACCTTATGTCACACTTGCTTATAATTTCTCCCGCCACGACACTGCTGGATATTCTCCTTTCTTCCTTCTTTTACCGTTCTTTTAGCCTACTTTACCGTTCTACACCACCCTACCGACTTCAAGTGAGCCTACCACTGCATATGCTCGTGACATCATCGCCCACGCTGATCTGGCGCGCCAGGTTGCCCGAGAACGACTATTGACCTCACAAGCATCCCAGAAGTCTCGATACGATGAGTGTCACCGCCCTGCACACTTTGCTCCTGGCTGCTTGGTTCTTTTGTGGATCCCTTCTTGCCGAGTTGGACTGTCTGAGAAGCTCAAGTCCCCATTCACTGGCCCCTACCGCGTCGAGCGTGCCGTCACCCCCGTCACCTACGAAATCGTGCCTGTGTTGCCTCTGACCTCGTCTGGGCACTCAGTACCTCAGCTCGTTCACGTGAGCCGCCTCAAGCCGTACCACCGACGGAGTCTACCTGCTACTGCTCCTCCTTCATAACAGGCACCGGGATGTTGCTTCTGCGGCGGCGGAGTTGTGTCACAGTCTTCGGACAGATTCCCGAGAAACGTACACGGGGCATAACCGCATATCCATGTGGCCAATATCTCCCTATCAGGGTATGCGCTCCAGTGGAAAGACGCTGGGCGATGTTCAACGGAATGAAGAGGAGGTAGACGAAGACCGAGCTCCCGCTGGGTTTGCGCCATCAACCTGTCTTTCGCGCGGTGGATACGGTGTCCTTTGTAAATACACCTCCTTCCTGACTACCCATCTCCGCGTTGTCACGTGACAATATTGTCTCATAACCATAACAGGAGCGGAAGATTATTAATGGTCTCACAAATACAAAGAAAGTCTAGGTTATGAGCAGAAACGAACTATATTGCCTCAGAGTAAGAAAAAACCTAGCGCATGGCACTTCAATACAGTAATGTTAATTTACTTTTCAAATTTTGCGTGCCTCCGTCACCGCTCGAAGGTGTCTGGGGCAACGGAATGGTGGCGGCACGCGTCGAAGATAAAAGATCCTCAAACATCACTTGGAATGTCTTCCCAGAGAACCCAAAAGCAAGAATGCACGTCGTCGCTTTACAGTGAAGCCTGAGAGCCGGGGTCACAATCGCCAAAATGCAAAAAAATCAAAAACCTTAGGTCACAATGTAAAGCGCATAACCTGGAGAACAGAAAGAGTGAAAGAGGAAACAATAAGGCTCATGCAGGCACAGATTATGAGCCATATATTGTACACCCTATCGTATCACAAACGTATCGTCACCAGATAACACCAACTTAACGCTATTTGCTGTAGCCCTCAACCTTAGAATTTTCAGGTTCGCCGAAAAGGTCCTGTAATCGGGTCTTTATAATACCTTTGTAGACATTAGGGAAGCAACTCTCCTAGCGCAAAGGAAGCAGCTGTGAAAAAAAATCTGAGGACGGGCTGTCGAATGCAAGACATCCCCCGCCCCTGTACGCCAGGATGGATATTTCAGTGATCGAGAGACTCCTCATCGAAACTTCCCAACCGAAATCATTGTATTCAAACCGAATTAAAGAAAGGTGAGAAGCTAGGATGAAATTTCTTTCAATAAAATCCCCAGACCACGAAAACACAATAAACACCGGCCTCGAACATACGATCGTATTCAGGAAATAATCATGAGTGGACTATCCCGTCAATCTTCGTGACTCGAGGATGATGGTTTAAGTTTAATGGCGCAAGGCCGACATGGGCAAAGAGCGCCAAATACAAAGTTATTTGATGAGGAGGGAAATCGAATAAAGTCAGTTAATGACTATGAGCACGGCTGGTGTAAAGGGCCATGGTGAAGAACGTGAGTGGTTAAAAGATAAATAAGGTGGCTGGTGTATAGGACCAGGGGTAAAACTATGGGTGATATGAGATGAGTTGTAAGAAATGAACGTCAGATAGGAACTTAAAGGTGCGCTGAACAGAGAACATGGCATCATCTCCTAATAAGTATGACGGGTGTGGTGGGATATGTCGTGTGTGTAGTTGTGGGAAGTGTTTGCGTCGTGTAATGTCGAGTGCCTTACATTGTATGAGGATGTGGATCATGGTTAGGGCCTCTCCACACCTGCTGCACAGAGGTCTTGGAGATCCTGTGAGCAGGTGGGAGTGTGTTATATGAGTGTGGCCTATCCGTAACCTAGCAAGGGAAACTTCAGTGTGTCTGTTGTGTGTCAGTCGTGTATGGTCCCAAGAGTGGCTTTATTATGTGTAGTTTGTTCTCTGTCTGTTCATTCCAGAGTGCTTGCCATGTTTTGCGAAGGTGTTGTCTGATGTGTGGCTTGAGGTCAGTGTAGGGTACTGTTGCTATGTCCGGTGTATTTGTATGTGCAGCAGCAGCGGCCATCTGATCAGCGGTCTCATTTCCCGCAATCCCAGAGTGGCCTGGAACCCAACACATGATCACCTCGAGATTTAATGCATACGCTGACATAATGGTTTTATACACTACATTAAGAACATGGTTTTTAGAAGACTTGTTGGATGACAATGCATGTACAACACTCAGTGAATCTGTGAAAATGATAGACTTGGGTATTTCATGTTGCACTATGTGATTTAAAACAAGCAAAACTCCATCGGCTTCCGCCGTAAAATGCTGGTCTTCGAGTTCAGGGTCTTAGAGACTCTAAAATCGGGTCCGTGCGCCGCACACGACACAGTAAGGGCAGTTTTTGATGCGTCAACTGTAAAACTCTGCACATTCATACTTAGACTGCAGGGACAAAAAGTGCTGCAAAATAGCAGTTTGTGGTACCCTGGTTTTATCAATTTTCACGAAGGACAAGTCACAACACACAGGTTGAAGCTGCCAGGGTGGCAAGACGTCAGTAAAAGAAGATGTAAAGATGTCTAAAAAGGAGATGTCGAAATTTGAAGCTTCCTGTCTCACTCTAAGTGAGAACGGCAAAGGAACAGACGGGCGATTTACAAACAGTGGCGATGTGGATGTATCATTAAAAACAGGGTTTTAAAAAAGGGTGGTTATTCAAAGATGAAATTTTTTAAAAACGTAGAGAAAGTCCACATACGTTCGTTGGTACTCAAGGCACCACTTATTACATTCAACATATAGACTCTGGGCCGGGCTAGTGCGGAAGGCACCCGACGCAAGGCGCAGACCCAAGTGGACTACTGGATCAAGACTTTTTAGGGTTGTTTTCGATGCCGACCCATACACGACACTGCCGTAGTCTAATCGAGACCCAACTAACGCGGTAAAGACCCGGAGAAGCAGTTCTTTGTCTGCACCATAGGATTGGTGGGAGAGGACCTTGAGAATGTTTAGTGTTTTGAGGCATTTATGTTTAAGTGCTTTTATGTGTGGGATGAACGTGAGCTTTTCGTCAAATATGACACCTAAAAACTTGTGCTCCCGTTTAACAGGAATAGGTGCACGGTTAAGCGTAATCTCAGGGTCCGCGTTAATCCCGCGCTTGCGGGAAAACACAACACAAGTACTTTTGGCCGGGTTTAGTTTAAACCCGTTAAGGTCCGCCCAGCCAGCAAGTTTCTTAACACCGAGCTGTACTTGACGTTCGCATATTGACAGGTTACAGGATTTAAAAGATATTTGCTCATCGTCTACATAGATGGAACAGGAAATGGTTGGCGGCAATGCCTTTCGGAGGGAGTTCATCTTAACTATAAACAACGTGCAGCTTAGAACTCCACCTTGCGGCACATCATTTTCCTGCAAATATACATTGGAAAGCGCACTGCCAATCCTCACTCAAAAGGTTCCTTCGGCCAAATAACTACAAAGAGTGTTCATCATGTTGCCGGAGACACCAAACGACTTAAGGTCCCTCAGGATGCCGTTGCGCCAGGCTGTATCATAAGCTTTTTCAATATCGAAAAATACAGTAAGGCAGAACTGGTTATGGACAAATGCATCTTTTATGTAGGATTCCAGTGCAACAAGTTGACCATTGGTAGATCGCCCCCCCCCCCCCTGAAGCCTGCCTGGCAGCCCTCGAGAAGACCGTTGTACTCCAGAAAGTACACGAGCCTACGGTTTATCATCTTCTCGAGGAGCTTACACAGGCAGCTTGTAAGGGCGATGGGACGATAACTTGCGGGAGAGGAAGGGTCCTTCCCCTCCTTCAGAAAGGCCACAACTATGGCCTCCTTCCAAGACCTTGGAAGCTGCCCCGAAAGCCATATTCTGTTGTAGAGGTGTAGGAGTGTCTCAAGAGTGTCTGCGTGTAGGTGTTGTATCATGGTGTATGTAATGCTGTCTGCCCCTGGAGCTGAGGGCTTACAAGTGGAAAGAGCAACCTTCAGCTCATGAAGTGTGAATAAAAGTTGTAAGCAGAATTCGACTTGTTCTTGTCTCGTAAGGGCTTCTTTTCTGCAGATGTCTTGTGTTGCATGAAAGTATTAGTGTAGTGTGCTGAGCTGGACACGCGTTGGAAGTGTTGTGCGAGTGTGTTAGCCTGATCTTCCAGTGTGTCCCCTGTTGTACTAACCAGGGGCAGGCTGTGTGTCTGTTGTCCTTTTAGTTTACGTATTCGTGTCCATACTTTTCGCAGTGTCTGTGTATGAGTTGATGGAAGTGAGGAAGGTGCGCCAACTTCCCTATTCGCCTCACGACGCACTCGCTTCCAAAAGCCTTTGCCCGTTTAAAAGAATGAGGTTATCTGACGTGGGTACCGGCGAAGGACACCCCACGCCTTATTCTTGGCCTCTCGCGCCCGCCTACAGTCCTCATTCCACCACGGCCTCCTTTGGTTACGCGGAGCGCTGGAGGCGTGGGGAATGGACTTTTCGGCAGCAGTCGAGGATGTACGCCGTGACGAGTTGGGCTGCTTCCTCCACGTGTAGGTGTTTATATGGATGTGTGGTGTAGTTGAGATGTTTGTGTGAATGTGCCAGTTTGCTTTTGATTCATTAAACCTTTTATGGGAAGATTGGACTGCATGGGCCTTTACCTTATATATGTTAGAGAAGTGGGGAAGTGGTCACTACCATATGGGTCAGTGCCCACACCCCACTCAAGACATGAAAGAGAATTGCAGAACCAATAGCCAAGTCGAGATGTGAGTATGTATTATGTCCTAAGTTATGGTAGTGTAGGCTGCTTTTTTGTTGAAAAGGCATGCTCCTGAAGATGTAAGAAATTTCTCTATCAGGCGAAACCTCGGGCATCCGTTCTGAGGAGCCCCAAAGAGAGTTGTGTGCATTAAGGTCGCCTGTTAGATGTACGGTTCGGGCAGCTGGTCGACCAGCGCCTCGAAATCAGGAGCTCGAAAGTGCATAATCAGGACGAATGTAAATGGAGCATACCGTTATCAACCTATTAAAAATTATTGTGCGTATTGCTACAGCCTCGAAGGACGGTTGTGAGAGCGACAGGGTGGCATGCTAGGGATTTCCGGGCTATTATGGCTACCACCGCACGAGAGTGAGTGCAGCCATCCCTGTCCTTTCTGAAGCCAGGTACCTATTAAGAAATTTGTGTGCTTGAATTCAAATGCGTCTCCTGAAGGACACATCACACTGGCTGATTAGCATGGCAGTAATTATGTATACATCGTCAAGATTTTTAAGAAGGCCTCTACAGTCCATGAATTATGTTTCTATTCCCATTATTATTGTGAAGCTACTGGAGTGTGTGTGTTTGTTTATGTGTCGTTCTTCGGGGCTGTGACTCTCGCCTTTTTTGGCTTGTCCGGGAGGCTTGGCATCGGGGCGCGTTCCTTGCGCCTGCGTTGCAGGCAGGAACGGCCCGACATCCATCTCGTCGTCGGATGTCCGAGGGTGCCCGACGGACCCGGGCCCCCTGGACTTGGCCCCCCATCAGGAGCCCCTCAGTTTGAGCCGCCACCGCCGAGGGCGTCCGGGCGCCAGAGGTGGCACGGGCGGTGCGGTGGCGTGGGAAACCGGTGCGGGGCCCGTGGTGTCCATCACCTCTGTACCCTCCAACGCACTGGAGGGCGGGGAGACAGAGGCGGGAGCGGCACCGGTCCCGACGGAAGAGGTTGCCACCACAAACCGCTGCTGCCTCAGCAAGCGGCGTGGTGGCGGGTTGGTGGGCTGCAGAGGCAACCAGGGGGGGGGGGGGGGGGGGGGGGGGGGGTGGGGGACGCCAGGCAACTGGGAAGCTGTGGTCGGGCCCTGGCGCGGTCGATCGCTCCCTGGGTCCCCAACGATCGCCGCTCCGTCCCCCGGCGAGCTGCGTCGGCGTACCTCCCCAGGGGAAAGAGGCGAACCTCTTCCGCGCCTCTGGAAAGGTGATGTTCTCGGTTACCTTAATGTTTATGATCTTTTTTTCTGTTTGAAATTTTTCGCACTTGCGGGAGTATGCCGCATGCGGCCCCCCGCAGTTTACACAAGAGTTTCGGCTGAGCAGTTCTCGCTCGGATGATCGTGCGCCGCGCACTTTGCACACGTCGTTCGGCCACGGCAAGAGTTCGTAGCATGCCCGAACCGCTGGCACTTAAAACAGCGCCGCGGGTTCGGGATGTACGGACGTATTGAGCACCGGATAAAACCTGCATATATATGTTGTGGGAGAACTGCGCGGTCAAATGTCAGGATGATGTGCTTGGTGGGAATCTCCCTGTCGTCTCTACGGATGGTGATGCGTCTCACGGCAGTGACGCCCTGATCCTTCAAGCCGGCAAGGAGATCCGCATCCGTTTCGTTCAGGAGGTCTGTCTCGGATATCACACCCTGCGAGCTGTTGAGGCTCCGATGGGGTGTGACCCGGATGTCGAGATCAGCCAGTCTAGTCTGAGCTAGAAGCTTTGCAGACTGCTGCTTGTCATTTATTTCAATTAGGAGTTCACCAGACTTTTGTTTTTTGCACTTATACGATTTTCCTACAATGGCTTCAATATACTTGGCAATTATGAAGACTGACTGAGATGCAAGAGGGTGGGTTGGATTGATGGATTCCATGACAAGAAATCGAGAAAAAGATCTGGTTCAGGAAATGTAAAAGATGGCAATGAAGGAAAAGATACTTCGGTGCGGCCCCTTTTTCAGGGACCGATCACTTTTGGGGGGGGGGGGGGGTTTAGAGAATGCCATACATCATAGTATAGAAGCAGGGGACGGGGGTACTTTCTTCTCAAACCTTACCCTGATAGCCTGAGAGGTCCCGGAGCTCCCTGCATGGTAAACAGACAGGGAGCCCATCCGCCGGAGCTTGACCTGTGCTCCGACGGCCACCGTTTGAGGCTTCTACCCTTCACCTTTAAACACATCCCCACAGTAGGTTACAGTTTATGTTGGGGGCTCGGGGTCCGCGGTGTTGCCAACACCGTCACCATGAATACTCAAGGTGCCCCGTGCGGGGAATCTTCGTGACTCCATAACCTCCTCCCACACACAGGAACAGAAAAAGTGAAGATTGGAGTCATTCTTTTTGGAATTTACCTAGCGAAATTGCCAAATGGCAGCACGAATATCATTAGAGACTGTCAGTACAGAATTTCAAACATCATTAGCAACAATTATTATCTAAACGTTCCCGAAAAATTCTTCCTTCTGCAATGAAAGAGGTTAAGTTACATGGACAACCGGATGCTAGCGCCCTGAAGGGATAGAGGTTGCCGACTTAGAAGCAGGCGACCTCACATAGCAGGCTTCTTGTGACCAAGTATGCCACACTGCCATTCCCAAAAAATACGGAATACGTTTCCTCTTTCCATAGCTACGCACACGATCCTGCGCGTGCCACAAAGGGCTCTAAAGCTGAGTAACCGCAAAGTTTGCGCTAGATGCAAAACAACTTATATATTCACAAATTCATGTGGGTGAAAATGCTTGGTGGGAAACATCTGAAAGGAAATGAAAACTGTGGTAAATGCGGTAAGCATGCACCACCTTTCGCGCAACCGAGTAATTTCCAAGGGCATGCTCAGGAGAGAACTACACAGACATTCCACATTCTTTGTCTGTGGATAAACGGAAGACAGCCTGGGCCAGCTCGTCACCTCAAGATCAGCCTGAGTGTGCAGGGAACAATGTGATTGAACTCGGGCTCTGGACTTCAGGTCTCCGTCTGTTCGCATTTTCAATATTTCTTACTTAACAGGGGCATTTTTTCAATCTCGCTTTAAGCAGAATTCACAATGTTAAGAAGTGGCACGGCATGAAAGAACAAGAAATTTGATACTCTGACAATGTCGCCTTTTCGCTGGAACCGACCAACACCAAGCAGCCGCGACCTTTCACTTCCACATCTTAAGCCACACATGCGCTGGTGGCGATTGTCTGTCCTTTGCCACAGCGATTGAAAACCGCTGAGGCTAGCCTGGCACTCATGGCTGACCATAGCACTCGGAAAGCCAAAATCGTAAACGCTTCCACGGCGTTCTAGAACACAGCTTCGGTGTCGATGTAATGCTATCGCGTCGTATATCATAAGACCTAAGCGTAGATTTCAGTGCAATTTTTCTATTTTGTACCGCTTGTCCGGCACGTGCATTAAAGAATGTTTACGCTGATTACTACCTTTGGCGGCGAGCGTAGCGGGTTTAGCAGATTAGGAAAGCAGGGGGTGTGTTGCTCTAAGGAGAACAGCCTGTAAGGCTACACTCATTCCGCAAACACTTCTATGCTTGTGCGCGTGATCTCGCCTACTTCAATCTCTCTGGGCACAAGGATAAGACTCTGACATTCCTATCGGTTGTGGCTCATGGCATATTATTAAAAATTGCGAGGGTGTACTTCATTCAATTGTAAACGCGACGTTATGTTTTACAATGATCTGTGAAAAGCAGAAGAAGGCACAAACAAGAATAACTTTAAGAATGAGCGTTGCGCTTTAATTCGAAAATAGTAACCACGGTCAAGCGTCAACGAAGGAAGAACTCACCGTTAATTTTTATAAACTCGCGAAGAGGGTAACATTTAAATGGGCAGAACATTCAAACACAGATGGGTACGTTTGCACATACTACCGCGCAGAGAAAAAGATGCTGTGGAGGCCCACGCTTGCAGTACAGGACTACGTTTTGCGATGAAAACGCAAAAAGGGGCTGTAAACAATTCTGACTCGCGTTTCCGCAGATTGCGCCCACAGTCAGCATCTGATGTCTACCACACTAGCACACACCCCGGCTTCCACATTCTTGGGGCACTCAAGCACAATCACTTGCACAGACCGCGGTCTCGCGCACGCCTACGGGGGAGTACAACACACTACTCAATGACACATCTACTCGTTTGCACACACACAAACTAAAAATTCGCCTAAGGGGAATTTTACAACGCAATGTGTACAAACACTCCAAAAATGCAAAGCAGGTAATGCCGAACTAAACGTTCACCGTGGCTCCTGTATTCTTAGCCGTCTCAGCAATTCCGTGAACGGCTGCTTTGAACGAGGCACGTGGCCTGTGGTACACGTGGCGTTGTTTGCAGCTGGTGGCCGGCGCTATCGGCTTCGACGGTGGCGCGGGCGCTGGCACTCTCGCTACGTCAGCGGCCACTGGTGGGGGAAAACGATCGCGGGACGAAGACGGCAACGCGCTGGCCACGCAAACAAAAAGTTGTGCTTCGGCACTACTGTCCCACTGTGTTCTCGTATCGGTGAACCTCGCTGAGCTGCCGTAGGTTCGGGAGCACGCGCGGTTGACACGCCGGGAGCTAGCGTTGTCGCCTATGCCGAACTCTAAGAAACTTTTGCAGTGCGCAGCCAGAAGTGGCGAAGACCGGAGATGCCGAGCGGAACGCGTTCCGCTCCCCGCTAGCAGACGACGCTCGCTTTCCTAGCGCAACTCGCAACCGCAGCGCCGCGGTGGCGAGAGTCGCGGCCGGCCGCGTTCTCTCCACGGCCGCGGCGGGGAGATACGGAACTGAAACTAAAGCGTGGCAAACTGTTCGCATGGCGACGCAGTGAAACATCCCCCTCGCGAGGGGCACGATCAAATGCAGAGCATTTCCGGGGGCGCACGACGTTAAGTAGTTTGCGTTACGTTAATGTTGTTGCACTTGTGGCAACTGCTGACGAGAGAGCGCTCGTCAGCAGTAAAATTGGCAGCCTCGGCTCACGTTGAGTCCCAGAGAGGGGAGAGAGTGTCCTTGAAACGTGCCTGGGCGCGCTATCGAATGTTGATCGCGCCGATAGCGAAACGTCTGAGCCGGGCATGTAGAGGCGAGCGATGCGGACAACTACGGACGCCAAGAACGGGTGACATCGTGAGTTAAAGGAATTAAAATATCTGCTCCAGAGCGAATCTTCCCCGTAATGGCAATAAACCGCGTGGCCGCTGGCCGGAGGGTGTTTTTATCAAATTTACACAATTCGAAAATGAAAACTCCTTGAAAACGTAAAGACATCCCGCAAGAAAGTTGGACAGAGAGGATGATTGAATCTTTCTTAAGCTGTGGTGTATTTCATTTTTTCTGACCTTTGCTTCACGTCGAGACATTGGGCATAGCTAGGACGTGTGGCGTGTCGGTGCGCTAGGGATAAATTTAGACAACCAGGGCATGTCGGCGTAGCACGGAGAGCTTTTGCAGACGACAATTTCCTACACAAGGGCGTGTCAGAAATAAAATTTTTGTTCTTAGGCGTGCCACATAGCGGCTTTGCCAGTTAGCCACTGTGATTGAGGATTATAGCACCGTCTTGTAGAGATTTATATACGCGCTGTGACTCGAGGCGTGGCTTCAGTACCTAATTCTTGAAAACATAATAAACTGACTCAATTTTAAGTGTATTCGTTTAGGTCGCAAGCGCTTCGATGTACTAAGCATACGTCCGGGGTGACGTTTCATGTCTATATAGGCTGCAGAAATCGGAAACGCGCTTATACAAACTTGGTTGTTCTAGAAGTGGGTGCCGGTGCTTTTATGCACAGTTTTGTCCCTAGAACATTTACCATCCCGGACGATCCATGTTTCTTCATGTTTTCTACATAAGGTGGAATGGTACCGAAAGACCGCTGGCTTTGTGTTTACAAAACGCACAGAAACCATCCATTGCATAATTCGAAGTATATAACCATATAACCAGGTAAATTGCCTAAACTTGTCAAGCGGAAAACAAACACAAGGTTGCCTGTAGTATCTATACCATACCTCGGAAATATATCCTGACACTCTTGTATAACTGCCCTGGAAATGAAGGAAGCAAGATTAGCGTGAACTTTTGGATCTTTTGCTTTTATTACCGCTCTGCAATGCCATTTAACACTTGCGCGCTGAACACGGCAAATCACCTATGTTTTGTAATTGCCGGTGCATCACCGGATGAAGCATTTGTATTGAATATACAGCTCACAATGTTTATATGTTAATTTTTGGCGGGTGCAATTTGAGTTAGAAAATACCCTACACCACCGCTGCTCCCCGCCCCCTTCGCAAGCTTAGCCGAAATAGTGCTTTATGTTGTACGTACTCTAAAAAATGCGGGTTACGAGGGTTTCCTACATTAAGGCTTATACGTTGGGTCTTCAAAACGTACCAAACGCACGTTTTATTCATTGAATGAACTCTAAAAAGCACAGAATTATCAAAAATTCATTTTGCTTGTGATCAATCGCAATATACAAAAGGCTACATCATCAGTGCCTCCAAGAACCTAGGGGTTTCCTTGGTTCGCTACGACAAGGCGTAAGAAATATGCTCCGTGCGGCCTGTATGTGATATGAAGCCGTCTGTTTGTGAGTTCCATCCGCACGTCCCGCTGCGACTACTGCTGGAGTAGTCAGGCCACAAGCTTGCTGAACTAAGCGTCGGCGAGGACCAAAGCCTGGAGGTTGAATTTAATGATAAGTTTTAAAAATGCCGCAAACCGCGCAAATCTTCAGAAGGGGGCTAGGTGGCCAAAAAGAAGGAGCAAAGGGCATGCACGTGGTTCTATACTGACACTCAAGATCATTACGCTCTGCAAAAGTGGATGAAAAGCGAACCGTCATAACGCATGCTCACACGCATTAGTGGGAAGGGTTTATCCAGATAAATTTTTTTCATGAGACCAGGTTACTACAGCAGGCCGTCCCTGTCACAGGCGTGTCATATGAATGGATGTGGCGAAGATGAGATAAGAATATGCAGTGATGTTCACGCGGGCTCTGTAACAGCGACGCCCCCACACCCCGGAAGAACCAGTGAGCCGGCATGGATCCAAGGCGCTCACAAAATGATGCTTGAGGTTTCCAGCGTGTAAACAGCAGTATGATTGGCGATTTTTTGTCAAACCAAAATTCGGATTCCAATACTCTCTCTCTCTCTCGCTCTCTGTGCCTTTAACATGCTCCTCTGGGGTTAGCTTTTGTGAAGCGTGACACCGATGTCAATGTATTACAACGCCTCAGCCACTAACTTATACCACAAGCCTCCATAGCACTTCTTTAATGGCGACGTTTTTTACGGTAGTTTTTTTGGGTATCTGCTGTGAGTCGAGCTTTTACGCATAGTCATACTTAGCCAGATATCTTTCCATTATCTGTTCTGATCAGATAATTAATAGGCCGGTGACTGCAGGTAAATGTTGAGAATTTAGCTTTGAATTCGCTTATAAGAAAGCTTGGTTCGTAGCAGACGGACACTGAAGTTTCTGTTGAGGTCGACATTTTGTTCCCCCTGACGTAGACTTTTGAGCAATCTTTTATCTGCATGAAATATGCCAGGACACTTAGTTGGCGGGTATCACGTTTTGGGTCGACAATTTCTTCGATTTTAGATCACATTACTGGATGTAAAAAAACCATAAAACTGCAATGCAACTCCGGGTTATCTTGTGTCAACTGTAACATGATCATTACTTAGTCAACTGTAACATGATCGTGCATGCGAATATTCTTAAGAAGTAACATAAAAAATAGGAATGGACAACAATGTTTTACAGGAAATACAAAACGCGTTTTAGTTCGTCTCTCGTGGAGGCATTCCAAGAAATCGCACAGTATCGAATGGTTCAGGCAGATCGCGCGAGCACTGGAGCGCGCTAAAATTGAATTGACTGAAGCAAACCTCTACCTTTTTTGCCGTAGGAGGAACGAGAGGGGGGGAGGGGTGGAGGAAGGCAGGGGTAAGGGCAGTGGTTTTTACGTGGCAGCGGCGACACCAGACTATCGCCCTTTGAGGAAATTTGCATTGAAGCAAGCATATAAGCGGCCACATTTTGTGCTGCATTTTTCCGGTGCCTGCATTGGCGGTTCACGGCGTGGAAGAGAGAGAGAGATATAGCTTTATTCTCGAAACAGTCCTAGTCCGGGACATCGTGCCCGTCTCTTCATTAGGGGACGGCTGGCACGTAGAACTCTCACAGGTCCTCATTCACACGAATGCCGTGTGCCGCCAGGAGTTCGGCCAGCTCTGGCTAGAGCTGACGCTAAGACGTGCCTCCGGTTGTGAAAACCTTCGCTAGGAGATTTTTAGCTGAACTAAACGGTAATGCTTGATTTTTTCTCAATGTGCCATATTATGGCATTAACTAATATTAGTTGCGCATTAAAAGTTAATTAAAAACTTCAATATCTTGCTTGCCTGTTGATCGTGCCCAAAAAACCAAAAGCTTGTAGTTCAATCAGATGGCCCTGGTAATAAAAATGTGCTCAAAGGGAGCAAAAAAGATGTATGTCCATGCATCTTTTCTCCCCTAAATCAGATCGCTGAGTATTTTCATAACGGGAAATACACTTTGTTAACGGCTCGAGAGCTCTTGTACACACGCAGATTTCCTGGCAGCATAGAACATACTCAGGTAAGGGTCAAGTTGCCATTGCTGTTGTTTACAAATATTGTGTTTCGCGTACTCGTAAATTATTTCAGTATTTTAAATGTGGTAGCCAGAAGGAACTGCATTTTGGTGCCGTATGGGCAATGGCACAAATAAATGGAAGAAGAAGTACTTTTGTTTTTGGTTGTTTGAACACCCAAACGCTTTTTCCAAGCTACCTACACGAACTCCGAAATCTTCGATGGGGCCATAAATGCAGACCATGCTTCAGCCATGGTTTGTTTTCTAACGGGCAAGCGCATACGCTATATTTTTCAATTATCCCTTTGAACAGCTTCCCCAACTTTAGCCAGGAAGAAAACAAAACAAATGTTCAAATGGGGATTCAGCAAAACGCGGCGTAAAAAATTCAAGTTGAAATTTCGATTGCGTGCACATTGGCGCACACATATTTATTGCTTCATGGTATCAAGCCGGCATTCCAAGCATTGTTATTCCACGAAGGCGAAGCTACCCTTGGAGTCCGTTCCAGGGCGCTGGTTCTTGTTATCGTTATAGCGCGCATTTAACCGGAAACAGAATCTGGGGAAAGCACGTCCACACAAAGAGAGCCCAAAAGCCCTTAGTGAGTAATGCGTTCCTGTACAAAAACGTCTAGGAAGCATCGCTTTTATGCCAACGTGGCTTTACTGCATGCAGCTGTCGCGGAGTGGTCCCGTGCATATTTTGCGCAACATATGCGATTTGCCTATAGGCGTGCATTGAAAGGGCAAAATGTTTTCGAGTCTTCTTTTCTGCATGTCGAAAACATACCTACCAGCAAAATAATATCGCGTAAGATAACATATTCGGGCTGTGCTTTTTACGAGCACCGCGCCAAACGTACAAAGCGAGTCTAACGCCTTGTTTATTTTTTCCTTCTTTTGTTTTGTTGTGGCTTGCGCGTGGCCTGTATTGCTGACCTGTCATCGAAAAAAAAAGATGCGCCAGCATTCCTGGCCGTGAACTGCCTCCAGACTAAAGTTAAGCTCTGCAAGCGCTAGTCGGGATGTATGAATCTGGCTCCGCGTATAGTTGTCAACGTGAGTTACCATTACGATTCCTAATCAAGCCTAAGTTACCGCGCTGCATGCTAGAAAAGCGCTGCAAGAAAGCATCATATGCAGACGCAAATATCCGGCACAAAATAAAGTACACAGAGAACTGTGTTTATAGCTAGAAAGATTTTCTATTTCATCCCCCATGACAGCTCTATAGCTTAAAGTGCTCCAGTTTTCGTTTAAATTAGTAACTTATGTGCACACAGCCTTTCCTTGTATCGCGAATGAAAATAATGATCTCCCTAGCAGACAAACCTCTGGTATACTACTGTTACACCTGTACAAAATCGACGACCGCAAAGTAACCTGTATGCCTGGCTATCACTTACTGGTGAGCCTGAAGCTTGGCTTTAGTTTTGGTGTCAATCAGGTGTCAATGTACTAAATGTATGTACTCCACGCTATACTCAAACGCACAATTCAGCCCACAGGAAGGGCCCTTTTTATCAAAGTCTCGTATCTGTGTGATTTCAGGTAAATTAGACGCGCTTGAAATTCGGTGTGCAAACGTCTACAAGGACAGCAATGCTGCCGTTTGTGTTCTGGAATCTTCGGTTGCGTAGCATTCATTTCCGAGTACCCCCTCAGACAGTACATGTAAAGTCATCTATCGCGAATAATTGCAGAATTATTAGCAGCGGCAGGTTGAATCGCTTAAATGTTGTAAATAGGTATTTTGGGGAACAGAATTTTTAAAAACCAAAAATATTGAAAATACAAGAATTTAAATTTTTCCAAAATAATCTCCCGAAATAAAAACAATATGCATCTGATTCATCGGCACCAAACACAAACTAAAGCAAAAAAAAGCTCGAAAAAGAATATTCGACGTACTAATAAATAAAGAGAAAAAAAGAATAAAGGGCGTAACGTCCTGCATTTCCTTGAAAACTTAGGTTGGTGAACTAACACGAGTATTTGTATATACTCGGTTACAACTTACAAACGGCACCACCTCATGTAGTGTATCACTCCGCGGAAGCGCCGAACCCGTAACGTCAGTGCGCGCGCGTTTCGAAAGAGGATCGCGGTAAATAGGTGTCATCATCTGCTTTTCTTACCGAGTTTGTTTGTCGTCAATGCAGTAATTTATCGGTAGATTAAGTCCGAAAGGTCATGGAAACGACTCATGTCCGTTGTGGTTTTGTTTGCCTGCGCTGGCGGTGATTGCTGTCGGTTGTGTATCTTGCGTCTATCAGTTTAGAACTGGTCGATTGTCCACACCTCACCCCACCCCTTTGGAGACGGTGCGAGATATCATAATTATCATATACGAATGGACAAATAAGTTTTATTATAGTGCGTAAAACAGCGAGTGCGTCATTAATCTTTAGAAGATTCACCATGTTACAAATATCGATGCAGTGATACGTACGTGAAGTACTCCATGTGCTGAAGTATTAATTTCGCGAGGTACGCAACATTATGCGCATTATCGACGACGACGCGGAGAACAATTTTAGATTTTTAGATTATGTAAGTGGGTAATAACAATGGCATCACACACTCTTGTATTTAGTAATATGTGCGCAAAAGCCACGCCAATCGGAGGTGCACATAGGTAACGCGCTGTGTTTAAAAAGAAAAACAATAACAGAATTGCTCCTTTCAGATCACGCGTGAAAAATTCCTTCGCTTCTGCTTCGTTATTACGTGGGAGTGTATTACTTTCTATTCCTGGTTATTGCTAATTACAAGTGCATTGCCTAAGCACTCCGTCATTTCTACGACTGTCCTTAATATCGCGCTGTTATGCTTTTTTTTGCGCAGTGTTGGCAAGAAAGCCTGCAGTTTACAGGAAGCGACCATGAAGTGTCTGCGCGTAAAAATTGTGCTTCACGGGGCGGCAAAGTTTTGTGAAAAAGCGCTTTTAAGCTTAGCTCTCCTCAAGTCTCAATGCAATGCAGTTCTGATCGAGTCTACGCGGGCGTTTCCAAATGGATGGTAAATTCTCAATTCCTGAAAATTGCTCTTTTGCAGCTGTCATGGCAGTTGCCATTTTGATAACGCCAATATAGGATATAACAGGCTGTTTCCCTTACTAACACACGGCAATTGGAGTGTCATTTTCGATACTGGGGAAAATTGCTATACAGGAAAAGGTTTTGGTGTCATAGTTACAGCTCACCTTTTTATGCCCATTGCTTGAATTTACATATGCTGTGGAAAGCTCAAAGAAATCGCAGTCCAAACAACAAAATGCTTTGCTTTTCTCTTAATTACATGTGGGAGGGAATTATTCACACTTATTTGGCTAGAGAACCGCCACTTATAAAAAGCATTTGTTTTTATTCCCTTTTGCGCTGAAATGTTTATGAATGGAAAGTTGTAGTGTCTTCAATGCAAATTAAAGTCGCAAAACAAGGGCATGATGCAGACAGTCTTACTGGCAGACATACGCATGAATACGAGCTCGAGGTACCAATTTACAAATATGAAAAGGTTATGAGAACCCAGAAACATTAGCAGGTGCCTCCTCCTGCCCAAAAAAATAACTTGGGCTAAAAGGGGTTGTGTGGTTTTGACATGAAACTTCACTGAACACCAGAATGAAGAGTGCGACACGTGATTCCCTGCACGCCTTCCATCTGGATTTACCACTAGGGCACTACCACAGGTGTATCAAAACCTTCACAGTGACCTTACGCAGTTTTGCTCAATGTTTCCTCCACATTATCACAATAACGCACTGCTATGAACCTCGATATCTCACATTTCTCTCTGAAGTATGCTTTACAGCCCGGATTATGAAACAGCTGCTTACACTTCTGTTCAGCTGCTTACTTACATACGTGAGGCACTTTCGACGAACTTGACACTCAGTCTTCTTTATCACATCAAAACAAAGTTGCATTGATGGAAAACAAAGTGGCATTCAGTGACCTCCACATGCCCATATTATGACAGTCACGTTTTATCGTGTCTCACAATGAGCCAGAGGTTATTGTACATGCATTTGTTATAAACAGTGTATTCTATATGCGCAAAACTCCGCACGGCTGCTTTTCTGGTACCATTCAAAAAATTGCAACTCCACCGTCAATTGTAATTTTTAATCACATATTACATACATTGAATTACACTGCAAGCTTTGTCTTGAAATCACATACAAGCACACCTGTAGTGAGAGGAAAATGTACACATCCTGAGTGAAAGAACAAAACATCCCATGCGTGGCGCTGCCATGAGAAGTTCATTCAAGCACATAAGTAGCATAATATGCCACTTAGAACACTGCAGTGATTTCCCTTATACTTTACTTCCAAATGTTGCCGGTGCAAAAGGGCTTCCTCAGATGGTTATACGAGTCGTTTTTTGCCTCAGAACCTTGTAAATTCTTCATTGCCAGGAATTTGAAATGAAATAAAATAACCAAATAACAAGAAATGTGTTTGCAGGTCACGTAATGCTGCAAGACAATTTCAAGCTTATGCTCAGAAGGTTCCTACTCATCAGGCACAACGCCAAAAATTAGACGTAAAGAGAACAAAACGACATGAGTACATTTTGTACAGCAGCTAGTTATCGTAGCAGCCATTTTAATTATTTTCTGTACTGCTTCGAGGCACAGTCCCCTCGTTGAAGCTTCTCGCTGCAAGTTTCAGGCAGTCCGATAACTTAATCAGACAGCCTTGCCCTGGTGGCATTCAGCGTATCTTGTGCATTGTTGCAACATGTTGGCATTCGTTCCAAGGGTAGAAGAGTTTATTGTGGAAAGGCATAGTAGCAACGTCAAAGCATTTGTTGGTTGGACGTGACAAATGCAGCCCATCTTGTCTTGGTGTGGCTGGGTTGTCATATTTTACATTTTTCTTGCATTTTGAGTCCCAGGTTCTTTATGTCTCCAGCAACTCTGCTGTGACAGCAATAGTGGAACACCAAGCGTGAACAGGTTTACATTGATGGCGATTTGATTGGTCACGCTTCATGTGTTGGTTGTTCATTTGCCACCGCTGGCACCATTTCATGGCCCTTTTCACCCCCTTTGCCACCATCCCGCGGATGGGCACTTCGATCGTTGCAGAGAAATTCCTTGAGCCGTTTTAGGGTTCCGTCCAATTGCTGTAAGTGCATATAGTCACTCGCTTGGGGTACAGCAGTATATTTTAGTTGCACCTTTACGGGATTCAGAAGCCAGTCACATCCGCAGCACCATAAGCGTCTGTGTCTTTGATAACCAACGTTTATGA